>JBBPBP010000209.1:611841-681177 GCA_037974735.1 Cicer chorassanicum
TGGTTAAAAACCCTAATTGGATGAGAATAATCCTAGGGAGCACGAAAATGACGTAAATATTCAACCAATGACACAAAATCAATTATTGGATGCACAAGATTGGTTAAAAACCCTAATTGGATGAGAATAAGCCTAAGGAGGACGAAAATGATCTAAATGTTCAACCAATGACACAAAATCACTTATTGGATGCAAAAGATTGGTTAAAAACCCTAATTGGATTAGAATAAGCCTAGGGAGGACGAAAATGACCTAAATGTTCATTCAATGACACAAAATCACTTATTGGATGCAAAAGAATGGTTAAAAACCCTAATTGGATGAGAATAATCCTAGGGAGGACGAAAATGACGTAAATGTTTAACCAATGACACAAAATCACTTATTGGATGCACAAGATTGGTTAAAAACCCTAATTGGAAGAGAATAAGCCTAGGGAGGACAGAAATGACCTAAATGTTAAACCAATGACACAAACAAACTTATTGGATGCACAAGATTGGTTAAAAACCCTAATTGGATTAGAATAAGCTAAGGGAGGACGAAAATGACCTAAATATTCAACCAATGACACAAAATCACTCATTGGATGCACAAGATTGGTTAAAAACCCTAATTGGATTAGAATAAGCCTAGGGAGGACGAAAATGACGAAAATGTTCAACCAATGACACAAACGTACTTATTGGATGCACAAGATTAGATAAAAACCCTAATTGGATTAGAATAAGCCTAGGGAGGACGAAAATGACCTAAATGTTCATTCAATGACACAAAATCACTTATTGGATGCAAAAGATTGGTTAAAAACCCTAATTGGATGAGAATAATCCTAGGGAGGACGAAAATGACGTAAATGTTTAACCAATGACACAAAATCACTTATTGGATGCACAAGATTGGTTAAAAACCCTAATTGGAAGAGAATAAGCCTAGGGAGGACATAAATGACCTAAATGTTCAACCAATGACACAAACAAACTTATTGGATGCACAAGATTGGTTAAAAACCCTAATTGGATTAGAATAAGCCTAGGGAGGACGAAAATGACCTAAATATTCAACCAATGACACAAAATCACTTATTGGATGCACAAGATTGGTTAAAAACCCTAATTGGATTAGAATAAGCCTATCGAGGACGAAAACGACCTAAATGTTCAACCAATGACACAAAATCACTTATTGGATGCACAAGATTGGTTAAAAACCCTAATTGGAAGAGAATAAGCCTAGGGAGGACGAAAATGACCTAAATGTTCAATCAATGACACAAACGTACTTATTCGATGCACAAGATTGGTTAAAAACCCTAATTGGATGAGAATAATCCTAGGGAGGACGAAAATGACGTAAATATTCAACCAATGACACAAAATCACTTATTGGATGCAGAAGATTGGTTAAAAACCCTAATCGGAAGAGAATAGGCCTTGGGAGGACGAAAATGACCTAAATGTTCAACCAATGACACAAACGTACTTATTGGATGCACAAGATTGGTTAAAAACCCTAATTGGATGAGAATAAGCCTAGGGAGGACGAAAATGACCTAAATGTTCAACCAATGACACAAAATCACTTATTGGATGCACAAGATTGGTTAAAAACCCTAATTTGATTAGAATAAGCCTAGGGAGGAAGAAAATGACCTAAATGTTCATCCAATGACACAAAATCACTTATTGGATGCAAAAGATTGGTTAAAAACCCTAATTGGATGAGAATAATCCTAAGGAGGACGAACATGACGTAAATGTTCAACCAATGACACCAAATCATTTATTGGATGCACATGATTGGTTAAAAACCCTAATTGGATTAGAATAAGCCTAGGGAGGACGAAATAGACCTAAATGTTCATTTAATGACACAAAATCACTTATTGGATGCACAAGATTGGTTAAAAACCCTAATTGGATGAGAATAAGCCTAGGGAGGATGAAAATGACCTAAATGTTCAACCAATGACACAAAATCACTTATTGGATGCACAAGATTGGTTAAAAACCCTAATTGGACGAGAATAAGCCTTGGGAGGACGAAAAATGACCTAAATGTTCAACCAATGACACAAATGTCCTTATTGGATGCACAAGATTGGTTAAAAACCCTAATTGGACGAGAATAAGCCTTGGGAGGACGAAAATGACCTAAATGTTCAACCAATGACACAAAATCACTTATTGGATGCACAAGATTGGTTAAAAACCCTAATTGGACGAGAATAAGCCTTGGGAGGAAGAAAATGACCTAAATGTTCAACCAATGACACTAAATCACTTATTGGATGCACAAGATTGCTTAAAAACCCTAATTGGACGAGAATAAGCCTTGGGAGGACGAAAATGACCTAAATGTTCAACCAATGACACAAAATCACTTATTGGATGCACAAGATTGGTTAAAAACCCTAATTGGACGAGAATAAGCCTTGGGAGGACGAAAATGACCTAAATGTTCAACCAATGACACAAATGTACTTATTGGATGCACAAGATTGGTTAAAAACCCTATTGGACGAGAATTAGCCTTGGGATGACGAAAATGACCTAAATGTTCAATCAATGGCACAAAATCACTTATTGGATGCACAAGAATGGTTAAAAACCATAATTGGACGAGAATAAGCCTAGGGAGGACGAAAATGACCTAAATGTTCAACCAATGACACAAAATCACTTATTGGATGCACAAGATAAGTTAAAAACCCTAATTGGAAGAGAATAAGGCTAGGGAGGACAAAAATGACCTAAATGTTCAACCAATGACACAAAATCACTTATTGGATGCACAAGATTGGTTAAAAACCCTAATTGGACGAGAATAAGCCTTGGGAGGACGAAAATGACCTAAATGTTCAACCAATGACACAAATGTACTTATTGGATGCACAAGATTGGTTAAAAACCCTAATTGAACTGGAATAAGCCTTGGGAGGACGAAAATAACCTAAATGTTCAACCAATGACACAAATGTACTTATTGGATGCACAAGATTGGTTAAAAACCCTAATTGGACGAGAATAAGCCTTGGGAGGACGAAAATGACCTAAATGTTCAACCAATGACACAAATGTACTTATTGGATGCACAAGATTGGTTAAAAACCCTAATTGCACGAGAATAAGGCTTGGGAGGACGAAAATGACCTAAATGTTCAACCAATGACACAAAATCACTTATTGGATGCACAAGATTGGTTAAAAACCCTAATTGGACGAGAATAAGCCTTGGGAGGACGAAAATGACCTAAATGTTCAACCAATGACACAAATGTACTTATTGGATGCACAAGATTTGTTAAAAACCCTAATTGGATGAGAATAAGACTTCGGAGGACGAAAATGACCTAAATGTTCAACCAATGACACAAAATCACTTATTGGATGCACAAGATTGGTTAAAAACCCTAATTGGACGAGAATAAGCCTTGGGAGGACGAAAATGACCTAAATGTTCAACCAATGACAAAAAAGCACTTATTGGATGCACAAGATTGGTTAAAAACCCTAATTGGACGAGAATAAGCCTTGGGAGGACGAAAATGACCTAAATGTTCAACCAATGACACAAATGTACTTATTGGATGCACAAGATTGGTTAAAAACCCTAATTGGACGAGAATAAGCCTAGGGTGCATGAAAATGACCTAAATGTTCAAACAATGACACAAATGTACTTATTGGATGCACAACATTGGTTAAAAACCCTAATTGGACGAGAATAAGCCTTGGGAGGACGAAAATGACCTAAATGTTCAACCAATGACACAAATGTACTTATTGGATGCACAAGATTTGTTAAAAACCCTAATTGGACGAGAATAAGCATAGGGAGGACGAAAATGACCTAAATGTTCAACCAATGACACAAAATCACTTTTTGGATGCACAAGATTGGTTAAAAACCCTAATTGGACGAGAAAAAGCCTTGGGAGGAAGAAAATGACCTAAATGTTCAACCAATGACACAAAATCACTTATTGGATGCACAAGATTGGTTAAAAACCCTAATTGGACGAGAATAAGCCTTGGGAGGACGAAAATGACCTAAATGTTCAACCAATGACACAAATGTACTTATTGGATGCACAAGATTTGTTAAAAACCCTAATTGGGCTAGAATAAGCCTTGGGAGGACGAAAATGACCTAAAGGTTCAACCAATAACACAAAATCACTTATTTGATGCACAAGATTGGTTAAAAACCCTAATTGGACGAGAATAAGCCTTGGGAGGACGAAAATGACCTAAATGTTCAACCACTAACACAAATGTACTTATTGGATGCACAAGATTGGTTAAAAACCCTAATTGATCGAGATTAAGCTTTGGGAGGACGAAAATGACCTAAATGTTCAACCAATGACACAAAATCACTTATTGGATGCACAAGATTGGTTAAAAACCCTAATTGGACGAGAATAAGCCTTGGGAGGACGAAAATGACCTAAATGTTCAACCAATGACACAAAATCACTTATTGGATGCACAAGATTGGTTAAAACCCCTAATTGGACGAGAATAAGCCTTGGGAGGATGAAAATGACCTTAATGTTCAACCGATGACACAAATGTACTTATTGGATGCACAAGATTGGTTAAAAACCGTAATTGGACGAGAATAAGCCTTGGGAGGACGAAAATGACCTAATGTTCAAACAATGACACAAAATCACTTATTGGATGCACAAGATTGGTTAAAAACCCTAATTGGACGAGAATATGCATTGGGAAGACAAAAATGACCTAAATGTTCAACCAATGACACAAAATCACTTATTGGATGCACAAGATTGGTTAAAAACCCTAATTGGACGAGAATAAGCCTTGGGAGGACGAAAATGACCTAAATGTTCAACCAATGACACAAAATCACTTATTTGATGCCCAAGATTGGTTAAAAACCCTAATTGGACGAGAATAAGCCTTAGGAGGACGAAAATGACCTAAATGTTCAACCAATGACACAAAATCACTTATTGGATGCACAAGATTGGTTAAAAACCCTAATTGGACGAGAATAAGCCTTGGGAGGACGAAAATGACCTAAATGTTCAACCAATGACACAAATGTACTTATTGGATGCACAAGATTGGTTAAAAACCCTAATTGGATAAGAATAAGCCTAGGGAGGACGAAAATGACCTAAATGTTCAACCAATGACACAAAATCACTTATTGGATGCACAAGATTGGTTAAAAACCCTAATTGGATTAGAATAAGCCTAGGGAGGACGAAAATGACCTAAATGTTCATTCAATGACACAAAATCACTTATTGGATGCAAAAGATTGGTTGAAAACCCTAATTGGATGAGAATAATCCTAGGGAGGACGAAAATGACGTAAATGTTTAACCAATGACACAAAATCACTTATTGGATGCACAAGATTGGTTAAAAACCCTAATTGGAAGAGAATAAGCCTAGGGAGGACAGAAATGACCTAAATGTTAAACCAATGACACAAACAAACTTATTGGATGCACAAGATTGGTTAAAAACCCTAATTGGATTAGAATAAGCCTAGGGAGGACAAAAATGACCTAAATATTCAACCAATGACACAAAATCACTCATTGGATGCACAAGATTGGTTAAAAACCCTAATTGGATTAGAATAAGCCTAGGGAGGACGAAAATGACCTAAATGTTCAACCATTGACACAAAATCACTTATTGGATGCACAAGATTGGTTAAAAACCCTAATTGGAAGAGAATAATCCTAGGGGGGACTAAAATGACCTAAATGTTCAATCAATGACACAAACGTACTTATTGGATGCACAAGATTGGTAAAAAACCCTAATTGGATGAGAATAATCCTAGGGACGACGAAAATGACGTAAATATTCAACCAATGACACAAAATCACTTAATGGATGCACAAGATTGGTTAAAAACCCTAATCGGAAGAGAATAAGCCTAAGGAGGACGAAAATGACCTAAATGTTCAACCAATGACACAAAATCACTTATTGGATGCAAAAGATTGGTTAAAAACCCTAATTGGATTAGAATAAGCCTAAGGAGGACGAAAATGACCTAAATTTTCATCCAATGACAGAAAATCACTTATTGGATGCACAAGATTGGTTAAAAACCCTAATTGGATGAGAATAATCCTAGGGAGGACGAAAATGACGTAAATGTTCAACCAATGACACAAAATCACATATTGGATGCACAAGATTGGTTAAAAACCCTAATTGGAAGAGAATAAGCCTAGGGAGGACGAAAATGACCTAAATGTTCAACCAATGACACACACGTACTTATTGGATGCAAAAGATTGGTTAAAAACCCTAATTGGATGAGAATAATCCTAGGGAGGACGAAAATGACGTAAATGTTAAACCAATGACACAAACAAACTTATTGGATGCACAAGATTGGTTAAAAACCCTAATTGGATTAGAATAAGCTAAGGGAGGACGAAAATGACCTAAATATTCAACCAATGACACAAAATCACTCATTGGATGCACAAGATTGGTTAAAAACCCTAATTGGATTAGAATAAGCCTAGGGAGGACGAAAATGACGAAAATGTTCAACCAATGACACAAACGTACTTATTGGATGCACAAGATTAGATAAAAACCCTAATTGGATTAGAATAAGCCTAGGGAGGACGAAAATGACCTAAATGTTCATTCAATGACACAAAATCACTTATTGGATGCAAAAGATTGGTTAAAAACCCTAATTGGATGAGAATAATCCTAGGGAGGACGAAAATGACGTAAATGTTTAACCAATGACACAAAATCATTTATTGGATGCACAAGATTGGTTAAAAACCCTAATTGGAAGAGAATAAGCCTAGGGAGGACAGAAATGACCTAAATGTTAAACCAATGACACAAACAAACTTATTGGATGCACAAGATTGGTTAAAAACCCTAATTGGATTAGAATAAGCTAAGGGAGGACGAAAATGACCTAAATATTCAACCAATGACACAAAATCACTCATTGGATGCACAAGATTGGTTAAAAACCCTAATTGGATTAGAATAAGCCTAGGGAGGACGAAAATGACCTAAATATTGAACCAATGACACAAAATCACTTATTGGATGCACAAGATTGGTTAAAAACCCTAATTGGATTAGAATAAGCCTAGGGAGGACGAAAATGACCTAAATGTTCAACCAATGACACAAAATCACTTATTGGATGCACAAGATTGGTTAAAAACCCTAATTGGAAGAGAATAAGCCTAGGGAGGACATAAATGACCTAAATGTTCAACCAATGACACAAACGTACTTATTGGATGCACAAGATTGGTTAAAAACCCTAATTGGATTAGAATAAGCCTAGGGAGGACGAAAATGACCTAAATATTCAACCAATCACACAAAATCACTTATTGGATGCACAAGATTGGTTAAAAACCCTAATTGGATTAGAATAAGCCTAGGGAGGACGAAAATGACCTAAATGTTCATTCAATGACACAAAATCACTTATTGGATGCAAAAGATTGGTTAAAAACCCTAATTGGTTGAGAATAATCCTAGGGAGGACGAAAATGACGAAAATTTTCAACCAATGACACAAACGTACTTATTGGATGCACAAGATTGGTTAAAAACCCTAATTGGAAGAGAATAAGCCTAGGGAGGACAGAAATGACCTAAATGTTAAACCAATGACACAAACAAACTTATTGGATGCACAAGATTGGTTAAAAACCCTAATTGGATTAGAATAAGCCTAGGGAGGACGAAAATGACCTAAATATTCAACCAATGACACAAAATCACTCATTGGATGCACAAGATTGGTTATAAACCCTAATTGGATTAGAATAAGCCTAGGGAGGACGAAAATGACCTAAATGTTCAACCAATGACACAAAATCACTTATTGGATGCACAAGATTAGTTAAAAACCCTAATTGGAAGAGAATAAGCCTAGGGAGGACGAAAATGACCTAAATGTTCAATCAATGACACAAACGTACTTATTGGATGCACAAGATTGGTTAAAAACCCTAATTGGATGAGAATAATCCTAGGGAGGACGAAAATGACGTAAATATTCAACCAATGACACAAAATCAGTTATTGGATGCACAAGATTGGATAAAAACTCTAATTGGATTAGAATAAGCCTAGGGAGGACGAAAATGACCTAAATGTTCATTCAATGACACAAAATCACTTATTGGATGCAAAAGATTGGTTAAAAACCCTAATTGGATGAGAATAATCCTAGGGAGGACGAAAATGACGTAAATGTTTAACCAATGACACAAAATCACTTATTGGATGCACAAGATTGGTTAAAAACCCTAATTGGATATGAATAAGCCTAGGGAGGACGAAAATGACCTAAATGTTCATCCAATGACACAAAATCACTTATTGGATGCAAAAGATTGGTTAAAAACCCTAATTGGTTGAGAATAATCCTAGGGAGGACGAAAATGACAAAAATTTTCAACCAATGACACAAACGTACTTATTGGATGCACAAGATTGGATAAAAACCCTAATTGGATTAGAATAAGCCTAGGGAGGACGAAAATGACCTAAATGTTCATTCAATGACACAAAATCACTTATTGGATGCAAAAGATTGGTTAAAAACCCTAATTGGATGAGAATAATCCTAGGGAGGACGAAAATGACGTAAATGTTCAACCAATGACACAAAATCACTTATTGGATGCACAAGATTGGTTAAAAACCCTAATTGGAAGAGAATAAGCCTAGGGAGGACAGAAATGACCTAAATGTTCAACCAATGACACAAACAAACTTATTGGATGCACAAGATTGGTTAAAAACCCTAATTGGATTAGAATAAGCCTAGGGAGGACGAAAATGACCTAAATGTTCAACCAATGACACAAAATCACTTATTGGATGCACAAGATTGGTTAAAAACCATAATTGGATTAGAATAAGCCTAGGGAGGACGAAAATGACCTAAATGTTCAACCAATGACACAAAATCACTTATTGGATGCACAAGATTGGTTAAAAACCCTAATTGGATTAGAATAAGCCTAGGGAGGACGAAAATGACCTAAATGTTCATTCAATGACACAAAATCACTTATTGGATGCAAAAGATTGGTTAAAAACCCTAATTGGTTGAGAATAATCCTAGGGAGGACGAAAATGACGAAAATGTTCAACCAATGACACAAACGTACTTATTGGATGCACAAGATTGGATAAAAACACTAATTGGATTAGAATAAGCCTAGGGAGGACGAAAATGACCTAAATGTTCATTCAATGACACAAAATCACTTATTGGATGCAAAAGATTGGTTAAAAACCCTAATTGGATGAGAATAATCCTAGGGAGGACGAAAATGACGTAAATGTTTAACCAATGACACAAAATCACTTATTGGATGCACAAGATTGGTTAAAAACCCTAATTGGAAGAGAATAAGCCTAGGGAGGACAGAAATGACCTAAATGTTCAACCAATGACACAAACAAACTTATTGGATGCACAAGATTGGTTAAAAACCCTAATTGGATTAGAATAAGCCTAGGGAGAACGAAAATGACCTAAATGTTCAACCAATGACACAAAATCACTTATTGGATGCACAAGATTAGTTAAAAACCCTAATTGGAAGAGAATAAGCCTAGGGAGGACGAAAATGACCTAAATGTTCAATCAATGACACAAACGTACTTATTGGATGCACAAGATTGGTTAAAAACCCTAATTGGATGAGAATAATCCTAGGGAGGACGAAAATGACGTAAATATTCAACCAATGACACAAAATCAGTTATTGGATGCACAAGATTGGTTAAAAACCCTAATTGGATGAGAATAAGCCTAAGGAGGACGAAAATGACCTAAATGTTCAACCAATGACACAAAATCACTTATTGGATGCAAAAGATTGGTTAAAAACCCTAATTGGATTAGAATAAGCCTAGGGAGGACGAAAATGACCTAAATTTTCATCCAATGACACAAAATCACTTATTGGATGCACAAGATTGGTTAAAAACCCTAATTGGAAGAGAATAAGCCTAGGGAGGTTGAAAATGACCTAAATGTTAAACCAATGACACAAACGTACTTATTGGATGCCCTAGATTTATTAAAAACCATAATTGGATGAGAATAAGCCTAGGGAAGACGAAAATGATCTAAATGTTCAACCAATGACACAAAATCACTTATTGGATGCACAAGATTGGTTAAAAACCCTAATTGGATTAGAATAAGCCTAGGGAGGACGAAAATGACCTAAATGTTCATCCAATGACACAAAATCACTTATTGGATGCACAAGATTGGCTAAAAACCCTAATTGGATAAGAATAATCGTAGGGAGGACGAAAATGACCTAAATGTTCAAACAATGACACAAAATCACTTATTGGATGCACAAGATTGGTTAAAAACCCTAATTGGATATGAATAAGCCTAGGGAGGACGAAAATGACCTAAATGTTCATCCAATGACACAAAATCACTTATTGGATGCAAAAGATTGGTTAAAAACCCTAATTGGTTGAGAATAATCCTAGGGAGGACGAAAATGACGAAAATGTTCAACCAATGACACAAACGTACTTATTGGATGCACAAGATTAGATAAAAACCCTAATTGGATTAGAATAAGCCTAGGGAGGACGAAAATGACCTAAATGTTCATTCAATGACACAAAATCACTTATTGGATGCAAAAGATTGGTTAAAAACCCTAATTGGATGAGAATAATCCTAGGGAGGACGAAAATGACGTAAATGTTTAACCAATGACACAAAATCACTTATTGGATGCACAAGATTGGTTAAAAATCCTAATTGGAAGAGAATAAGCCTAGGGAGGACAGAAATGACCTAAATGTTCAACCAATGACACAAACGTACTTATTGGATGCACAAGATTGGTTAAAAACCCTAATTGGATTAGAATAAGCCTAGGGAGGACGAAAATGACCTAAATGTTCAACCAATGACACAAAATCACTTATTGGATGCACAAGATTGGTTAAAAACCCTAATTGGATGAGAATAAGCCTAGGGAAGACGAAAATGATCTAAATGTTCAACCAATGACACAAAATCACTTATTGGATGCACAAGATTGGTTAAAAACCCTAATTGGAAGAGAATAAGCCTAGGGAGGACGGAAATGACCTAAATGTTCAACCAATGACACAAACGTACTTATTGGATGCACAAGATTGGTTAAAAACCCTAATTGGATGAGAATAAGCCTAGGGAGGACGAAAGTGACCTAAATATTCAACCATGACACAAAATCACTTATTGGATGCACAAGATTGGTTAAAAACCCTAATTGGATTAGAATAAGCCTAGGGAGGACGAAAATGACCTAAATGTTCAACCAATGACACAAAATCACTTATTGGATGCACAAGATTGGTTAAAAACCCTAATTGGATTAGGATAAGCCTTGGGAGGCAAAAATGACGTAAATGTTCAACCAATGACACAAAATCACTTATTGGATGCACAAGATTGGTTAAAAACCCTAATTGGATGAGAATATGCTTTTGGAGGATGAAAATGACCTAAATGTTCAACTAATGACACAAACGTACTTATTGCATGCACAAGATTGGTTAAAAACCCTAATTGGATGAGAATAAGCCTAGGAAGGACGAAAATGACCTAAATGTTCAACCAATGACACAAAATCACTTATTGGATGCACAAGATTGGTTAAAAACCCTAATTGGATGAGAATAAGCATTTGGAGGACAAAAATGACCTAAATGTTCAACCAATGACACAAAATCACTTATTGGATGCACAAGATTGGTTAAAAACCCTAATTGGATGAGAATAAGCCTAGGGAGGACGAAAATGACCTAAATGTTCAACCAATGACACAAAATCACTTATTGGATGCACAAGATTGGTTAAAAACCCTAATTGGATTAGGATAAGCCTTGGGAGGCAAAAATGACGTAAATGTTCAACCAATGAAACAAAATCACTTATTGGATGCACAAGATTGGTTAAAAACCCTAATTGGATGAGAATATGCTTTTGGAGGACGAAAATGACCTAAATGTTCAACTAATGACACAAACGTACTTATTGGATGCACAAGATTGGTTAAAAACCCTAATTGGATGAGAATAAGCCTATGAAGGACGAAAATGACCTAAATGATCAACCAATGACACAAAATCACTTATTGGATGCACAAGATTGGTTAAAAACCCTAATTGGATGAGAATAAGCCTAGGGAGGACGAAAATGACCTAAATGTTCAACCAATGACACAAAATCACTTATTGGATGCACAAGATTGGTTAAAAACCCTAATTGGATGAGAATAAGCCCAGGGAGGACGAAAATGACCTAAATGTTCAACCGATGAGAAAAAATCACTTATTGGATGCATAAGATTGGTTAAAAAGCCTAATTGGATGAGTATAAGTCTAGGGAGGACGAAAATGACCTAAATGTTCAACCAATGATACAAAATCACTTATTGGATGCACAAGATTGGTTAAAAACCCTAATTGGATGAGAATAAGCCTAGGGAGGACGAAAATGACCTAAATGTTCAACCAATGATACAAAATCACTTATTGGATGCACAAGATTGGTTAAAAACCCTAATTGGATGAGAATAAGCCTAGGGAGGACGAAAATGACCTAAATGTTCAACCAATGACACAAAATCACTTATTGGATGCAAAAGATTGGTTAAAAACCCTAATTGGATTAGAATAAGCCTAGGGAGGACGAAAATGACCTAAATTTTCATCCAATGACACAAAATCACTTATTGGATGCACAAGATTGGTTAAAAACCCTAATTGGATGAGAATAATCCTAGGGAGGACGAAAATGACGTAAATGTTCAACCAATGACACAAAATCACATATTGGATGCACAAGATTGGTTAAAAACCCTAATTGGAAGAGAATAAGCCTAGGGAGGACGAAAATGACCTAAATGTTCAACCAATGACACACACGTACTTATTGGATGCAAAAGATTGGTTAAAAACCCTAATTGGATGAGAATAATCCTAGGGAGGACGAAAATGACGTAAATGTTTATCCAATGACACAAAATCACTTATTGGATGCACAAGATTGGTTAAAAACCCTAATTGGAAGAGAATAAGCCTAGGGAGGACAGAAATGACCTAAATGTTCAACCAATGACACAAACAAACTTATTGGATGCACAAGATTGGTTAAAAACCCTAATTGGATTAGAATAAGCCTAGGGAGAACGAAAATTACCTAAATGTTCAACCAATGACACAAAATCAATTATTGGATGCACAAGATTAGTTAAAAACCCTAATTGGAAGAGAATAAGCCTAGGGAGGACGAAAATGACCTAAATGTTCAATCAATGACACAAACGTACTTATTGGATGCACAAGATTGGTTAAAAACCCTAAT
Source organism: Cicer chorassanicum (assembly GCA_037974735.1). Classification (NCBI taxonomy): domain Eukaryota; kingdom Viridiplantae; phylum Streptophyta; class Magnoliopsida; order Fabales; family Fabaceae; genus Cicer; species Cicer chorassanicum. The sequence continues at coordinate 625,255 of JBBPBP010000209.1, forward strand.
TGGATGAGAATAATCCTAGGGAGGACGAAAATGACGTAAATATTCAACCAATGACACAAAATCAGTTATTGGATGCACAAGATTCGTTAAAAACCCTAATTGGATGAGAATAAGCCTAAGGAGGACGAAAATGACCTAAATGTTCAACCAATGACACAAAATCACTTATTGGATGCAAAAGATTGGTTAAAAACCCTAATTGGATTAGAATAAGCCTAGGGAGGACGAAAATGACCTAATTTTCATCCAATGACACAAAATCACTTATTGGATGCACAATATTGGTTAAAAACCCTAATTGGATTAGAATAGGCCTAGGGAGGACGAAAATGACCTAAATTTTCATCCAATGACACAAAATCACTTATTAGATGCACATGATTGGTTAAAAACCCTAATTGGATTAGAATAAGCCTAGGGAGGACGAAAATGACCTAAATATTCAACCAATGACACAAAATCACTTATTGGATGCATAAGATTGGTTAAAAACCCTAATTGGATTAGAATAAGCCTAGGGAGGACGAAAATGACCTAAATGTTCAACCAATGACACAAAATCACTTATTGGATGCACAAGATTAGTTAAAAACCCTAATTGGAAGAGAATAAGCCTAGGGAGGACGAAAATGACCTAAATGTTCAATCAATGACACAAACGTACTTATTGGATGCACAAGATTGGTTAAAAACCCTAATTGGATGAGAATAATCCTAGGGAGCACGAAAATGACGTAAATATTCAACCAATGACACAAAATCAGTTATTGGATGCACAAGATTGGTTAAAAACCCTAATTGGATGAGAATAAGCCTAAGGAGGACGAAAATGATCTAAATGTTCAACCAATGACACAAAATCACTTATTGGATGCAAAAGATTGGTTAAAAACCCTAATTGGATTAGAATAAGCCTAGGGAGGACGAAAATGACCTAAATTTTCATCCAATGACACAAAATCACTTATTGGATGCACAAGATTGGCTAAAAACCCTAATTGGATAAGAATAATCGTAGGGAGGACGAAAATGACCTAAATGTTCAAATAATGACACAAAATCACTTATTGGATGCACAAGATTGGTTAAAAACCCTAATTGGATATGAATAAGCCTAGGGAGGACGAAAATGACCTAAATGTTCATCCAATGACACAAAATCACTTATTGGATGCAAAAGATTGGTTAAAAACCCTAATTGGATGAGAATAATCCTAGGGAGGACGAAAATGACGTAAATGTTTAACCAATGACACAAAATCACTTATTGGATGCACAAGATTGGTTAAAAACCCTAATTGGAAGAGAATATGCCTAGAGAGGTCAGAAATGACCTAAATGTTCAACCAATGACACAAACGTACTTATTGGATGCACAAGATTGGTTAAAAACCCTAATTGGATTAGAATAAGCCTAGGGAGGACGAAAATGACCTAAATATTCAACCAATGACACAAAATCACTTATTGGATGCACAAGATTGGTTAAAAACCCTAATTGGATTAGAATAAGCCTATCGAGGACGAAAACGACCTAAATGTTCAACCAATGACACAAAATCACTTATTGGACGCACAAGATTGGTTAAAAACCCTAATTGGAAGAGAATAAGCCTAGGGAGGACGAAAATGACCTAAATGTTCAATCAATGACACAAACGTACTTATTGGATGCACAAGATTGGTTAAAAACCCTAATTGGATGAGAATAATCCTAGGGAGGACGAAAATGGCGTAAATATTCAACCAATGACACAAAATCACTTATTGGATGCACAAGATTGGTTAAAAACCCTAATTGGATTAGAATAAGCCTAGGGAGGACGAAAATGACCTAAATATTCAACCAATGACACAAAATCACTTATTGGATGCACAAGATTGGTTAAAAACCCTAATTGGATTAGAATAATCCTAGGGAGGACGAAAATGACGTAAATGTTCAACCAATGACACAAAATCACTTATTGGATGCACAAGATTGGTTAAAAACCCTAATTGGAAGAGAATAAGCCTAGGGAGGACGAAAATGACCTAAATGTTCAACCAATGACACACACGTACTTATTGGATGCAAAAGATTGGTTAAAAACCCTAATTGGATGAGAATAATCCTAGGGAGGACGAAAATGACGTAAATGTTTAACCAATGACACAAAATCACTTATTGGATGCCCAAGATTGGTTAAAAACCCTAATTGGATTAGAATAAGCCTAGGGAGGACGAAACTGACCTAAATGTTCAACCAATGACACAAAATCACTTATTGGATGCACAAGATTGGTTAAAAACCCTAATTGGAAGAGAATAAGCCTAGGGGGGACGAAAATGACCTAAATGTTCAATCAATGACAAAAACGTACTTATTGGATGCACAAGATTGGTTAAAAACCCTAATTGGATGAGAATAATCCTAGCGAGGACGAAAATGACGTAAATATTCAACCAACGACACAAAATCACTTATTGGATGCACAAGATTGGCTAAAAACCCTAATCGGAAGAGAATAAGCCTAAGGAGGACGAAAATGACCTAAATGTTCAACCAATGACACAAAATCACTTATTGGATGCAAAAGATTGGTTAAAAACCCTAATTGGATTAGAATAAGCCTAGGGAGGACGAAAATGACCTAAATTTTCATCCAATGACACAAAATCACTTATTGGATGCACATGATTGGTTAAAAACCCTAATGGGATTAGAATAAGCCTAGGGAGGACGAAAATGACCTAAATATTCAACCAATGACACAAAATCACTTATTGGATGCACAAGATTGGTTAAAAACCCTAATTGGATTAGAATAAGACTAGGGAGGACGAAAATGACCTAAATGTTCAACCAATGACACAAAATCACTTATTGGATGCACAAGATTGGTTAAAAACCCTAATTGGATTAGAATAAGCCTAGGGAGGACGAAAATGACCTAAATGTTCAACCAATGACACAAAATCACTTATTGGATGCACAAGATTGGTTAAAAACCCTAATTGGATTAGAATAACCCTAGGGAGGACGAAAATGACCTAAATGTTCAACCAATGACACAAAATCACTTATTGGATGCACAAGATTGGTTAAAAACCCTAATTGGATTAGAATAAGCCTAGGGAGGACGAAAATGACCTAAATGTTCAACCAATGACACAAATGTACTTATTGGATGCACAAGATTGGTTAAAAACCCTAATTGGACGAGAATAAGCCTTGGGAGGACGAAAATGACCTACATGTTCAACCAATGACACAAATGTACTTATTGGATGCACAAGATTGGTTAAAAACCCTAATTGGACGAGAATAAGCATAAGGAGGACGAAAATGACCTAAATGTTCAACCAATGACACAAAATCACTTATTGGATGCACAAGATTGGTTAAAAACCCTAATTGGACGAGAATAAGCCTTGGGAGGACGAAAATGACCTAAATGTTCAACCAATGACACAAATGTTTTTATTTGATGCACAAGATTGGTTAAAAACCCTAATTGGACGAGAATAAGCCTTGGGAGGACGAAAATGACCTAAATGTTCAACCAATGACACAAATGTACTTATTGGATGCACAAGATTGGTTAAAAACCCTAATTGGACGAGAATAAGCCGAAGGAGGACGAAAATGACCTAAATGTTCAACCAATGACACAAATGTACTTATTGGATGCACAAGATTGGTTAAAAACCCTAATTGGACGAGAATAAGCCTTGGGAGGACGAAAATGACCTAAATGTTCAACCAATGATACAAATGTTCTTATTGGATGCACAAGATTGGTTAAAAACCCTAATTGGACAAGATTAAGCCATGAGAGGACGAAAATGACCTAAATGTTCAACCAATGACACAAAATCACTTATTGGATGCACAAGATTGGTTAAAAACCCTAATTGGACGAGAATAAGCCTTGGGAGGACGAAAATGACCTAAATGTTCAACCAATGACACAAAATCACTTATTGGATGCACAAGATTGGTTAAAAACCCTAATTGGCCAAGAATAAGCCTTGGGAGGACGAAAATGACCTAAATGTTCAACCGATGACGCAAATGTACTTATTGGATGCACAAGATTGGTTAAAAACCCTAATTGGACGAGAATAAGCCTTAAGAGGACGAAAATGACCAAAAAGTTCAACGAATGACACAAATGTACTTATTGGATGCACAAGATTGGTTAAAAACCCTAATTGGACGAGAATAAGCCTTGGGATGACGAAAATGACCTAAATGTTCAACCAATGACACAAAATCACTTATTGGATGCACAAGATTGGTTAAAAACCCTAATTGGACGAGAATAAGCCTTGGGAGGACGAAAATGACCTAAATGTTCAACCAATGACACAAATGTACTTATTGGAAGCACAAAATTGGTTAAAAACCCTAATTGGACGAGAATAAGTCTTGGGAGGACGAAAATGACCTAAATGTTCAACCAATGACACAAATGTACTAATTGGATGCACAAAACCCTAATTGGACGAGAATAAGCCTAGGGAGGACGAAAATGACCTAAATGTTCAACCAATGACACAAAATCACTTATTGGATGCACAAGATTGGTTAAAAACCCTAATAGGACGAGAATAAGCCTTGGGAGGACGAAAATGACCTAAATGTTCAACCAATGACACAAGTGTACTTATTGGATGCACAAGATTGGTTAAACACCCTAATTGGACGAGAATAAGCTTAGGGAGGACGAAAATGACCTAAATGTTCAACCAATGACACAAAATCACTTATTGGATGCACAAGATTGGTTAAAAACCCTAATTGGACGAGAATAAGCCTTGGGAGGACGAAAATGACCTAAATGTTCAACCAATGACACAAATAAACTTATTGGATGCACAAGATTGGTTAAAAACCCTAATTGGACACGAATAAGGCTAGGGAGGACGAAAATGACCTAAATGTTCAACCAATGACACAAAATCACTTATTGGATGCACAAGATTGGTTAAAAACCCTAATTGGACGAGAATAAGCCTTGGGAGGACGAAAATGACCTAAATGTTCAACCAATGACACAAGTGTACTTATTGGATGCACAAGATTGGTTAAAAACCCTAATTGGAAGAGAATAAGCTTAGGGAGGACGAAAATGACCTAAATGTTCAACCAATGACACAAAATCACTTATTGGATGCACAAGATTGGTTAAAAACCCTAATTGGACGAGAATAAGCCTAGGGAGGACGAAAATGACCTAAATGTTCAACCAATGACACAAATGTACTTATGGGATGCACAAGATTGGTTTAAAACCCTAATTGGACGAGAATAAGCCTAGGGAGGATGAAAATGACCTAAATGTTCAACCAACGACACAAAATCACTTATTGGATGCACAAGATTGGTTAAAAACCCTAATTGGACGAGAATAAGCCTAGGGAGGACGAAAATGACCTAAATGTTCAACCAATGACACAAAATCACTTATTGGATGCACAAGATTGGTTAAAAACCCTAATTGGAAGAGAATAAGCCTAGGGAGGACATAAATGACCTAAATGTTCAACCAATGACACAAAATCACTTATTGGATGCACAAGATTGGCTAAAAACCCTAATTGGATAAGAATAATCGTAGGGAGGACGAAAATGACCTAAATGTTCAACCAATGACACAAAATCACTTATTGGATGCACAAGATTGGTTAAAAACCCTAATTGGATATGAATAAGCCTAGGGAGGACGAAAATGACCTAAATGTTCATCCAATGACACAAAATCACTTATTGGATGCAAAAGATTGGTTAAAAACCCTAATTGGTTGAGAATAATCCTAGGTAGGACGAAAATGACGAAAATGTTCAACCAATGACACAAACGTACTTATTGGATGCACAAGATTGGATAAAAACCCTAATTGTATTAGAATAAGCCTAGGGAGGACGAAAATGACCTAAATGTTCATTCAATGACACAAAATCACTTATTGGATGCAAAAGATTGGTTAAAAACCCTAATTGGATGAGAATAATCCTAGGGAGGACGAAAATGACGTAAATGTTTAACCAATGACACAAAATCGCTTATTGGATGCACAAGATTGGTTAAAAACCCTAATTGGAAGAGAATAAGCCTAGGGAGGACAGAAATGACCTAAATGTTCAACCAATGACACAAACAAACTTATTGGATGCACAAGATTGGTTAAAAACCCTAATTGGATTAGAATAAGCCTAGGGAGGACGAAAATGACCTAAATGTTCAACCAATGACACAAAATCACTTATTGGATGCACAAGATTGGTTAAAAACCCTAATTGGATGAGAATAAGCCTAGGGAAGACGAAAATGATCTAAATGTTCAACCAATGACACAAAATCACTTATTGGATGCACAAGATTGGTTAAAAACCCTAATTGGAAGAGAATAAGCCTAGGGAGGACGGAAATGACCTAAATGTTCAACCAATGACACAAACGTACTTATTGGATGCACAAGATTGGTTAAAAACCCTAATTGGATGAGAATAAGCCTAGGGAGGACGAAAGTGACCTAAATATTCAACCATGACACAAAATCACTTATTGGATGCACAAGATTGGTTAAAAACCCTAATTGGATTAGAATAAGCCTAGGGAGGACGAAAATGACCTAAATGTTCAACCAATGACACAAAATCACTTATTGGATGCACAAGATTGGTTAAAAACCCTAATTGGATTAGACTACGCCCAGGGAGGACGGAAATGACCTTATTGTTCAACTAATGACCTAAAATCACTTATTGGATGCACAAGATTGGTTAAAAACCCTAATTGGATTAGAATAAGCTTAGGGAAGACAAAAAATGACCTTAATGTTCAACCAATGACATAAAATCAATTATTGGATGCACAAGATTGGTTAAAAACCCTAATTGGATTAGAATACGCCTAAGGAGGACGAAAATGACCCTAATGTTCAACCAATGACACAAAATCACTTATTGGATGCACAAGATTGGTTAAAAACCCTAATTGGATTAGAATAAGCCTAGGGAGGACGAAAATGACCTAAATGTTCAACCAATGACACAAAATCACTTATTGGATGCACAAGATTGGTTAAAACCCCTAATTGGAAGAGAATAAGCCTAGGGGGGACGAAAATGACCTAAATGTTCAATCAATGACAAAAACGTACTTATTGGATGCACAAGATTGGTTAAAAACCCTAATTGGATGAGAATAATCCTAGGGAGGACGAAAATGACGTAAATATTCAACCAATGACACAAAATCACTTATTGGATGCACAAGATTGGTTAAAAACCCTAATCGGAAGAGAATAAGCCTAAGGAGGACGAAAATGACCTAAATGTTCAACCAATGACACAAAATCACTTATTGGATGCAAAAGATTGGTTAAAAACCCTAATTGGATTAGAATAAGCCTAGGGAGGACGAAAATGACCTAAATTTCCATCCAATGACACAAAATCACTTATTGGATGCACAATATTGGTTAAAAACCCTAATTGGATGAGAATAATCCTAGGGAGGACGAAAATGACCTAAATATTCAACCAATGACACAAAATCACTTATTGGATGCACAAGATTGGTTAAAAACCCTAATTGGATTAGAATAAGCCTAGGGAGGACGAAAATGACCTAAATGTTCAACCAATGACACAAAATCACTTATTGGATGCACAAGATTGGTTAAAAACCGTAATTGGATTAGAATAGGCCTAGGGAGGACGACAATGACCTAAATGTTCAACCAATGACACAAACGCACTTATTGGATGCAGAAGATTGGTTAAAAACCCTAATTGGGTTAGAATAAGCCTATTGAGGACGAAAATGACCTAAATGTTCAACCATTGACAAAAAATCACTTATTGGATGCACAAGATTGGTTAAAAACCCTAATTGGATTAGAATAAGCCTAGGGAGGACGAAAATGACCTAAATGTTCAACCAATGACACAAAATCACTTATTGGATGCACAAGATTGGTTAAAAACCCTAATTGGACGAGAATAAGCCTTGGGAGGACGAAAATGACCTAAATGTTCAACCAATGACACAAAATCACTTATTGGATGCACAAGATTGGTTAATAACCCTAATTGGATGAGAATAAGCCTTGGCAGGACAAAAAGGACCTAAATGTTCAACCAATGGCACAAAATCACTTATTGGATGCACAAGATTGGTTAAAAACCCTAATTGGACAAAAATAAGCCTAGGGAGGACGAAAATGACCTAAATGTTCAACCAATGACACAAATGTACTTATTGGATGCTCACGATTGGTTAAAAACCCTAATTCGACGAGAATAAGCCTAGGGAGGACCAAAATGACCTAAATGTTCAACCAATGACACAAAATCACTTATTGGATGCACAAGATTGGTTAAAAACCCTAATTGGACGAGAATAAGCCTTGGGAGGACGAAAATGACCTAAATGTTCAACCAATGACACAAAATCACTTATTGGATGCACAAGATTGGTTAAAAACCCTAATTGGATGGGAATAAGCCTTGGGAGGAGGAAAATGACCTAAATGTTCAACCAATGACACAAAATCACTTATTGGATGCACAAGATTGGTTAAAAACCCTAATTGGACGAGAATAAGCCTTGGGAGGACGAAAATGACCTAAATGTTCAACCAATGACACGAATGTACTTATTGGATGCACAAGATTGGTTAAAAACCCTAATTGGACGAGAATAAGCATTGGGAGGACGAAAATGACCTAAATGTTCAACCAATGACACAAAATCACTTATTGGATGCACAAGATTGGTTAAAAACCCTAATAGGACGAGAATAAGCCTTGGGAGGACGAAAATGACCTAAATGTTCAACCAATGACACAAGTGTACTTATTGGATGCACAAGATTGGTTAAACACCCTAATTGGACGAGAATAAGCTTAGGGAGGACGAAAATGACCTAAATGTTCAACCAATGACACAAAATCACTTATTGGATGCACAAGATTGGTTAAAAACCCTAATTGGACGAGAATAAGCCTTGGGAGGACGAAAATGACCTAAATGTTCAACCAATGACACAAATAAACTTATTGGATGCACAAGATTGGTTAAAAACCCTAATTGGACACGAATAAGGCTAGGGAGGACGAAAATGACCTAAATGTTCAACCAATGACACAAAATCACTTATTGGATGCACAAGATTGGTTAAAAACCCTAATTGGACGAGAATAAGCCTTGGGAGGACGAAAATGACCTAAATGTTCAACCAATGACACAAGTGTACTCATTGGATGCACAAGATTGGTTAAAAACCCTAATTGGACGAGAATAAGCCTAGGGAGGACGAAAATGACCTAAATGTTCAACCAATGACACAAAATCACTTATTGGATGCACAAGATTGGTTAAAAACCCTAATTGGACGAGAATAAGCATAAGGAGGACGAAAATGACCTAAATGTTCAACCATGACACAAAATCACTTATTGGATGCACAAGATTGGTTAAAAACCCTAATTGGATGAGAATAAGCCTTGGGAGGACGAAAATGACCTAAATGTTCAACCAATGACACAAAATCACTTATTGGATGCACAAGATTGGTTAAAAACCCTAATTGGAAGAGAATAAGCCTAGGGAGGACGAAAATGACCTAAATGTTCAATCAATGACACAAACGTACTTATTGGATGCACAAGATTGGTTAAAAACCCTAATTGGATGAGAATAATCCTAGGGAGGACGAAAATGACGTAAATATTCAACCAATGACACAAAATCAGTTATTGGATGCACAAGATTCGTTAAAAACCCTAATTGGATGAGAATAAGCCTAAGGAGGACGAAAATGACCTAAATGTTCAACCAATGACACAAAATCACTTATTGGATGCAAAAGATTGGTTAAAAACCCTAATTGGATTAGAATAAGCCTAGGGAGGACGAAAATGACCTAATTTTCATCCAATGACACAAAATCACTTATTGGATGCACAATATTGGTTAAAAACCCTAATTGGATTAGAATAGGCCTAGGGAGGACGAAAATGACCTAAATTTTCATCCAATGACACAAAATCACTTATTAGATGCACATGATTGGTTAAAAACCCTAATTGGATTAGAATAAGCCTAGGGAGGACGAAAATGACCTAAATATTCAACCAATGACACAAAATCACTTATTGGATGCATAAGATTGGTTAAAAACCCTAATTGGATTAGAATAAGCCTAGGGAGGACGAAAATGACCTAAATGTTCAACCAATGACACAAAATCACTTATTGGATGCACAAGATTAGTTAAAAACCCTAATTGGAAGAGAATAAGCCTAGGGAGGACGAAAATGACCTAAATGTTCAATCAATGACACAAACGTACTTATTGGATGCACAAGATTGGTTAAAAACCCTAATTGGATGAGAATAATCCTTGGGAGGACGAAAATGACGTAAATATTCAACCAGAGACACAAAATCATTTATTGGATGCACAAGATTGGTTAAAAACCCTAATTGAATTAGAATAAGCCTAGGGAGGACGAAAATGACCTAAATATTCAACCAATGACACAAAATCACTTATTGGATGCACAAGATTGGTTAAAAACCCTAATTGGATTAGAATAAGCCTATCGAGGACGAAAACGACCTAAATGTTCAACCAATGACACAAAATCACTTATTGGATGCACAAGATTGGTTAAAAACCCTAATTGGAAGAGAATAAGCCTAGGGAGGACGAAAATGACCTAAATGTTCAATCAATGACACAAACGTACTTATTCGATGCACAAGATTGGTTAAAAACCCTAATTGGATGAGAATAATCCTAGGGAGGACGAAAATGACGTAAATATTCAACCAATGACACAAAATCACTTATTGGATGCAGAAGATTGGTTAAAAACCCTAATCGGAAGAGAATAGGCCTTGGGAGGACGAAAATGACCTAAATGTTCAACCAATGACACAAACGTACTTATTGGATGCACAAGATTGGTTAAAAACCCTAATTGGATGAGAATAAGCCTACGGAGGACGAAAATGACCTAAATGTTCAACCAATGACACAAAATCACTTATTGGATGCACAAGATTGGTTAAAAACCCTAATTTGATTAGAATAAGCCTAGGGAGGAAGAAAATGACCTAAATGTTCATCCAATGACAAAATCACTTATTGGATGCAAAAGATTGGTTAAAAACCCTAATTGGATGAGAATAATCCTAATGAGGACGAAAATGACGTAAATGTTCAACCAATGACATAAAATCATTTATTGGATGCACATGATTTGTTAAAAACCCTTATTGGATTAGAATAAGCCTAGGGAGGACGAAATAGACCTAAATGTTCATTCAATGACACAAAATCACTTATTGGATGCACAAGATTGGTTAAAAACCCAAATTGGATAAGAATAATCGTAAGGAGGACGAAAATGACCTAAATGTTCAACCAATGACACAAAATCACTTATTGGATGCACAAGATTGGTTAAAAACCCTAATTGGATATGAATAAGCCTAGGGAGGACGAAAATGACCTAAATGTTCATCCAATGACACAAAATCACTTATTGGATGCAAAAGATTGGTTAAAAACCCTAATTGGTTGAGAATAATCCTAGGGAGGACGAAAATGACAAAAATTTTCAACCAATGACACAAACGTACTTATTGGATGCACAAGATTGGATAAAAACCCTAATTGGATTAGAATAAGCCTAGGGAGGACGAAAATGACCTAAATGTTCATTCAATGACACAAAATCACTTATTGGATGCAAAAGATTGGTTAAAAACCCTAATTGGATGAGAATAATCCTAGGGAGGACGAAAATGACGTAAATGTTTAACCAATGACACAAAATCACTTATTGGATGCACAAGATTGGTTAAAAACCCTAATTGGAAGAGAATAAGCCTTGGGAGGACAGAAATGACCTAAATGTTCAACCAATGACACAAACGTACTTATTGGATGCACAAGATTGGTTAAAAACCCTAATTGGATTAGAATAAGCCTAAGGAGGACGAAAATGACCTAAATATTCAACCAATGACACAAAATCACTAATTGGATGCACAAGATTGGTTAAAAACCCTAATTGGATTAGAATAAGCCTAGGGAGGACGAAAATGACCTAAATGTTCAACCAATGACACAAAATCACTTATTAGATGCACAAGATTGGTTAAAAACCCTAATTGGATTAGAATAAGCCTAGGGAGGACGAAAATGACCTAAATGTTCAACCAATGACACAAAATCACTTATTGGATGCACAAGATTGGTTAAAAACCCTAATTGGAAGAGAATAAGCCTAGGGGGGACGAAAATGACCTAAATGTTCAATCAATGACAAAAACGTACTTATTGGATGCACAAGATTGGTTAAAAACCCTAATTGGATGAGAATAATCCTAGGGAGGACGAAAATGACGTAAATATTCAACCAATGACACAAAATCACTTATTGGATGCACAAGATTGGTTAAAAACCCTAATCGGAAGAGAATAAGCCTAAGGAGGACGAAAATGACCTAAATGTTCAACCAATGACACAAAATCACTTATTGGATGCAAAAGATTGGTTAAAAACCCTAATTGGATTAGAATAAGCCTAGGGAGGACGAAAATGACCTAAATTTCCATCCAATGACACAAAATCACTTATTGGATGCACAATATTGGTTAAAAACCCTAATTGGATGAGAATAATCCTAGGGAGGACGAAAATGACCTAAATATTCAACCAATGACACAAAATCACTTATTGGATGCACAAGATTGGTTAAAAACCCTAATTGGATTAGAATAAGCCTAGGGAGGACGAAAATGACCTAAATGTTCAACCAATGACACAAAATCACTTATTGGATGCACAAGATTGGTTAAAACCCCTAATTGGAAGAGAATAAGCCTAGGGGGGACGAAAATGACCTAAATGTTCAATCAATGACAAAAACGTACTTATTGGATGCACAAGATTGGTTAAAAACCCTAATTGGATGAGAATAATCCTAGGGAGGACGAAAATGACGTAAATATTCAACCAATGACACAAAATCACTTATTGGATGCACAAGATTGGTTAAAAACCCTAATCGGAAGAGAATAAGCCTAGGGAGGACGAAAATGACCTAAATGTTCAACCAATGACACAAACAATCTTATTGGATGCACAAGATTGGTTAAAAACCCTAATTGGATGAGAATAAGCCTAGGGAGGACGAAAATGACCTAAATGTTCAACCAATGACACAAAATCACTTATTGGATGCACAAGATTGGTTAAAAACCCTAATTTGATTAGAATAAGCCTAGGGAGGAAGAAAATGACCTAAATTTTCAACCAATGACACAAAATCACTTATTAGATGCACAAGATTGGTTTAAAACCCTAATTGGATTAGAATAAGCCTAGAGAGGACGAAAATGACCTAAATGTTCAACGAATGACACAAAATCACATATTAGATGCACAAGATTGGTTAAAAACCCTAATTGGATTCGAATACGCCTTGGGAGGACGAAAATGACCTTAATGTTAAGCCAAAGACACAAAATCACTTATTGGATGCACAAGATTGGTTAAGAACCCTAATTGGATTAGAATAAGCCTAGGAAGGACGAAAATGACCTAAATGTTCAACCAATGACACAAAATCACTAAGTGGATGCACAAGATGGGTTCAAAACCCTAATTGGATTAGAATAAGCCTAGGGAGGACGAAAATAACCTAAATGTTCAACCAATGACACAAAATCACTTATTGGATGCACAAGATTGGTTAAAAACCCTAATTGGATTAGAATAAGCCTAGGGAGGACGAAAATGACCTAAATGTTCAACCAATGACACAAAATCACTTATTGTATGCACAAGATTGGTTAAAAACCCTAATTGGATTAGAATAAACCTAGGGAGGACGAAAATGACCTCAATGTTCAACCAATGACACAAAATCACTTATTGGATGCACAAGATTGGTTAAAAACCCTAATTGGATTAGAATAAACCTAGGGAGGACGAAAATGACCGAAATGTTAATCCAATGACATAAACGCACTTATTGGATGCACAAGATTGGCTAAAAACCCTAATTGGATTAGAATAAGCCTAGGGAGGACTTAAGTGACCTAAATGTTCAACCAATGACACATAATCACTTATTGGGTGCACAAGATTGGTTGCAAATCCAAATTGAATTAGAATAAGCCTAGGGAGGAATTTAATGACCTAAATGTTAATCCAATGACACAAAATCACTTATTGGATGCACAAGATTAGTTTAAAACCCTAATTGGATTAAAATAAACCTAGGGAGGACGAAAATGACCTAAATGTGAATCCAATGACACAAAATCACTTATTGGATGCACAAGATTGGTTAAAAACCCTAATTGGATTAGAATAAACCAATGGAGGACGAGAATGACCTAAATGTTCAACCAATGACACAAAATCACTTATTGGATGCACAAGATTGGTTAAAAACCCTAATTGGATTAGAATAAGCCTAGGGAGGACGAAAATGACCTAAATGTTCAACCAATGACACAAAATCACTTATTGGATGCACAAGATTGGTTAAAAACCCTAATTGGATTAGAATAAACCTAGGGAGGACGAAAATGACCTAAATGTTCAACCAATGACACAAAATCAATTATTGGATGCACAAGATTGGTTAAAAACCCTAATTCGATTAGAATAAGACTAGGGAAGACGAAAATGATGTAAATGTTCAACGAATGACAAGAAACCACTTATTGGATGCACAAGATTGGTTATGAACCCTAATTGGATTAGAATAAGCATAGGGAGGAATGAAATGACCTAAATGTTAATCCAATGATACAAAATCACTTATTGCATGCACAAGATTAATTAAAACCCTAATTGGATTAGAATAAACCTAGGGAGGACGAAAATGACCTAAATGTTCAACCAATGACACAAAATCACTTATTGGATGCACAAGATTGGTTAAAAACCCTAATTGGATTAGAATAAGCCTAGGGAAGACGAAAATGACCTAAATGTTCAACCAATGACACAAAATCACTTATTGGATGCACAAGATTGGTTAAAAACCCTAATTGGATTAGAATAAGCCTAGGGAGGACGAAAATGACCTAAATGTTCAACCAATGACACAAAATCACTTATTGGATGCACAAGATTGGTTAAAAACCCTAATTGGATTAGAATAATCCTAGGGAGGACGAAAATGACGTAAATGTTCAACCAATGACACAAAATCACTTATTGGATGCACAAGATTGGTTAAAAACCCTAATTGGATTAGAATAAGCCTAGGGAGGACGAAAATGACCTAAATTTTCATCCAATGACACAAAATCACTTATTGGATGCACAATATTGGTTAAAAACCCTAATTGGATGAGAATAATCCTAGGGAGGACGAAAATGACGTAAATGTTCAACCAATGACACAAAATCACTTATTGGATGCACAAGATTGGTTAAAAACCCTAATTGGAAGAGAATAAGCCTAGCGAGGACGAAAATGACCTAAATGTTCAACCAATGACACACACGTACTTATTGGATGCAAAAGATTGGTTAAAAACCCTAATTGAATGAGAATAATCCTAGGGAGGACGAAAATGACGTAAATGTTTAACCAATGACACAAAATCACTTATTGGATGCACAAGATTGGTTAAAAACCCTAATTGGAAGAGAATAAGCCTAGGGAGGATAGAAATGACCTAAATGTTCAACCAATGACACAAACAAACTTATTGGATGCACAAGATTGGTTAAAAACCCTAATTGGATTAGAATAAGCCTAGGGAGGACGAAAATGACCTAAATATTCAACCAATGACACAAAATCACTTATTGGATGCACAAGATTGGTTAAAAACCCTAATTGGATTAGAATAATCCTAGGGAGGACGAAAACGACGTAAATGTTTAACCAATGACACAAAATCGCTTAGGGAGGACGAAAATGACGTAAATGTTCAATCAATGACAAAAACGTACTTATTGGATGCACAAGATTGGTTAAAAACCCTAATTGGATGAGAATAATCCTAGGGAGGACGAAAATGACGTAAATATTCAACCAATGACACAAAATCACTTATTGGATGCACAAGATTGGTTAAAAACCCTAATCGGAAGAGAATAAGCCTAAGGAGGACGAAAATGACCTAAATGTTCAACCAATGACACAAAATCACTTGTTGGGTGCAAAAGATTGGTTAAAAACCCTAATTGGATTAGAATAAGCCTAGGGAGGACGAAAATGACCTAAATTTTCATCCAATGACACAAAATTACTTATTGGATGCACAATATTGGTTAAAAACCCTAATTGGATGAGAATAATCCTAGGGAGGACGAAAATGACGTAAATGTTCAACCAATGACACAAAATCACTTATTGGATGCACAAGATTGGTTAAAAACCCTAATTGGAAGAGAATAAGCCTAGCGAGGACGAAAATGACCTAAATGTTCAACCAATGACACACACGTACTTATTGGATGCAAAAGATTGGTTAAAAACCCTAATTGAATGAGAATAATCCTAGGGAGGACGAAAATGACGTAAATGTTTAACCAATGACACAAAATCACTTATTGGATGCACAAGATTGGTTAAAAACCCTAATTGGAAGAGAATAAGCTTAGGGAGGACAGAAATGACCTAAATGTTCAACCAATGACACAAAATCACTTATTGGATGCACAAGATTGGTTAAAAACCCTAATTGGATTAGAATAAGCCTAGGGAGGACGAAAATGACCTAAATATTCAACCAATGACACAAAATCACTTATTGGATGCACAAGATTGGTTAAAAACCCTAATTGGATTAGAATAAGCCTATCGAGGACGAAAACGACCTAAATGTTCAACCAATGACACAAAATCACTTATTGGATGCACAAGATTGGTTAAAAACCCTAATTGGAAGAGAATAAGCCTAGGGAGGACGAAAATGACCTAAATGTTCAATCAATGACACAAACGTACTTATTCGATGCACAAGATTGGTTAAAAACCCTAATTGGATGAGAATAATCCTAGGGAGGACGAAAATGACGTAAATATTCAACCAATGACACAAAATCACTTATTGGATGCAGAAGATTGGTTAAAAACCCTAATCGGAAGAGAATAGGCCTTGGGAGGACGAAAATGACCTAAATGTTCAACCAATGACACAAACGTACTTATTGGATGCACAAGATTGGTTAAAAACCCTAATTGGATGAGAATAAGCCTAGGGAGGACGAAAATGACCTAAATGTTCAACCAATGACACAAAATCACTTATTGGATGCACAAGATTGGTTAAAAACCCTAATTTGATTAGAATAAGCCTAGGGAGGAAGAAAATGACCTAAATGTTCATCCAATGACACAAAATCACTTATTGGATGCAAAAGATTGGTTAAAAACCCTAATTGGATGAGAATAATCCTAAGGAGGACGAAAATGACGTAAATGTTCAACCAATGACACAAAATCACTTATTGGATGCACATGATTGGTTAAAAACCCTAATTGGATTAGAATAAGCCTAGGGAGGACGAAAATGACCTAAATGTTCATCCAATGACACAAAATCACTTATTGGATGCAAAAGATTGGTTAAAAACCCTAATTGGATGAGAATAATCCTAGGGAGGACGAAAATGACGTAAATGTTTAACCAATGACACAAAATCACTTATTGGATGCACAAGATTGGTTAAAAACCCTAATTGGATATGAATAAGCCTAGGGAGGACGAAAATGACCTAAATGTTCATCCAATGACACAAAATCACTTATTGGATGCAAAAGATTGGTTAAAAACCCTAATTGGTTGAGAATAATCCTAGGGAGGACGAAAATGACGAAAATGTTCAACCAATGACACAAACGTACTTATTGGATGCACAAGATTAGATAAAAACCCTAATTGGATTAGAATAAGCCTAGGGAGGACGAAAATGACCTAAATGTTCATTCAATGACACAAAATCACTTATTGGATGCAAAAGATTGGTTAAAAACCCTAATTGGATGAGAATAATCCTAGGGAGGACGAAAATGACGTAAATGTTTAACCAATGACACAAAATCACTTATTGGATGCACAAGATTGGTTAAAAACCCTAATTGGAAGAGAATAAGCCTAGGGAGGACAGAAATGACCTAAATGTTCAACCAATGACACAAACAAACTTATTGGATGCACAAGATTGGTTAAAAACCCTAATTGGATTAGAATAAGCCTAGGGAGAACGAAAATGACCTAAATGTTCAACCAATGACACAAAATCACTTATTGGATGCACAAGATTAGTTAAAAACCCTAATTGGAAGAGAATAAGCCTAGGGAGGACGAAAATGACCTAAATGTTCAATCAATGACACAAACGTACTTATTGGATGCACAAGATTGGTTAAAAACCCTAATTGGATGAGAATAATCCTAGGGAGGACGAAAATGACGTAAATATTCAACCAATGACACAAAATCAGTTATTGGATGCACAAGATTGGATAAAAACTCTAATTGGATTAGAATAAGCCTAGGGAGGACGAAAATGACCTAAATGTTCATTCAATGACACAAAATCACTTATTGGATGCAAAAGATTGGTTAAAAACCCTAATTGGATGAGAATAATCCTAGGGAGGACGAAAATGACGTAAATGTTTAACCAATGACACAAAATCACTTATTGGATGCACAAGATTGGTTAAAAACCCTAATTGGAAGAGAATAAGCCTAGGGAGGACGAAAATGACCTAAATGTTCAATCAATGACACAAACGTACTTATTGGATGCACAAGATTGGTTAAAAACCCTAATTGGATGAGAATAATCCTAGGGAGGACGAATATGGCGTAAATATTCAACCAATGACACAAAATCACTTATTGGATGCACAAGATTGGTTAAAAACCCTAATTGGATGAGAATAATCCTAGGGAGGACGAAAATGACGTAAATATTCAACCAATGACACAAAATCACTTATTGGATGCACAAGATTGGTTAAAAACCCTAATCGGAAGAGAATAAGCCTAAGGAGGACGAAAATGACCTAAATGTTCAACCAATGACACAAAATCACTTATTGGATGCAAAAGATTGGTTAAAAACCCTAATTGGATTAGAATAAGCCTAGGGAGGACGAAAATGACCTAAATTTCCATCCAATGACACAAAATCACTTATTGGATGCACAATATTGGTTAAAAACCCTAATTGGATGAGAATAATCCTAGGGAGGACGAAAATGACCTAAATATTCAACCAATGACACAAAATCACTTATTGGATGCACAAGATTGGTTAAAAACCCTAATTGGATTAGAATAAGCCTAGGGAGGACGAAAATGACCTAAATGTTCAACCAATGACACAAAATCACTTATTGGATGCACAAGATTGGTTAAAACCCCTAATTGGAAGAGAATAAGCCTAGGGGGGACGAAAATGACCTAAATGTTCAATCAATGACAAAAACGTACTTATTGGATGCACAAGATTGGTTAAAAACCCTAATTGGATGAGAATAATCCTAGGGAGGACGAAAATGACGTAAATATTCAACCAATGACACAAAATCACTTATTGGATGCACAAGATTGGTTAAAAACCCTAATCGGAAGAGAATAAGCCTAGGGAGGACGAAAATGACCTAAATGTTCAACCAATGACACAAACAATCTTATTGGATGCACAAGATTGGTTAAAAACCCTAATTGGATGAGAATAAGCCTAGGGAGGACGAAAATGACCTAAATGTTCAACCAATGACACAAAATCACTTATTGGATGCACAAGATTGGTTAAAAACCCTAATTGGACGAGAATAAGCATTGTGAGGACGAAAATGACCTAAATGTTCAACCAATGACACAAATGTACTTATTGGATGCACAAGATTGGTTAAAAACCCTAATTGGACGAGAATAAGCCTTGGGAGGACGAAAATGACCTAAATGTTCAACCAATGAAACAAATGTACTTATTGGATGCACAAGATTGGTTAAACACCCTAATTGGACGAGAATAAGCCTTGGGAGGACGAAAATGACCTAAATGTTCAACCAATGACACAAAATCACTTATTGGATGCACAAGATTGGTTAAAAACCCTAATTGGAAGAGAATAAGCCTAGGGAGGACGAAAATGACCTAAATGTTCAATCAATGACACAAACGTACTTATTGGATGCACAAGATTGGTTAAAAACCCTAATCGGAAGAGAATAGGCCTTGGGAGGACGAAAATGACCTAAATGTTCAACCAATGACACAAACGTACTTCTTGGATGCAAAAGATTGGTTAAAAACCCTAATTGGATGAGAATAAGCCTAGGGAGGACGAAAATGACCTAAATGTTCAACCAATGACACAAAATCACTTATTGGATGCACAAGATTGGTTAAAAACCCTAATTGGATTAGAATAATCCTAGGGAGGACGAAAATGACGTAAATGTTCAACCAATGACACAAAATCACTTATTGGATGCACAAGATTGGTTAAAAACCCTAATTGGAAGAGAATAAGCCTAGGGAGGACGAAAATGACCTAAATGTTCAACCAATGACACACACGTACTTATTGGATGCAAAAGATTGGTTAAAAACCCTAATTGAATGAGAATAATCCTAGGGAGGACGAAAATGACGTAAATGTTTAACCAATGACACAAAATCACTTATTGGATGCACAAGATTGGTTAAAAACCCTAATTGGAAGAGAATAAGCCTAGGGAGGACAGAAATGACCTAAATGTTCAACCAATGACACAAACAAACTTATTGGATGCACAAGATTGGTTAAAAACCCTAATTGGATTAGAATAAGCCTAGGTAGGACGAAAATGACCTAAATATTCAACCAATGACACAAAATCACTTATTTGATGCACAAGATTGGTTAAAAACCCTAATTGGATTAGAATAAGCCTATCGAGGACGAAAACGACCTAAATGTTCAACAAATGACACAAAATCACTTATTGGACGCACAAGATTGGTTAAAAACCCTAATTGGAAGAGAATAAGCCTAGGGAGGACGAAAATGACCTAAATGTTCAATCAATGACACAAACGTACTTATTGGATGCACAAGATTGGTTAAAAACCCTAATTGGATGAGAATAATCCTAGGGAGGACGAAAATGGCGTAAATATTCAACCAATGACACAAAATCACTTATTGGATGCACAAGATTGGTTAAAAACCCTAATTGGATTAGAATAAGCCTAGGGAGGACGAAAATGACCTAAATATTCAACCAATGACACAAAATCACTTATTGGATGCACAAGATTGGTTAAAAACCCTAATTGGATTAGAATAAGCCTATCGAGGACGAAAACGACCTAAATGTTCAACCAATGACACAAAATCACTTATTGGACGCACAAGATTGGTTAAAAACCCTAATTGGAAGAGAATAAGCCTAGGGAGGACGAAAATGACCTAAATGTTCAATCAATGACACAAACGTACTTATTGGATGCACAAGATTGGTTAAAAACCCTAATTGGATGAGAATAATCCTAGGGAGGACGAAAATGGCGTAAATATTCAACCAATGACACAAAATCACTTATTGGATGCACAAGATTGGTTAAAAACCCTAATTGGATTAGAATAAGCCTAGGGAGGACGAAAATGACCTAAATATTCAACCAATGACACAAAATCACTTATTGGATGCACAAGATTGGTTAAAAACCCTAATTGGATTAGAATAAGCCTATCGAGGACGAAAACGACCTAAATGTTCAACCAATAACACAAAATCACTTATTGGATGCACAAGATTGGTTACAAACCCTAATTGGAAGAGAATAAGCCTATGGAGGACGAAAATGACCTAAATGTTCAATCAATGACACAAACGTACTTATTGGATGCACAAGATTGGTTAAAAACCCTAATTGGATGAGAATAATCCTAGGGAGGACGAAAATGACGTAAATATTCAACCAATGACACAAAATCACTTATTGGATGCACAAGATTGGTTAAAAACCCTAATCGGAAGAGAATAAGCCTAAGGAGGACGAAAATGACCTAAATGTTCAACCAATGACACAAAATCACTTATTGGATGCAAAAGATTGGTTAAAAACCCTAATTGGATTAGAATAAGCCTAGGGAGTACGAAAATGACCTAAATTTTCATCCAATGACACAAAATCACTTATTGGATGCACATTATTGGTTAAAAACCCTAATCGGAAGAGAATAAGCCTAAGGAGGACGAAAATGACGTAAATGTTCAACCAATGACAAAAAATCACCTATTGGATGCACAAGATTGGTTAAAAACCCTAATTGGAAGAGAATAAGCCTAGGGAGGACGAAAATGACCTAAATGTTCAATCAATGACACAAACGTACTTATTGGATGCACAAGATTGGTTAAAAACCCTAATTGGATGAGAATAATCCTAGGGAGGACGAAAATGGCGTAAATATTCAACCAATGACACAAAATCACTTATTGGATGCACAAGATTGGTTAAAAACCCTAATTGGATTAGAATAAGCCTAGGGAGGACGAAAATGACCTAAATATTCAACCAATGACACAAAATCACTTATTGGATGCACAAGATTGGTTAAAAACCCTAATTGGATTAGAATAAGCCTATCGAGGACGAAAACGACCTAAATGTTCAACCAATGACACAAAATCACTTATTGGACGCACAAGATTGGTTAAAAACCCTAATTGGAAGAGAATAAGCCTAGGGAGGACGAAAATGACCTAAATGTTCAATCAATGACACAAACGTACTTATTGGATGCACAAGATTGGTTAAAAACCCTAATTGGATGAGAATAATCCTAGGGAGGACGAAAATGGCGTAAATATTCAACCAATGACACAAAATCACTTATTGGATGCACAAGATTGGTTAAAAACCCTAATTGGATTAGAATAAGCCTAGGGAGGACGAAAATGACCTAAATATTCAACCAATGACACAAAATCACTTATTGGATGCACAAGATTGGTTAAAAACCCTAATTGGATTAGAATAATCCTAGGGAGGACGAAAATGACGTAAATGTTCAACCAATGACACAAAATCACTTATTGGATGCACAAGATTGGTTAAAAACCCTAATTGGAAGAGAATAAGCCTAGGGAGGACGAAAATGACCTAAATGTTCAACCAATGACACACACGTACTTATTGGATGCAAAAGATTGGTTAAAAACCCTAATTGGATGAGAATAATCCTAGGGAGGACGAAAATGACGTAAATGTTTATCCAATGACACAAAATCACTTATTGGATGCACAAGATTGGTTAAAAACCCTAATTGGAAGAGAATAAGCCTAGGGAGGACAGAAATGACCTAAATGTTCAACCAATGACACAAACAAACTTATTGGATGCACAAGATTGGTTAAAAACCCTAATTGGATAGAATAAGCCTAGGGAGGACGAAAATGACCTAAATATTCAACCAATGACACAAAATCACTTATTGGATGCACAAGATTGGTTAAAAACCCTAATTGGATTAGAATAAGCCTAGGGAGGACGAAAATGACCTAAATGTTCAACCAATGACACAAAATCACTTATTGGATGCACAAGATTGGTTAAAAACCCTAATTGGAAGAGAATAAGCCTAGGGAGGACATAAATGACCTAAATGTTCAACCAATGACACAAAATCACTTATTGGATGCACAAGATTGGCTAAAAACCCTAATTGGATAAGAATAATCGTAGGGAGGACGAAAATGACCTAAATGTTCAACCAATGACACAAAATCACTTATTGGATGCACAAGATTGGTTAAAAACCCTAATTGGATATGAATAAGCCTAGGGAGGACGAAAATGACCTAAATGTTCATCCAATGACACAAAATCACTTATTGGATGCAAAAGATTGGTTAAAAACCCTAATTGGTTGAGAATAATCCTAGGGAGGACAAAAATGACGAAAATGTTCAACCAATGACACAAACGTACTTATTGGATGCACAAGATTGGATAAAAACCCTAATTGGATTAGAATAAGCCTAGGGAGGACGAAAATGACCTAAATGTTCATTCAATGACACAAAATCACTTATTGGATGCAAAAGATTGGTTAAAAACCCTAATTGGATGAGAATAATCCTAGGCAGGACGAAAATGACGTAAATGTTTAACCAATGACACAAAATCACTTATTGGATGCACAAGATTGGTTAAAAAATCTAATTGGAAGAGAATAAGCCTAGGGAGGACAGAAAAGACCTAAATGTTCAACCAATGACACAAACAAACTTATTGGATGCACAAGATTGGTTAAAAACCCTAATTGGATTAGAATAAGCCTAGGGAGGACGAAAATGACCTAAATGTTCAACCAATGACACAAAATCACTTATTGGATGCACAAGATTGGTTAAAAACACTAATTGGATTAGAATAAGCCTAGGGAGGACGAAAATGACCTAAATGTTCAACCAATGACACAAAATCACTTATTGGATGCACAAGATTGGTTAAAAACCCTAATTGGAAGAGAATAAGCCTAGGGAGGACGAAAATGACCTAAATGTTCATCCAATGACACAAAATCACTTATTGGATGCAAAAGATTGGTTAAAAACCCTAATTGGTTGAGAATAATCCTAGGGAGGATGAAAATGACGAAAATGTTCAACCAATGACACAAACGTACTTATTGGATGCACAAGATTGGATAAAAACCCTAATTGGATTAGAATAAGCCTAGGGAGGACGAAAATGACCTAAATGTTCATTCAATGACACAAAATCACTTATTGGATGTAAAAGATTGGTTAAAAACCCTAATTGGATGAGAATAATCCTAGGGAGGACGAAAATGACGTAAATGTTTAACCAATGACACAAAATCACTTATTGGATGCACAAGATTGGTTAAAAACCCTAATTGGAAGAGAATAAGCCTAGGGAGGACAGAAATGACCTAAATGTTCAACCAATGACACAAACAAACTTATTGGATGCACAAGATTGGTTAAAAACCCTAATTGGATTAGAATAAGCCTAGGGAGAACGAAAATTACCTAAATGTTCAACCAATGACACAAAATCAATTATTGGATGCACAAGATTAGTTAAAAACCCTAATTGGAAGAGAATAAGCCTAGGGAGGACGAAAATGACCTAAATGTTCAATCAATGACACAAACGTACTTATTGGATGCACAAGATTGGTTAAAAACCCTAATTGGATGAGAATAATCCTAGGGAGGACGAAAATGACGTAAATATTCAACCAATGACACAAAATCAGTTATTGGATGCACAAGATTCGTTAAAAACCCTAATTGGATGAGAATAAGCCTAAGGAGGACGAAAATGACCTAAATGTTCAACCAATGACACAAAATCACTTATTGGATGCAAAAGATTGGTTAAAAACCCTAATTGGATTAGAATAAGCCTAGGGAGGACGAAAATGACCTAAATTTTCATCCAATGACACAAAATAACTTATTGGATGCACAACATTGGTTAAAAACCCTAATTGGATTAGAATAAGCCTAGGGAGGACGAAAATGACCTAAATTTTCATCCAATGACACAAAATCACTTATTAGATGCACATGATTGGTTAAAAACCCTAATTGGATTAGAATAAGCCTAGGGAGGACGAAAATGACCTAAATATTCAACCAATGACACAAAATCACTTATTGGATGCACAAGATTGGTTAAAAACCCTAATTGGATTAGAATAAGCCTAGGGAGGACGAAAATGACCTAAATGTTCAACCAATGACACAAAATCACTTATTGGATGCACAAGATTGGTTAAAAACCCTAATTGGAAGAGAATAAGCCTAGGGGGGACGAAAATGACCTAAATGTTCAATCAATGACAAAAACGTACTTATTGGATGCACAAGATTGGTTAAAAACCCTAATTGGATGAGAATAATCCTAGGGAGGACGAAAATGACGTAAATATTCAACCAATGACACAAAATCACTTATTGGATGCACAAGATTGGTTAAAAACCCTAATCGGAAGAGAATAAGCCTAAGGAGGACGAAAATGACCTAAATGTTCAACCAATGACACAAAATCACTTATTGGATGCAAAAGATTGGTTAAAAACCCTAATTGGATTAGAATAAGCCTAGGGAGGACGAAAATGACCTAAATTTCCATCCAATGACACAAAATCACTTATTGGATGCACAATATTGGTTAAAAACCCTAATTGGATGAGAATAATCCTAGGGAGGACGAAAATGACCTAAATATTCAACCAATGACACAAAATCACTTATTGGATGCACAAGATTGGTTAAAAACCCTAATTGGATTAGAATAAGCCTAGGGAGGACGAAAATGACCTAAATGTTCAACCAATGACACAAAATCACTTATTGGATGCACAAGATTGGTTAAAACCCCTAATTGGAAGAGAATAAGCCTAGGGGGGACGAAAATGACCTAAATGTTCAATCAATGACAAAAACGTACTTATTGGATGCACAAGATTGGTTAAAAACCCTAATTGGATGAGAATAATCCTAGGGAGGACGAAAATGACGTAAATATTCAACCAATGACACAAAATCACTTATTGGATGCACAAGATTGGTTAAAAACCCTAATCGGAAGAGAATAAGCCTAGGGAGGACGAAAATGACCTAAATGTTCAACCAATGACACAAACAATCTTATTGGATGCACAAGATTGGTTAAAAACCCTAATTGGATGAGAATAAGCCTAGGGAGGACGAAAATGACCTAAATGTTCAACCAATGACACAAAATCACTTATTGGATGCACAAGATTGGTTAAAAACCCTAATTTGATTAGAATAAGCCTAGGGAGGAAGAAAATGACCTAAATGTTCATCCAATGATACAAAATCACTTATTGGATGCAAAAGATTGGTATAAAACCCTAATTGGATGAGAATAATCCTAAGGAGGATGAAAATGACGTAAATGTTCAACCAATGACACAAAATCATTTATTGGATGCAAAAGATTGGTATAAAACCCTAATTGGATGAGAATAATCCTAAGGAGGATGAAAATGACGTAAATGTTCAACCAATGACACAAAATCATTTATTGGATGCACAAGATTGGTTAAAAACCCTAATTTGATTAGAATAAGCCTAGGGAGGAA
The DNA here is from genome assembly GCA_037974735.1 of Cicer chorassanicum. Taxonomy (NCBI): domain Eukaryota; kingdom Viridiplantae; phylum Streptophyta; class Magnoliopsida; order Fabales; family Fabaceae; genus Cicer; species Cicer chorassanicum. The sequence goes on from JBBPBP010000209.1 coordinate 652,413, forward strand.
GAAAATGACCTAAATGTTCATCCAATGACACAAAATCACTTATTGGATGCAATAGATTGGTTAAAAACCCTAATTGGATGAGAATAATCCTAAGGAGGATGAAAATGACGTAAATGTTCAACCAATGACACAAAGTCATTTATTGGATGCACATGATTTGTTAAAAACCCTAATTGGATTAGAATAAGCCTAGGGAGGACGAAATAGACCTAAATGTTCATTCAATGACACAAAATCACTTATTGGATGCAAAAGATTGGTTAAAAACCCTAATTGGATAAGAATAATCGTAGGGAGGACGAAAATGACCTAAATGTTCAACCAATGACACAAAATCACTTATTGGATGCACAAGATTGGTTAAAAACCCTAATTGAATTAGAATAAGCCTAGGGAGGACGAAAATGACCTAAATGTTCATCCAATGACACAAAATCACTTATTTGATGCAAAAGATTGGTTAAAAACCCTAATTGGATGAGAATAATCCTAGGGAGGACGAAAATGACGTAAATGTTCAACCAATGACACAAAATCACTTATTGGATGCACAAGATTGGTTAAAAACCCTAATTGGAAGAGAATAAGCCTAGGGAGGACGAAAATGTCCTAAATGTTCAACCAATGACACACACGTACTTATTGGATGCAAAAGATTGGTTAAAAACCCTAATTGGATGAGAATAATCCTAGGGAGGACGAAAATGACGTAAATGTTTAACCAATGACACAAAATCACTTATTGGATGCACAAGATTGGTTAAAAACCCTAATTGGAAGAGAATAAGCCTAGGGAGGACGAAAATGACCTAAATGTTCAATCAATGACACAAACGTACTTATTGGATGCACAAGATTGGTTAAAAACCCTAATTGGATGAGAATAATCCTAGGGAGGACGAAAATGGCGTAAATATTCAACCAATGACACAAAATCACTTATTGGATGCACAAGATTGGTTAAAAACCCTAATTGGATTAGAATAAGCCTAGGGAGGACGAAAATGACCTAAATATTCAACCAATGACACAAAATCACTTATTGGATGCACAAGATTGGTTAAAAACCCTAATTGGATTAGAATAAGCCTATCGAGGACGAAAACGACCTAAATGTTCAACCAATGACACAAAATCACTTATTGGATGCACAAGATTGGTTAAAAACCCTAATTGGAAGAGAATAAGCCTAGGGAGGACGAAAATGACCTAAATGTTCAATCAATGACACAAACGTACTTATTGGATGCACAAGATTGGTTAAAAACCCTAATCGGAAGAGAATAGGCCTTGGGAGGACGAAAATGACCTAAATGTTCAACCAATGACACAAACGTACTTCTTGGATGCAAAAGATTGGTTAAAAACCCTAATTGGATGAGAATAAGCCTAGGGAGGACGAAAATGACCTAAATGTTCAACCAATGACACAAAATCACTTATTGGATGCACAAGATTGGTTAAAAACCCTAATTGGATTAGAATAAGCCTAGGGAGGAAGAAAATGACCTAAATGTTCAACCAATGACACAAAATCACTTATTGGATGCACAAGATTGGTTAAAAACCCTAATTGGATTAAAATAGGCCTACGGAGGAGGAAAATGATATAAATGACCAACCAATGACACAAAAATCACTTATTGGATGCACAAGATTGGTTAAAAACCCACATTGGATTAGAATAAGCCTTGGGAGGACGAAAATGACCAAAATGTTCAGTTAATGACACAAAATCACTAATTGGATTCACAAGATTGGTTAAAAACCGTAATTGGATTAGAATAAGCCTAGGGAGGACGAAAATGACCTAAATGTTCAACCAATGACACAAAATCACTTATTGGATGCACAAGATTGGTTAAAAACCCTAATTGGATTAGAATAAGCCTAGGGAGGACGAAAATGACCTAAATTTTCAACCAATGACACAAAATCACTTATTGGATGCACAAGATTGGTTAAAAACCCTAATTGAATTACAATAAGCCTAGGGAGGACACAAATGACCTAAATGTTCAACCAATGACACAAAATCACTTATTGGATGCACAAGATTGGTTAAAAACCCTAATTGGATTAGAATAAGCCTAGGGAGGAAGAAAATGACCTAAATGTTCAACCAATGACACAAAATCACTTATTGGATGCACAAGATTGGTTAAAAACCCTAATTGGAAGAGAATAAGCCTAGGGAGGACGAAAATGACCTAAATGTTCAACCAATGACACAAAATCACTTATTGGATGCACATGATTGGTTAAAAACCCTAATTGGATGAGAATAAGCCTAGGGAGGACGAAAATGACCTAAATGTTCTACCAATGACACAATCACTTATTGGATGCACAAGATTGGTTAAAAACACTAATTGGACGAGAATAAGCCTACGGAGGACGAAAATGACCTAAATGTTCAACCAATGACACAAAATCACTTATTCGATGCACAAGATTGGTTAAAAACCCTAATTGGACGATATTAAGCCTAGGGAGGACGAAAATGACCTAAATGTTCAACCAATGACACAAAATCACTTATTGGATGCACAAGATTGGTTAAAAACCCTAATTGGACGAGAATAAGCCTAGGGAGGACGAAAATGACCTAAATGTTCAACCAATGACACAAAATCACTTATTGGATGCACAAGATTGGTCAAAAACCCTAATTGGACGAGAATAAGTCTTGGGAGGACGAAAATGACCTAAATGTACAACCAATGACACAAATGTACTTATTGGATGCACAAGATTGGTTAAAAACCCTAATTGGACGAGAATAAGTCTAGGGAGGACGAAAATGACCTAAATGTTCAACCAATGACACAAAATCACTTATTGGATGCACAAGATTGGTTAAAAACCCTAATTGGACAAGAATAAGCCTTGGGAGGACGAAAATGACCTAAATGTTCAACCAATGGCACAAAATCACTTTATGGATGCACAAGATTGTTTAAAAACCCTAATTGACGAGAATAAGCATAGGGAGGACGAAAATGACCTAAATGTTAAACCAATGGCACAAAATCACTTATTGGATGCACAAGATTGGTTAAAAACCCTAATTGGACGAGAATAAGCCTAGGGAGGACGAAAATGACCTAAATGTTCAACCAATGACACAAAATCACTTATTGGATGCACAAGATTGGTTAAAAACCCTAATTGGACAACAATAAGCCCTTGGAGGACGAAAATGACCTAAGTGTTCAACCAATGGCACAAAATCACTTATTGGATGCACAAGATTGGTTAAAAACCCTAATTGGACGAGAATAAGCCTAGGGAGGACGAAAATGACCTAAATGTTCAACCAATGACACAAAATCACTTATTGGATGCACAAGATTGGTTAAAAACCCTAATTGGATAAGAATAAGCCTAGGGAGGACGAAAATGACCTAAATGTTCAACCAATGACACAAAATCACTTATTGGATGCACAAGATTGGTTAAAAACCCTAATTTGATTAGAATAAGCCTAGGGAGGACGAAAATGACCTAAATGTTCATCCAATGACACAAAATCACTTATTGGATGCAAAAGATTGGTTAAAAACCCTAATTGGATGAGAATAATCCTAAGGAGGACGAAAATGATGAAAATGTTCAACCAATGACACAAAATCACTTATTGGATGCACATGATTGGTTAAAAACCCTAATTGGATTAGAATAAGCCTAGGGAGGACAAAAATGACCTTAATGTTCATTCAATGAAACAAAATCAATTATTGGATGCACAAGATTGTTTAAAAACCCTAATTGGATGAGAATAATCGTAGGGAGGACGAAAATGACCTAAATGTTCAACCAATGACACAAAATCACTTATTGGATGCACAAGATTGGTTAAAAACCCTAATTGAATTAGAATAAGCCTAGGGAGGACGAAAATGACCTAAATGTTCATCCAATGACACAAAATCACTTATTGGATGCAAAAGATTGGTTAAAAACCCTAATTGGATGAGAATAATCCTAGGGAGGACGAAAATGACGTAAATGATCAACCAATGACACAAACGTACTTATTGGATGCACAAGATTGGTTAAAAACCCTAATTGGATTAGAATAAGCCTAGGGTGGACGAAAATGACCTAGATGTTCATTCAATGACACAAAATAACTTATTGGATGCAAAAGATTGGTTAAAAACCCTAATTGGATGAGAATAATCCTAGGGAGGACGAAAATGAGGTAAATGTTCAACCAATGACACAAAATCACTTATTGGATGCACAAGATTGGTTAAAAACCCTAATTGGATAAGAATAATCGTAGGGAGGACGAAAATGACCTAAATGTTCAACCAATGACACAAAATCACTTATTGGATGCACAAGATTGGTTAAAAACCCTAATTGGATATGAATAAGCCTAGGGAGGACGAAAATGACCTAAATGTTCATCCAATGACACAAAATCACTTATTGGATGCAAAAGATTGGTTAAAAACCCTAATTGGTTGAGAATAATCCTAGGGAGGACGAAAATGACGAAAATGTTCAACCAATGACACAAACGTACTTATTGGATGCACAAGATTAGATAAAAACCCTAATTGGATTAGAATAAGCCTAGGGAGGACGAAAATGACCTAAATGTTCATTCAATGACACAAAATCACTTATTGGATGCAAAAGATTGGTTAAAAACCCTAATTGGATGAGAATAATCCTAGGGAGGACGAAAATGACGTAAATGTTTAACCAATGACACAAAATCACTTATTGGATGCACAAGATTGGTTAAAAACCCTAATTGGAAGAGAATAAGCCTAGGGAGGACGAAAATGACCTAAATGTTCATCCAATGACACAAAATCACTTATTGGATGCAAAAGATTGGTTAAAAACCCTAATTGGTTGAGAATAATCCTAGGGAGGATGAAAATGACGAAAATGTTCAACCAATGACACAAACGTACTTATTGGATGCACAAGATTGGATAAAAACCCTAATTGGATTAGAATAAGCCTAGGGAGGACGAAAATGACCTAAATGTTCATTCAATGACACAAAATCACTTATTGGATGTAAAAGATTGGTTAAAAACCCTAATTGGATGAGAATAATCCTAGGGAGGACGAAAATGACGTAAATGTTTAACCAATGACACAAAATCACTTATTGGATGCACAAGATTGGTTAAAAACCCTAATTGGAAGAGAATAAGCCTAGGGAGGACAGAAATGACCTAAATGTTCAACCAATGACACAAACAAACTTATTGGATGCACAAGATTGGTTAAAAACCCTAATTGGATTAGAATAAGCCTAGGGAGGAAGAAAATGACCTAAATATTCAACCAATGACACAAAATCACTTATTGGATGCACAAGATTGGTTAAAAACCCTAATTGGATTAGAATAAGCCTATCGAGGACGAAAACGACCTAAATGTTCAACCAATGACACAAAATCACTTATTGGATGCACAAGATTGGTTAAAAACCCTAATTGGAAGAGAATAAGCCTAGGGAGGACGAAAATGACCTAAATGTTCAATCAATGACACAAACGTACTTATTGGATGCACAAGATTGGTTAAAAACCCTAATCGGAAGAGAATAGGCCTTGGGAGGACGAAAATGACCTAAATGTTCAACCAATGACACAAACGTACTTCTTGGATGCAAAAGATTGGTTAAAAACCCTAATTGGATGAGAATAAGCCTAGGGAGGACGAAAATGACCTAAATGTTCAACCAATGACACAAAATCACTTATTGGATGCACAAGATTGGTTAAAAACCCTAATTTGATTAGAATAAGCCTTGGGAGGAAGAAAATGACCTAAATGTTCATCCAATGACACAAAATCACTTATTGGATGCAAAAGATTGGTTAAAAACCCTAATTGGATGAGAATAATCCTAAGGAGGACGAAAATGACGTAATTGTTCAACCAATGACACAAAATCATTTATTGGATGCACATGATTTGTTAAAAACCCTTATTGGATTAGAATAAGCCTAGGGAGGACGAAATAGACCTAAATGTTCATTCAATGACACAAAATCACTTATTGGATGCACAAGATTGGTTAAAAACCCTAATTGGATAAGAATAATCGTAGGGAGGACGAAAATGACCTAAATGTTCAACCAATGACACAAAATCACTTATTGGATGCACAAGATTGGTTAAAAACCCTAATTGGATATGAATAAGCCTAGGGAGGACGAAAATGACCTAAGTGTTCATCCAATGACACAAAATCACTTATTGGATGCAAAAGATTGGTTAAAAACCCTAATTGGTTGAGAATAATCCTAGGGAGGACGAAAATGACGAAAATGTTCAACCAATGACACAAACGTACTTATTGGATGCACAAGATTGGATAAAAACCCTAATTGGATTAGAATAAGCCTAGGGAGGACGAAAATGACCTAAATGTTCACTCAATGACACAAAATCACTTATTGGATGCAAAAGATTGGTTAAAAACCCTAATTGGATGAGAATAATCCTAGGGAGGACGAAAATGACGTAAATGTTTAACCAATGACACAAAATCACTTATTGGATGCACAAGATTGGTTAATAACCCTAATTGGAAGAGAATAAGCCTAGGGAGGACAGAAATGACCTAAATGTTCAACCAATGACACAAACAAACTTATTGGATGCACAAGATTGGTTAAAAACCCTAATTGGATTAGAATAAGCCTAGGGAGAACGAAAATTACCTAAATGTTCAACCAATGACACAAAATCAATTATTGGATGCACAAGATTAGTTAAAAACCCTAATTGGAAGAGAATAAGCCTAGGGAGGACGAAAATGACCTAAATGTTCAATCAATGACACAAACGTACTTATTGGATGCACAAGATTGGTTAAAAACCCTAATTGGATGAGAATAATCCTAGGGAGGACGAAAATGACGTAAATATTCAACCAATGACACAAAATCATTTATTGGATGCACAAGATTGGTTAAAAACCCTAATTGGATGAGAATAAGCCTAAGGAGGACGAAAATGACCTAAATGTTCAACCAATGACACAAAATCACTTATTGGATGCAAAAGATTGGTTAAAAACCCTAATTGGATTAGAATAAGCCTAGGGAGGACGAAAATGACCTAAATGTTCATCCAATGACACAAAATAACTTATTCGATGCACAATATTGGTTAAAAACCCTAATTGGATGAGAATAAGCCTAGGGAGGACGAAAATGACCTAAATGTTCATCCAATGACACAAAACCACTTATTGGATGCAAAAGATTGGTCAAAAACCCTAATTGGATGAGAATAATCCTAAGGAGGACGAAAATGACGTAAATGTTCAACCAATGACACAAAATCACTTATTGGATGCACATGATTGGTTAAAAACCCTGAATGGATTAGAATAAGCCTAGGGAGGACGAAAATGACCTAAATGTTCATTCAATGACACAAACTCACTTATTCGATGCACAAGATTGGTTAAAAACCCTAATTGGATCAGAATAATCCTAGGGAGGACGAAAATGAAGTAAATGTTCAACCAATGACACAAAATCACTTATTGGATGCACAAGATTGGTTAAAAACCCTAATTGGAAGAGAATGAGCCTAGGGAGGACGAAAATGACCTAAATGTTCAACCAATGACACAAAATCACTTATTGGATGCATAAGATTGGTTAAAAACCCTAATTGGATTAGAATAAGCCTAGGGAGGACGAAAATGACCTAAATGTTCATCCAATGACACAAAATCACTTATTCGATGCACAAGATTGGTTAAAAACCCTAATTGGATGAGAATAAGCCTAGGGAGGACGAAAATGACCTAAATATTCAACCAATGACACAAAATCACTTATTGGATGCACAAGATTGGTTAAAAACCCTAACTGGATGAGAATAATCCTAGGGAGGACGAAAATGACGTAAATGTTCAACCAATGACACAAACGTACTTATTGGATGCACAAGATTGGTTAAAAACCCTAATTGGATTAGAATAAGCCCAAGGAGGACGAGAATGACCTAAATGTTCATTCAATGACACCAAATCACTTATTGGATGCAAAAGATTGGTTAAAAATCCGAATTGGATGAGAATAATCCTAGGGAGGACGAAAATGAGGTAAATGTTCAACCAATGACACAAAATCACTTATTGGATGCACAAGATTGGTTAAAAACCCTAATTGGAAGAGAATAAGCCTAGGGAGGACGAAAATGACCTAAATGTTCAACCAATGACACAAACGTACTTATTGGATGCACAAGATTGGTTAAAAACCCTAATTGGATTAGAATAAGCCTAGGGAGGACGAAAATGACCTAAATATTCAACCAATGACACAAAATCACTTATTGGATGCACAAGATTGGTTAAAAACCCTAATTGGATTAGAATAAGCCTATCGAGGACGAAAACGACCTAAATGTTCAACCAATGACACAAAATCACTTATTGGATGCACAAGATTGGTTAAAAACCCTAATTGGAAGAGAATAAGCCTAGGGAGGACGAAAATGACCTAAATGTTCAATCAATGACACAAACGTACTTATTGGATGCACAAGATTGGTTAAAAACCCTAATCGGAAGAGAATAGGCCTTGGGAGGACGAAAATGACCTAAATGTTCAACCAATGACACAAACGTACTTCTTGGATGCAAAAGATTGGTTAAAAACCCTAATTGGATGAGAATAAGCCTAGGGAGGACGAAAATGACCTAAATGTTCAACCAATGACACAAAATCACTTATTGGATGCACAAGATTGGTTAAAAACCCTAATTGGATGAGAATAATCCTAGGGAGGACGAAAATGAGGTAAATGTTCAACCAATGACACAAAATCACTTATTGGATGCACAAGATTGGTTATAAACCCTAATTGGAAGAGAATAAGCCTAGGGAGGACGAAAATGACCTAAATGTTCAACCAATGACACAAACGTACTTATTGGATGCACAAGATTGGTTAAAAACCCTAATTGGATGAGAATAAGCCTAGGGAGGACGAAAATGACCTAAATATTCATCCAATGACACAAAATCACTTATTGGATGCAAAAGATTGGTTAAAAACCCTAATTGGATGAGAATAATCCTAAGGAGGACGAAAATGACGTAAATGTTCAACCAATGACACAAAATCACTTATTGGATGCACATGATTGGTTAAAAACCCTAATTGGATTAGAATAATCCAAGGGAGGACGAAAATGACCTAAATGTTCATCCAATGACCCAAAATCACTTATTGGATGCAAAAGATTGGTTAAAAACCCTAATTGGATGAGAATAATCCTAGGGAGGACGAAAATGACGTAAATGTTCAACCAATGACACAAAATCACTTATTGGATGCACAAGATTGGTTAAAAACCCTAATTGGAAGAGAATAAGCCTAGGGAGGACGAAAATGTCCTAAATGTTCAACCAATGACACACACGTACTTATTGGATGCAAAAGATTGGTTAAAAACCCTAATTGGATGAGAATAATCCTAGGGAGGACGAAAATGACGTAAATGTTTAACCAATGACACAAAATCACTTATTGGATGCACAAGATTGGTTAAAAACCCTAATTGGAAGAGAATAAGCCTAGGGAGGACGAAAATGACCTAAATATTCAACCAATGACACAAAATCACTTATTGGATGCACAAGATTGGTTAAAAACCCTAATTGGATTAGAATAAGCCTATCGAGGACGAAAACGACCTAAATGTTCAACCAATAACACAAAATCACTTATTGGATGCACAAGATTGGTTACAAACCCTAATTGGAAGAGAATAAGCCTATGGAGGACGAAAATGACCTAAATGTTCAATCAATGACACAAACGTACTTATTGGATGCACAAGATTGGTTAAAAACCCTAATTGGATGAGAATAATCCTAGGGAGGACGAAAATGACGTAAATATTCAACCAATGACACAAAATCACTTATTGGATGCACAAGATTGGTTAAAAACCCTAATTGGATTAGAATAAGCCTAGGGAGGACGAAAATGACCTAAATGTTCAACCAATGACACAAAATCACTTATTGGATGCACAAGATTGGTTAATAACCCTAATTGGATGAGAATAAGCCTAAGGAGGACGAAAATGACCTAAATGTTCAACCAATGACACAAAATCACTTATTGGATGCCAAAGATTGGTTAAAAACCCTAATTGGATGAGAATAAGCCTAGGGAGGACGAAAATGACTTAAATTTTCATCCAATGACACAAAATCTCTTATTGGATGCACAATATTGGTAAAAAACCCTAATTGGATTAGAATAAGCCTAGGGAGGACGAAAATGACCTTAATGTTCATTCAATGACACAAAATCACTTATTGGATGCACAAGATTGGTTAAAAACCCTAATTGGATAAGAATAATCGTAGGGAGAACGAAAATGACCTAAATATTCAACCAATGACACAAAATCACTTATTGGATGCACAAGATTGGTTAAAAACCCTAATTGGATGAGAATAAGCCTAAGGAGGACGAAAATGACCTAAATGTTCAACCAATGACACAAAATCACTTATTGGATGCAAAAGATTGGTTAAAAACCCTAATTGGATTAGAATAAGCCTAGGGAAGACGAAAATGACCTAAATGTTCAACCAATGACACAAACGTACTTATTGGATGCCCAAGATTGGTTAAAAACCCTAATTGGATGAGAATAAGCCTAGGGAAGACGAAAATGACCTAAATGTTCAACCAATGACACAAAATCACTTGTTGGAAGCAAAATATTGGTTAAAAACCCTAATTGGATGAGAATAATCCTAGGGAGGACGAAAATGACGTAAATGTTCAACCAATGACACAAACGTACTTATTGGATGCACAAGATTGGTTAAAAACCCTAATTGGATTAGAATAAGCCTAAGGAGGACGAAAATGACCTAAATGTTCATTCAATGACACCAAATCACTTATTGGATGCAAAAGATTGGTTAAAAATCCGAATTGGATGAGAATAATCCTAGGGAGGACGAAAATGAGGTAAATGTTCAACCAATGACACAAAATCACTTATTGGATGCACAAGATTGGTTAAAAACCCTAATTGGAAGAGAATAAGCCTAGGGAGGACGAAAATGACCTAAATGTTCAACCAATGACACAAACGTACTTATTGGATGGACAAGATTGGTTAAAAACCCTAATTGGATGAGAATAAGCCTAGGGAGGACGAAAATGACCTAAATGTTCATCCAATGACACAAAACCACTTATTGGACGCAAAAGATTGGTCAAAAACCCTAATTGGATGAGAATAATCCTAAGGAGGAAGAAAATGACGTAAATGTTCAACCAATGACACTAAATCACTTATTGGATGCACATGATTGGTTAAAAACCCTGAATGGATTAGAATAAGCCTAGGGAGGACGAAAATGACCTAAATATTCATTCAATGACACAAACTCACTTATTCGATGCACAAGATTGGTTAAAAACCCTAATTGGATCAGAATAATCCTAGGGAGGACGAAAATGAAGTAAATGTTCAACCAATGACACAAAATCACTTATTGGATGCACAAGATTGGTTAAAAACCCTAATTGGAAGAGAATGAGCCTAGGGAGGACGAAAATGACCTAAATGTTCAACCAATGACACAAAATCACTTATTGGATGCATAAGATTGGTTAAAAACCCTAATTGGATTAGAATAAGCCTAGGGAGGACGAAAATGACCTAAATGTTCATCCAATGACACAAAATCACTTATTCGATGCACAAGATTGGTTAAAAACCCTAATTGGATGAGAATAAGCCTAGGGAGGACGAAAATGACCTAAATATTCAACCAATGACACAAAATCACTTATTGGATGCACAAGATTGGTTAAAAACCCTAACTGGATGAGAATAATCCTAGGGAGGACGAAAATGACGTAAATGTTCAACCAATGACACAAACGTACTTATTGGATGCACAAGATTGGTTAAAAACCCTAATTGGATTAGAATAAGCCCAAGGAGGACGAGAATGACCTAAATGTTCATTCAATGACACCAAATCACTTATTGGATGCAAAAGATTGGTTAAAAATCCGAATTGGATGAGAATAATCCTAGGGAGGACGAAAATGAGGTAAATGTTCAACCAATGACACAAAATCACTTATTGGATGCACAAGATTGGTTAAAAACCCTAATTGGAAGAGAATAAGCCTAGGGAGGACGAAAATGACCTAAATGTTCAACCAATGACACAAAATCACTTATTGGATGCACAAGATATGTTAAAAACCCTAATTGGACGAGAATAAGCCTTGGGAGGACGAAAATGACCTAAATGTTCAACCAATGACACAAAATCACTTATTGGATGCACAAGATTGGTTAAAAACCCTAAATGGACGAGAATAAGCCTTGGGAGGACGAAAATGACCTAAATGTTCAACCAATGACACAAAATCACTTATTGGATGCACAAGATTGGATAAAAATCCTAATGGACTAGAATAAGCATTGGGAGGACGAAAATGACCTAAATGTTCAACCAATGACATAAAATCACTTATTAGATGCAGAAGATTGGTTAATAACCCTAATTGGACGAGAATAATCCTTGGGATGAAGAAATGACCTAAATGTTCAACCAATGACACAAATGTACTTATTGGATGCACAAGATTGGTTAAAAACCCTAATTGGACGAGAATAAGCCTTGGGAGGACGAAAATGACCTAAATGTTCAACCAATGACACAAAATCACTTATTGTATGCACAAGATTGGTTAAAATCCCTAATTGGACCAGAATAAGCCTTGGGAAGATGAAAATGACCTAAATGTTCAACCAATGACACAAATGTACTTATTGGATGCACAAGATTGGTTAAAAACCCTAATTGGACGAGAATAAGCCTTGGGAGGACGAAAATGACCTAAATGTTCAACCAATGACACAAAATCACTTATTGGATGCACAAGATTGGTTAAAACCCCTAATTGGACGAGAATAAGCCTTGGGAGGACGAATATGACGTAAATGTTCAACCAATGACACAAAATCACTTATTGGATGCACAAGATTGGTTAAAAACCCTAATTGGACGAGAATAAGCCGTGGGAGGACGAAAATGACCTAAATTTTCAACCAATGACACAAATGTACTTATTGGATGCACAAGATTGGTTAAAAACCCTAATTGGACGAGAATAAGCCCAGGGAGGACGAAAATGACCTAAATGTTCAACCAATGACACAAATGTACTTATTGGATGCACAAGATTGGTTAAAAACCCTAATTGGACGAGAATAAGCCTTGGGAGGACGAAAATGACCTAAATGTTCAACCAATGACACAAAATCACTTATTGGATGCACAAGATTGGTTAAAAACCCTAATTGGACGCGAATAACCCTTGGGAGGACGAAAATGACCTAAATGTTCAACCAATGACACAAATGTACTTATTGGATGCACAAGATTGGTTAAAAACCCTAATTGGACGAGAATAAGCCTTGGGAGGACGAAAATGACCTAAATGTTCAACCAATGACACAAAATCACTTATTGGATGCAATAGATTGGTTAAAAACCCTAATTGGACGAGAATAAGCCTTGGGAGGACGAAAATGACCTAAATGTTCAACCAATGACACAAAATCACTTATTGGATGCACAAGATTGGTTAAAAACCCTAATTGGACGAGAATAAGCCTAGGGAGGATGAAAATGACCTAAATGTTCAACCAAATACCCAAAATCACTTATTGGATGCACAAGATTGGTTAAAAACCCTAATTAGACGAGAATAAGCCTTGGGAGGACGAAAATGACCTAAATGTTCACCCAATGACACAAATGTACTTATTGGATGCACAAGATTGGTTAAAAACCCTAATTGGACGAGAATAAGCCTAGGGAGGACGAAAATGACCTAAATGTTCAACCAATGACACAAAATCACTTATTGGATGCACAAGATTGGTTAAAAACCCTATATGGATGAGAATAAGCCTAAGGAGGACGAAAATGACCTAAATGTTCAACCAATGACACAAATGTACTTTTTGGATGCACAAGATTGGTTAAAAACCCTAATTGGAAGAGAATAAGCCTTGGGAGGACGAAAATGACCTAAATGTTCAACCAATGACACAAAATCACTTATTGAAGGCACAAGATTGGTTAAAAACCCTAATTGGACGAGAATAAGCCTAGGGAGGACGAAAATGACCTAAATGTTCAACCAATGACACAAAATCACTTATTGGATGCACAAGATTGGTTAAAAACCCTAATTGGATTAGAATAAGCCTAGGGAGGACGAAAATGACCTAAATATTCAACCAATGACACAAAATCACTTATTGGATGCACAAGATTGGTTAAAAACCCTAATTGGATTAGAATAAGCCTATCGAGGACGAAAACGACCTAAATGTTCAACCAATGACACAAAATCACTTATTGGATGCACAAGATTGGTTAAAAACCCTAATTGGAAGAGAATAAGCCTAGGGAGGACGAAAATGACCTAAATGTTCAATCAATGACACAAACGTACTTATTGGATGCACAAGATTGGTTAAAAACCCTAATTGGATGAGAATAATCCTAGGGAGGACGAAAATGACGTAAATATTCAACCAATGACACAAAATCAGTTATTGGATGCACAAGATTGGTTAAAAACCCTAATTGGATGAGAATAAGCCTAAGGAGGACGAAAATGACCTAAATGTTCAACCAATGACACAAAATCACTTATTGGATGCAAAAGATTGGTTAAAAACCCTAATTGGATTAGAATAAGCCTAGGGAGGACGAAAATGACCTAAATGTTCAACCAATGACACAAAATCACTTATTGGATGCACAAGATTAGTTAAAAACCCTAATTGGAAGAGAATAAGCCTAGGGAGGACGAAAATGACCTAAATGTTCAATCAATGACACAAACGTACTTATTGGATGCACAAGATTGGTTAAAAACCCTAATTGGATGAGAATAATCCTAGGGAGGACGAAAATGACGTAAATGTTCAACCAATGACACAAAATCACTTATTGGATGCACAAGATTGGTTAAAAACCCTAATTGGATGAGAATAAGCCTAAGGAGGACGAAAATGACCTAAATGTTCAACCAATGACACAAAATCACTTATTGGATGCAAAAGATTGGTTAAAAACCCTAATTGGATTAGAATAAGCCTAGGGAGAACGAAAATGACCTAAATGTTCAATCAATGACACAAAATCACTTATTGGATGCACAAGATTAGTTAAAAACCCTAATTGGAAGAGAATAAGCCTAGGGAGGACGAAAATGACCTAAATGTTCAATCAATGACACAAACGTACTTATTGGATGCACAAGATTGGTTAAAAACCCTAATTGGATGAGAATAATCCTAGGGAGGACGAAAATGACGTAAATATTCAACCAATGACACAAAATCACTTATTGGATGCACAAGATTGTTTAAAAACCCTAATTGCATGAGAATAAGCCTAAGGAGGACGAAAATGACCTAAATGTTCATCCAATGACACAAAATCACTTATTGGATGCACAATATTGGTTTAAAACCCTAATTGGATGAGAATAAGCCTAAGAAGGACGAAAATGACCTAAATGTTCAACCAATGACACAACATCACTTATTGGATGCAAAAGATTGGTTAAAAACCCTAATTGGATTAGAATAAGCCTAGGGAGGACGAAAATGACCTAAATGTTCATCCAATGACACAAAATCACTTATTGGATGCACAAGATTGGCTAAAAACCCTAATTGGATAAGAATAATCGTAGGGAGGACGAAAATGACCTAAATGTTCAACCAATGACACAAAATCACTTATTGGATGCACAAGATTGGTTAAAAACCCTAATTGGATAAGAATAAGCCTAGGGAGGACGAAAATGACCTAAATGTTCATCCAATGACACAAAATCACTTATTGGATGCAAAAGATTGGTTAAAAACCCTAATTGGTTGAGAATAATCATAGGGAGGACGAAAAGGACGAAAATGTTCAACCAATGACACAAACGTAGTTATTGGATGCACAAGATTGGATAAAAACCCTTATTGGATTAGAATAAGCCTAGGGAGGACAAAAATGACCTAAATGTTCATTCAATGACACAAAATCACTTATTGGATGCAAAAGATTGGTTAAAAACCCTAATTGGATGAGAATAATCCTAGGGAGGACGAAAATGACGTAAATGTTTAACCAATGACACAAAATCACTTATTGGATGCACAAGATTGGTTAAAAACCCTAATTGGAAGAGAATAAGCCTAGGGAGGACGAAAATGACCTAAATGTTCAATCAATGACACAAACGTACTTATTGGATGCACAAGATTGGTTAAAAACCCTAATTGGATGAGAATAATCCTAGGGAGGACGAAAATGACGTAAATATTCAACCAATGACACAAAATCATTTATTGGATGCACAAGATTGGTTAAAAACCCTAATTGGATGAGAATAAGCCTAAGGAGGACGAAAATGACCTAAATGTTCAACCAATGACACAAAATCACTTATTGGATGCAAAAGATTGGTTAAAAACCCTAATTGGATTAGAATAAGCCTAGGGAGGACGAAAATGACCTAAATGTTCATCCAATGACACAAAATAACTTATTCGATGCACAATATTGGTTAAAAACCCTAATTGGATGAGAATAAGCCTAGGGAGGACGAAAATGACCTAAATGTTCATCCAATGACACAAAACCACTTATTGGATGCAAAAGATTGGTCAAAAACCCTAATTGGATGAGAATAATCCTAAGGAGGACGAAAATGACGTAAATGTTCAACCAATGACACAAAATCACTTATTGGATGCACATGATTGGTTAAAAACCCTGAATGGATTAGAATAAGCCTAGGGAGGACGAAAATGACCTAAATGTTCATTCAATGACACAAACTCACTTATTCGATGCACAAGATTGGTTAAAAACCCTAATTGGATCAGAATAATCCTAGGGAGGACGAAAATGAAGTAAATGTTCAACCAATGACACAAAATCACTTATTGGATGCACAAGATTGGTTAAAAACCCTAATTGGAAGAGAATGAGCCTAGGGAGGACGAAAATGACCTAAATGTTCAACCAATGACACAAAATCACTTATTGGATGCATAAGATTGGTTAAAAACCCTAATTGGATTAGAATAAGCCTAGGGAGGACGAAAATGACCTAAATGTTCATCCAATGACACAAAATCACTTATTCGATGCACAATATTGGTTAAAAACCCTAATTGGGAGAGAATAAGCCTAGGGAGGACGAAAATGACCTAAATGTTCATTCAATGACACAAAATCACTTATTGGATGCACAAGATTGGTTAAAAACCCTAATTGGATATGAATAAGCCTAGGGAGGACGAAAATGACCTAAATGTTCATCCAATGACACAAAATCACTTATTGGATGCAAAAGATTGGTTAAAAACCCTAATTGGTTGAGAATAATCATAGGGAGGACGAAAAGGACGAAAATGTTCAACCAATGACACAAACGTAGTTATTGGATGCACAAGATTGGATAAAAACCCTAATTGGATTAGAATAAGCCTAGGGAGGACAAAAATGACCTAAATGTTCATTCAATGACACAAAATCACTTATTGGATGCAAAAGATTGGTTAAAAACCCTAATTGGATGAGAATAATCCTAGGGAGGACGAAAATGACGTAAATGTTTAACCAATGACACAAAATCACTTATTGGATGCACAAGATTGGATAAAAACCCTAATTGGATTAGAATAAGCCTAGGGAGAACGAAAATGACCTAAATGTTCAATCAATGACACAAAATCACTTATTGGATGCACAAGATTAGTTAAAAACCCTAATTGGAAGAGAATAAGCCTAGGGAGGACGAAAATGACCTAAATGTTCAATCAATGACACAAACGTACTTATTGGATGCACAAGATTGGTTAAAAACCCTAATTGGATGAGAATAATCCTAGGGAGGACGAAAATGACGTAAATATTCAACCAATGACACAAAATCATTTATTGGATGCACAAGATTGGTTAAAAACCCTAATTGGATGAGAATAAGCCTAAGGAGGACGAAAATGACCTAAATGTTCAACCAATGACACAAAATCACTTATTGGATGCAAAAGATTGGTTAAAAACCCTAATTGGATTAGAATAAGCCTAGGGAGGACGAAAATGACCTAAATGTTCATCCAATGACACAAAATAACTTATTCGATGCACAATATTGGTTAAAAACCCTAATTGGATGAGAATAAGCCTAGGGAGGACGAAAATGACCTAAATGTTCATCCAATGACACAAAACCACTTATTGGATGCAAAAGATTGGTCAAAAACCCTAATTGGATGAGAATAATCCTAAGGAGGACGAAAATGACGTAAATGTTCAACCAATGACACAAAATCACTTATTGGATGCACATGATTGGTTAAAAACCCTGAATGGATTAGAATAAGCCTAGGGAGGACGAAAATGACCTAAATGTTCATTCAATGACACAAACTCACTTATTCGATGCACAAGATTGGTTAAAAACCCTAATTGGATCAGAATAATCCTAGGGAGGACGAAAATGAAGTAAATGTTCAACCAATGACACAAAATCACTTATTGGATGCACAAGATTGGTTAAAAACCCTAATTGGAAGAGAATGAGCCTAGGGAGGACGAAAATGACCTAAATGTTCAACCAATGACACAAAATCACTTATTGGATGCATAAGATTGGTTAAAAACCCTAATTGGATTAGAATAAGCCTAGGGAGGACGAAAATGACCTAAATGTTCATCCAATGACACAAAATCACTTATTCGATGCACAATATTGGTTAAAAACCCTAATTGGGAGAGAATAAGCCTAGGGAGGATGAAAATGACCTAAATGTTCAACCAATGACACAAAATCATTTATTGGATGCAAAAGATTGGTTAAAAACCCTAATTGGATTAGAATAAGCCTAGGGAGGACGAAAATGACCTAAATGTTCATTCAATGACACAAAATCACTTATTGGATGCACAAGATTGGTTAAAAACCCTAATTTGATTAGAATAAGCCTAGGGAGGAAGAAAATGACCTAAATGTTCATCCAATGACACAAAATCACTTATTGGATGCAAAAGATTGGTTAAAAACCCTAATTGGATGAGAATAATCCTAAGGAGGACGAACATGACGTAAATGTTCAACCAATGACACCAAATCATTTATTGGATGCACATGATTGGTTAAAAACCCTAATTGGATTAGAATAAGCCTAGGGAGGACGAAATAGACCTAAATGTTCATTTAATGACACAAAATCACTTATTGGATGCACAAGATTGGTTAAAAACCCTAATTGGATGAGAATAAGCCTAGGGAGGATGAAAATGACCTAAATGTTCAACCAATGACACAAAATCACTTATTGGATGCACAAGATTGGTTAAAAACCCTAATTGAATTAGAATAAGCCTAGGGAGGACGAAAATGACCTAAATGTTCATCCAATGACACAAAATCACTTATTGGATGCAAAAGATTGGTTAAAAACCCTAATTGGATGAGAATAATCCTAGGGAGGACGAAAATGACGTAAATGTTTAACCAATGACACAAAATCACTTATTGGATGCACAAGATTGGTTAAAAACCCTAATTGGATTAGAATAAGCCTAGGGAGGACGAAAATGACCTAAATGTTCAACCAATGACACAAAATCACTTATTGGATGCACAAGATTGGTTAAAAACCCTAATTGGAAGAGAATAAGCCTAGGGAGGACGAAAATGACCTAAATGTTCAATCAATGATACAAACGTACTTATTGGATGCACAAGATTGGTTAAAAACACTAATTGGATGAGAATAATCCTAAGGAGGACGAAAATGACGTAAATATACAACCAATGACACAAAATCACTTATTGGATGCACAAGATTGGTTAAAAACCCTAATTGGATGAGAATAAGCCTAAGGAGGACGAAAATGACCTAAATGTTCAACCAATGACACAAAATCACTTATTGGATGCAAAAGATTGGTTAAAAACCCTAATTGGATTAGAATAAGCCTAGGGAGGACGAAAATAACCTAAATTTTCATCCAATGACACAAAATCACTTAATGGATGCACAATATTGGTTAAAAACCCTAATTGGATGAGAATAATCCTAGGGAGGACGAAAATGACGTAAATGTTCAACCAATGAGACAAAATCACTTATTAGATGCACAAGATTGGTTAAAAACCCTAATTGGAAGAGAATAAGCCTAGGGAGGACGAAAATGACCTAAATGTTCAACCAATGACACAAACGTACTTTTTGGATGCCCAAGATTGGTTAAAAACCCTAATTGGATGAGAATAAGCCTAGGGAAGACGAAAATGACCTAAATGTTCAACCAATGACACAAAATCACTTGTTGGAAGCAAAAGATTGGTTAAAAACCCTAATTGGATGAGAATAATCCTAGGGAGGACGAAAATGACGTAAATGTTCAACCAATGACACAAACGTACTTATTGGATGCACAAGATTGGTTAAAAACCCTAATTGGATTAGAATAAGCCTAAGGAGGACGAAAATGACCTAAATGTTCATTCAATGACACCAAATCACTTATTGGATGCAAAAGATTGGTTAAAAATCCGAATTGGATGAGAATAATCCTAGGGAGGACGAAAATGAGGTAAATGTTCAACCAATGACACAAAATCACTTATTGGATGCACAAGATTGGTTAAAAACCCTAATTGGAAGAGAATAAGCCTAGGGAGGACGAAAATGACCTAAATGTTCAACCAATGACACAAACGTACTTATTGGATGGACAAGATTGGTTAAAAACCCTAATTGGATGAGAATAAGCCTAGGGAGGACGAAAATGACCTAAATGTTCATCCAATGACACAAAACCACTTATTGGACGCAAAAGATTGGTCAAAAACCCTAATTGGATGAGAATAATCCTAAGGAGGAAGAAAATGACGTAAATGTTCAACCAATGACACTAAATCACTTATTGGATGCACATGATTGGTTAAAAACCCTGAATGGATTAGAATAAGCCTAGGGAGGACGAAAATGACCTAAATATTCATTCAATGACACAAACTCACTTATTCGATGCACAAGATTGGTTAAAAACCCTAATTGGATCAGAATAATCCTAGGGAGGACGAAAATGAAGTAAATGTTCAACCAATGACACAAAATCACTTATTGGATGCACAAGATTGGTTAAAAACCCTAATTGGAAGAGAATGAGCCTAGGGAGGACGAAAATGACCTAAATGTTCAACCAATGACACAAAATCACTTATTGGATGCATAAGATTGGTTAAAAACCCTAATTGGATTAGAATAAGCCTAGGGAGGACGAAAATGACCTAAATGTTCATCCAATGACACAAAATCACTTATTCGATGCACAATATTGGTTAAAAACCCTAATTGGGAGAGAATAAGCCTAGGGAGGACGAAAATGACCTAAATGTTCATTCAATGACACAAAATCACTTATTGGATGCACAAGATTGGTTAAAAACCCTAATTGGATATGAATAAGCCTAGGGAGGACGAAAATGACCTAAATGTTCATCCAATGACACAAAATCACTTATTGGATGCAAAAGATTGGTTAAAAACCCTAATTGGTTGAGAATAATCATAGGGAGGACGAAAAGGACGAAAATGTTCAACCAATGACACAAACGTAGTTATTGGATGCACAAGATTGGATAAAAACCCTTATTGGATTAGAATAAGCCTAGGGAGGACAAAAATGACCTAAATGTTCATTCAATGACACAAAATCACTTATTGGATGCAAAAGATTGGTTAAAAACCCTAATTGGATGAGAATAATCCTAGGGAGGACGAAAATGACGTAAATGTTTAACCAATGACACAAAATCACTTATTGGATGCACAAGATTGGATAAAAACCCTAATTGGATTAGAATAAGCCTAGGGAGAACGAAAATGACCTAAATGTTCAATCAATGACACAAAATCACTTATTGGATGCACAAGATTAGTTAAAAACCCTAATTGGAAGAGAATAAGCCTAGGGAGGACGAAAATGACCTAAATGTTCAATCAATGACACAAACGTACTTATTGGATGCACAAGATTGGTTAAAAACCCTAATTGGATGAGAATAATCCTAGGGAGGACGAAAATGACGTAAATATTCAACCAATGACACAAAATCATTTATTGGATGCACAAGATTGGTTAAAAACCCTAATTGGATGAGAATAAGCCTAAGGAGGACGAAAATGACCTAAATGTTCAACCAATGACACAAAATCACTTATTGGATGCAAAAGATTGGTTAAAAACCCTAATTGGATTAGAATAAGCCTAGGGAGGACGAAAATGACCTAAATGTTCATCCAATGACACAAAATAACTTATTCGATGCACAATATTGGTTAAAAACCCTAATTGGATGAGAATAAGCCTAGGGAGGACGAAAATGACCTAAATGTTCATCCAATGACACAAAACCACTTATTGGATGCAAAAGATTGGTCAAAAACCCTAATTGGATGAGAATAATCCTAAGGAGGACGAAAATGACGTAAATGTTCAACCAATGACACAAAATCACTTATTGGATGCACATGATTGGTTAAAAACCCTGAATGGATTAGAATAAGCCTAGGGAGGACGAAAATGACCTAAATGTTCATTCAATGACACAAACTCACTTATTCGATGCACAAGATTGGTTAAAAACCCTAATTGGATCAGAATAATCCTAGGGAGGACGAAAATGAAGTAAATGTTCAACCAATGACACAAAATCACTTATTGGATGCACAAGATTGGTTAAAAACCCTAATTGGAAGAGAATGAGCCTAGGGAGGACGAAAATGACCTAAATGTTCAACCAATGACACAAAATCACTTATTGGATGCATAAGATTGGTTAAAAACCCTAATTGGATTAGAATAAGCCTAGGGAGGACGAAAATGACCTAAATGTTCATCCAATGACACAAAATCACTTATTGATGCACAATATTGGTTAAAAACCCTAATTGGGAGAGAATAAGCCTAGGGAGGACGAAAATGACCTAAATGTTCATTCAATGACACAAAATCACTTATTGGATGCACAAGATTGGTTAAAAACCCTAATTGGATATGAATAAGCCTAGGGAGGACGAAAATGACCTAAATGTTCATCCAATGACACAAAATCACTTATTGGATGCAAAAGATTGGTTAAAAACCCTAATTGGATGAGAATAATCCTAGGGAGGACGAAAATGACGTAAATGTTCAACCAATGACACAAAATCACTTATTGGATGCACAAGATTGGTTAAAAACCCTAATTGGATTAGAATAAGCCTAGGGAGGACGAAAATGACCTAAATGTTCATCCAATGACACAAAATCACTTATTCGATGCACAATATTGGTTAAAAACCCTAATTGGGAGAGAATAAGCCTAGGGAGGATGAAAATGACCTAAATGTTCAACCAATGACACAAAATCATTTATTGGATGCAAAAGATTGGTTAAAAACCCTAATTGGATTAGAATAAGCCTAGGGAGGACGAAAATGACCTAAATGTTCATTCAATGACACAAAATCACTTATTGGATGCACAAGATTGGTTAAAAACCCTAATTGGATCAGAATAATCCTAGGGAGGACGAAAATGAAGTAAATGTTCAACCAATGACACAAAATCACTTATTGGATGCACAAGATTGGTTAAAAACCCTAATTGGAAGAGAATGAGCCTAGGGAGGACGAAAATGACCTAAATGTTCAACCAATGACACAAAATCACTTATTGGATGCATAAGATTGGTTAAAAACCCTAATTGGATTAGAATAAGCCTAGGGAGGACGAAAATGACCTAAATGTTAATCCAATGACACAAAACCACTTATTGGACGCAAAAGATTGGTCAAAAACCCTAATTGGATGAGAATAATCCTAAGGAGGAAGAAAATGACGTAAATGTTCAACCAATGACACTAAATCACTTATTGGATGCACATGATTGGTTAAAAACCCTGAATGGATTAGAATAAGCCTAGGGAGGACGAAAATGACCTAAATATTCATTCAATGACACAAACTCACTTATTCAATGCACAAGATTGGTTAAAAACCCTAATTGGATCAGAATAATCCTAGGGAGGACGAAAATGAAGTAAATGTTCAACCAATGACACAAAATCACTTATTGGATGCACAAGATTGGTTAAAAACCCTAATTGGAAGAGAATGAGCCTAGGGAGGACGAAAATGACCTAAATGTTCAACCAATGACACAAAATCACTTATTGGATGCATAAGATTGGTTAAAAACCCTAATTGGATTAGAATAAGCCTAGGGAGGACGAAAATGACCTAAATGTTCATCCAATGACACAAAATCACTTATTCGATGCACAATATTGGTTAAAAACCCTAATTGGATGAGAATAATCTTAAGGAGGACGAACATGACGTAAATGTTCAACCAATGACATAAAATCATTTATTGGATGCACATGATTTGTTAAAAACCCTAATTGGATAAGAATAATCGTAGGGAGGACGAAAATGACCTAAATGTTCAACCAATGACACAAAATCACTTATTGGATGCACAAGATTGGTTAAAAATCCTAATTGAATTAGAATAAGCCTAGGGAGGACGAAAATGACCTAAATGTTCATCCAATGACACAAAATCACTTATTGGATGCAAAAGATTGGTTAAAAACCCTAATTGGATGAGAATAATCCTAGGGAGGACGAAAATGACGTAAATGTTGAACCAATGACAGAAACGTACTTATTGGATGCACAAGATTGGTTAAAAACCCTAATTGGACTAGAATAAGCCTAGGGAGGACGAAAATGACCTAAATGTTCATTCAATGACACCAAATCACTTATTGGATGCAAAAGATTGGTTAAAAATCCGAATTGGATGACAATAATCCTAGGGAGGACGAAAATGAGGTAAATGTTCAACCAATGACACAAAATCACTTATTGGATGCACAAGATTGGTTAAAAACCCTAATTGGATGAGAATAATCCTAAGGAGGACGAAAATGACGTAAATGTTCAACCAATGACACAAAATCACTTATTGGATGCACATGATTGGTTAAAAACCCTGAATGGAATAGAATAAGCCTAGGGAGGACGAAAATGACCTAAATGTTCATTCAATGACACAAACTCACTTATTCGATGCACAAGATTGGTTAAAAACCCTAATTGGATCAGAATAATCCTAGGGAGGACGAAAATGAAGTAAATGTTCAACCAATGACAAAAAATCACTTATTGGATGCACAAGATTGGTTAAAAACCCTAATTGGAAAAGAATGAGCCTAGGGAGGACGAAAATGACCGAAATGTTCAACCAATGACACAAAATCACTTATTGGATGCATAAGATTGGTTAAAAACCCTAATTGGATTATAATAAGCCTAGGGAGGACGAAAATGACCTAAATGTTCATCCAATGACACAAAATCACTTATTCGATGCACAAGATTGGTTAAAAACCCTAATTGGATGAGAATAAGCCTAGGGAGGACGAAAATGACCTAAATATTCAACCAATGACACAAAATCACTTATTGGATGCACAAGATTGGTTAAAAACCCTAACTGGATGAGAATAATCCTAGGGAGGACGAAAATGACGTAAATGTTCAACCAATGACACAAACGTACTTATTGGATGCACAAGATTGGTTAAAAACCCTAATTGGATTAGAATAAGCCCAAGGAGGACGAGAATGACCTAAATGTTCATTCAATGACACCAAATCACTTATTGGATGCAAAAGATTGGTTAAAAATCCGAATTGGATGAGAATAATCCTAGGGAGGACGAAAATGAGGTAAATGTTCAACCAATGACACAAAATCACTTATTGGATGCACAAGATTGGTTAAAAACCCTAATTGGAAGAGAATAAGCCTAGGGAGGACGAAAATGACCTAAATGTTCAACCAATGACACAAAATCACTTATTGGATGCACAAGATTGGTTAAAAACCCTAATTGAATTAGAATAAGCCTAGGGAGGACGAAAATGACCTAAATGTTCATCCAATGACACAAAATCACTTATTGGATGCAAAAGATTGGTTAAAAACCCTAATTGGATGAGAATAATCCTAAGGAGGACGAACATGACGTAAATGTTCAACCAATGACACCAAATCATTTATTGGATGCACATGATTGGTTAAAAACCCTAATTGGATTAGAATAAGCCTAGGGAGGACGAAATAGACCTAAATGTTCATTTAATGACACAAAATCACTTATTGGATGCACAAGATTGGTTAAAAACCCTAATTGGATGAGAATAAGCCTAGGGAGGATGAAAATGACCTAAATGTTCAACCAATGACACAAAATCACTTATTGGATGCACAAGATTGGTTAAAAACCCTAATTGGACGAGAATAAGCCTTGGGAGGACGAAAATGACATAAATGTTCAACCAATGACACAAATATACTTATTGGATGCACAAGATTGGTTAAAAATCCTAATTGAACGAGAATAAGCCTTGGGAGGACGAAAATGACCTAAATGTTCAACAAATGACACAAAATCACTTATTGGATGCACAAGATTGGTTAAAAACCCTAATTGGACGAGAATAAGCCTTGGGAGGACGAAAATGACCTAAATGTTCAACAAATGACACAAATGTACTTATTGGATGCACAAGATTGGTTAAAAACCCTAATTGGACGAGAATAAGCCTAGGGAGGACGAAAATGACCTAAATGTTCTACCAATGACACAAAATCACTTATTGGATGCACAAGATTGGTTAAAAACCCTAATTGGACGAGAATAAGCCTTGGGAGGACGAAAATGAACTAAAGTTCAACAAATGACACAAAAGTACTTATTGGATGCACAAGATTGGTTAAAAACCCTAATTGGACGAGAATAAGCCTTGGGAGGACGAAAATGACCTAAATGATCAACCAATGACACAAAATCACTTATTGGATGCACAAGATTGGTTAAAAACCCAAATTGGACGAGAATAAGCCTAGGGAGGACGAAAATGACCTAAATGTTCAACCAATGACACAAATGTACTTATTGGATGCACAAGATTGGTTAAAAACCCTAATTGGACGAGAATAAGCATAGGGAGGACGAAAATGACCTAAATATTCAACCAATGACACAAAATCACTTATTGGATGCACAAGATTGGTTAAAAACCCTAATTGGATGAGAATAAGCCTAAGGAGGACGAAAATGACCTAAATGTTCAACCAATGACACAAAATCACTTATTGGATGCAAAAGATTGGTTAAAAACCCTAATTGGATTAGAATAAGCCTAGGGAGAACGAAAATGACCTAAATGTTCAATCAATGACACAAAATCACTTATTGGATGCACAAGATTAGTTAAAAACCCTAATTGGAAGAGAATAAGCCTAGGGAGGACGAAAATGACCTAAATGTTCAATCAATGACACAAACGTACTTATTGGATGCACAAGATTGGTTAAAAACCCTAATTGGATGAGAATAATCCTAGGGAGGACGAAAATGACGTAAATATTCAACCAATGACACAAAATCAGTTATTGGATGCACAAGATTGGTTAAAAACCCTAATTGGATGAGAATAAGCCTAAGGAGGACGAAAATGACCTAAATGTTCAACCAATGACACAAAATCACTTATTGGATGCAAAAGATTGGTTAAAAACCCTAATTGGATTAGAATAAGCCTAGGGAGGACGAAAATGACCTAAATGTTCAACCAATGACACAAAATCACTTATTGGATGCACAA
This sequence comes from Cicer chorassanicum, assembly GCA_037974735.1. Classification (NCBI taxonomy): domain Eukaryota; kingdom Viridiplantae; phylum Streptophyta; class Magnoliopsida; order Fabales; family Fabaceae; genus Cicer; species Cicer chorassanicum. Next base: position 680,261 of record JBBPBP010000209.1, read on the forward strand.
GATTAGTTAAAAACCCTAATTGGAAGAGAATAAGCCTAGGGAGGACGAAAATGACCTAAATGTTCAATCAATGACACAAACGTACTTATTGGATGCACAAGATTGGTTAAAAACCCTAATTGGATGAGAATAATCCTAGGGAGGACGAAAATGACGTAAATGTTCAACCAATGACACAAAATCACTTATTGGATGCACAAGATTGGTTAAAAACCCTAATTGGATTAGAATAAGCCTAGGGAGGACGAAAATGACCTAAATGTTCATCCAATGACACAAAATCACTTATTCGATGCACAATATTGGTTAAAAACCCTAATTGGGAGAGAATAAGCCTAGGGAGGATGAAAATGACCTAAATGTTCAACCAATGACACAAAATCATTTATTGGATGCAAAAGATTGGTTAAAAACCCTAATTGGATTAGAATAAGCCTAGGGAGGACGAAAATGACCTAAATGTTCATTCAATGACACAAAATCACTTATTGGATGCACAAGATTGGTTAAAAACCCTAATTGGATTAGAATAAGCCTAGGGAGGAAGAAAATGACCTAAATGTTCATCCAATGACACAAAATCACTTATTGGATGCAAAAGATTGTTTAAAAACCCTAATTGGATGAGAATAATCCTAAGGAGGACGAACATGACGTAAATGTTCAACCAATGACATAAAATCATTTATTGGATGCACATGATTGGTTAAAAACCCTAATTGGATTAGAATAAGCCTAGGGAGGACGAAATAGACCTAAATGTTCATTTAATGACACAAAATCACTTATTGGATGCACAAGATTGGTTAAAAACCCTAATTGGATAAGAATAATCATAGGGAGGACGAAAATGACCTAAATGTTCAACCAATGACACAAAATCACTTATTGGATGCACAAGATTGGTTAAAAACCCT
>JBBPBP010000209.1:681187-709766 GCA_037974735.1 Cicer chorassanicum
CCAATGACACAAAATCATTTATTGGATGCAAAAGATTGGTTAAAAACCCTAATTGGATTAGAATAAGCCTAGGGAGGACGAAAATGACCTAAATGTTCATTCAATGACACAAAATCACTTATTGGATGCACAAGATTGGTTAAAAACCCTAATTGGATAAGAATAATCATAGGGAGGACGAAAATGACCTAAATGTTCAACCAATGACACAAAATCACTTATTGGATGCACAAGATTGGTTAAAAACCCTCATTGAATTAGAATAAGCCTAGGGAGGACGAAAATGACCTAAATGTTCATCCAATGACACAAAATCACTTATTGGATGCAAAAGATTGGTTAAAAACCCTAATTGGATGAGAATAATCCTAGGGAGGACGAAAATGACGTAAATGTTGAACCAATGACAGAAACGTACTTATTGGATGCACAAGATTGGTTAAAAACCCTAATTGGACTAGAATAAGCCTAGGGAGGACGAAAATGACCTAAATGTTCATTCAATGACACCAAATCACTTATTGGATGCAAAAGATTGGTTAAAAATCCGAATTGGATGACAATAATCCTAGGGAGGACGGAAATGACCTAAATGTTCAACCTATGACACAAATGTACTTATTGGATGCACAAGATTGGTTAAAAACCTTAATTGGATGAGAATAAGCCTTGGGAGGACGAAAATGACCTAAATGTTCAACCAATGACACAAAATCACTTATTGGATGCACAAGATTGGTTAAAAACCCTAATTGGACGAGAATAAGCCTTGGGAGGAAGAAAATGACCTAAATGTTCAACCAATGACACTAAATCACTTATTGGATGCACAAGATTTGTTAAAAACCCTAATTCGACGAGAATAAGCCTTGGGAGGACGAAAATGACCTAAATGTTCAACCAATGACACAAAATCACTTATTGGATGCACAAGATTGGTTAAAAACCCTAATTGGACGAGAATAAGCCTTGGGAGGACGAAAATGACCTAAATGTTCAACCAATGACACAAAATCAATTATTGGATGCACAAGATTGGTTAAAAACCCTAATTGAACGAGAATAAGCCTAGGGAGGACGAAAATGACCTAAATGTTCAACCAATGACACAAATGTACTTATTGGATGCACAAGATTGGTTAAAAACCCTAATTGGACGACAATAAGCCTTGGGAGGACGAAAATTACCTAAATGTTCAACCAATGACACAAAATCACTTATTGGATGCACAAGATTGGTTAAAAACCCTAATTGAACGAGAATAAGCCTAGGGAGGACGAAAATGACCTAAATGTTCAACCAATGACACAAATGTACTTATTGGATGCACAAGATTGGTTAAAAACCCTAATTGGACGAGAATAAGCATAGGGAGGACGAAAATGACCTAAATGTTCAACCAATGACACAAAATCACTTATTGAATGCACAAGATTGGTTAAAAACCCTAATTGGATGAGAATAAGCCTAGGGAGGACGAAAATGACCTAAATGTTCAACCAATGACACAAAATCACTTATTGGATGCACAAGATTGGTTAAAAACCCTAATTGGATTAGAATAAGCCTAGGGAGGAAGAAAATGACCTAAATGTTCATCCAATGACACAAAATCACTTATTGGATGCAAAAGATTGTTTAAAAACCCTAATTGGATGAGAATAATCCTAAGGAGGACGAACATGACGTAAATGTTCAACCAATGACATAAAATCATTTATTGGATGCACATGATTGGTTAAAAACCCTAATTGGATTAGAATAAGCCTAGGGAGGACGAAATAGACCTAAATGTTCATTTAATGACACAAAATCACTTATTGGATGCACAAGATTGGTTAAAAACCCTAATTGGATAAGAATAATCATAGGGAGGACGAAAATGACCTAAATGTTCAACCAATGACACAAAATCACTTATTGGATGCACAAGATTGGTTAAAAACCCTAATTGAATTAGAATAAGCCTAGGGAGGACGAAAATGACCTAAATGTTCATCCAATGACACAAAATCACTTATTGGATGCAAAAGATTGGTTAAAAACCCTAATTGGATGAGAATAATCCTAAGGAGGACGAAAATGACGTAAATGTTTAACCAATGACACAAAATCACTTATTGGATGCACAAGATTGGTTAAAAACCCTAATTGGAAGAGAATAAGCATAGGGAGGATGGAAATGACCTAAATGTTCAACCAATGACACAAACGTACTTATTGGATGCACAAGATTGGTTAAAAACTCTAATTGGATGAGAATAATCCTAGGGAGGACGAAAATGACGTAAATGTTCAACCAATGACACAAAATCACTTATTGGATGCACATGATTGGTTAAAAACCCTAGTTGGATTAGAATAAGCCTAGGGAGGACGAAAATGACCTAAATGTTCATTCAATGACACAAAATCACTTATTGGATGCACAAGATTGGTTAAAAACCCTAATTGGATCAGAATAATCCTAGGGAGGACGAAAATGAAGTAAATGTTCAACCAATGACACAAAATCACTTATTGGATGCACAAGATTGGTTAAAAACCCTAATTGGAAGAGAATGAGCCTAGGGAGGACGAAAATGACCTAAATGTTCAACCAATGACACAAAATCACTTATTGGATGCATAAGATTGGTTAAAAACCCTAATTGGATTAGAATAAGCCTAGGGAGGACGAAAATGACCTAAATGTTAATCCAATGACACAAAATCACTTATTCGATGCACAATATTGGTTAAAAACCCTAATTGGGAGAGAATAAGCCTAGGGAGGATGAAAATGACCTAAATGTTCAACCAATGACACAAAATCATTTATTGGATGCAAAAGATTGGTTAAAAACCCTAATTGGATTAGAATAAGCCTAGGGAGGACGAAAATGACCTAAATGTTCATTCAATGACACAAAATCACTTATTGGATGCACAAGATTGGTTAAAAACCCTAATTGGATTAGAATAAGCCTAGGGAGGAAGAAAATGACCTAAATGTTCATCCAATGACACAAAATCACTTATTGGATGCAAAAGATTGTTTAAAAACCCTAATTGGATGAGAATAATCCTAAGGAGGACGAACATGACGTAAATGTTCAACCAATGACATAAAATCATTTATTGGATGCACATGATTGGTTAAAAACCCTAATTGGATTAGAATAAGCCTAGGGAGGACGAAATAGACCTAAATGTTCATTTAATGACACAAAATCACTTATTGGATGCATAAGATTGGTTAAAAACCCTAATTGGATAAGAATAATCGTAGGGAGGACGAAAATGACCTAAATGTTCAACCAATGACACAAAATCACTTATTGGATGCACAAGATTGGTTAAAAACCCTCATTGAATTAGAATAAGCCTAGGGAGGACGAAAATGACCTAAATGTTCATCCAATGACACAAAATCACTTATTGGATGCAAAAGATTGGTTAAAAACCCTAATTGGATGAGAATAATCCTAGGGAGGACGAAAATGACGTAAATGTTGAACCAATGACAGAAACGTACTTATTGGATGCACAAGATTGGTTAAAAACCCTAATTGGACTAGAATAAGCCTAGGGAGGACGAAAATGACCTAAATGTTCATTCAATGACACCAAATCACTTATTGGATGCAAAAGATTGGTTAAAAATCCGAATTGGATGACAATAATCCTAGGGAGGACGAAAATGAGGTAAATGTTCAACCAATGACACAAAATCACTTATTGGATGCACAAGATTTGTTAAAAACCCTAATTGGAAGAGAATAAGCCTAGGGAGGACGAAAATGACCTAAATGTTCAACCAATGACACAAACGTACTTATTGGATGCACAAGATTGGTTTAAAATCCTAATTGGATGAGAATAAGCCTATGGAGGACGAAAATGACCTAAATGTTCATCCAATGACACAAAATCATTTATTGGATGCAAGAGATTGGTTAAAAACCCTAATTGGATTAGAATAAGCCTAGGGAGGACGAAAATGACCTAAATGTTCATTCAATGACACAAAATCACTTATTGGATGCACAAGATTGGTTAAAAACCCTAATTTGATTAGAATAAGCCTAGGGAGGAAGAAAATGACCTAAATGTTCATCCAATGACACAAAATCACTTATTGGATGCAAAAGATTGGTTAAAAACCCTAATTGGATGAGAATAATCCTAAGGAGGACGAACATGACGTAAATGTTCAACCAATGACACCAAATCATTTATTGGATGCACATGATTGGTTAAAAACCCTAATTGGATTAGAATAAGCCTAGGGAGGACGAAATAGACCTAAATGTTCATTTAATGACACAAAATCACTTATTGGATGCACAAGATTGGTTAAAAACCCTAATTGGATGAGAATAAGCCTAGGGAGGATGAAAATGACCTAAATGTTCAACCAATGACACAAAATCACTTATTGGATGCACAAGATTGGTTAAAAACCCTAATTGAATTAGAATAAGCCTAGGGAGGACGAAAATGACCTAAATGTTCATCCAATGACACAAAATCACTTATTGGATGCAAAAGATTGGTTAAAAACCCTAATTGGATGAGAATAATCCTAGGGAGGACGAAAATGACGTAAATGTTCAACCAATGACAGAAACGTACTTATTGGATGCACAAGATTGGTTAAAAACCCTAATTGGACTAGAATAAGCCTAGGGAGGACGAAAATGACCTAAATGTTCAACCAATGACACAAACGTACTTATTGGATGGACAAGATTGGTTAAAAACCCTAATTGGATGAGAATAAGCCTAGGGAGGACGAAAATGACCTAAATGTTCATCCAATGACACAAAACCACTTATTGGACGCAAAAGATTGGTCAAAAACCCTAATTGGATGAGAATAATCCTAAGGAGGAAGAAAATGACGTAAATGTTCAACCAATGACACTAAATCACTTATTGGATGCACATGATTGGTTAAAAACCCTGAATGGATTAGAATAAGCCTAGGGAGGACGAAAATGACCTAAATATTCATTCAATGACACAAACTCACTTATTCGATGCACAAGATTGGTTAAAAACCCTAATTGGATCAGAATAATCCTAGGGAGGACGAAAATGAAGTAAATGTTCAACCAATGACACAAAATCACTTATTGGATGCACAAGATTGGTTAAAAACCCTAATTGGAAGAGAATGAGCCTAGGGAGGACGAAAATGACCTAAATGTTCAACCAATGACACAAAATCACTTATTGGATGCATAAGATTGGTTAAAAACCCTAATTGGATTAGAATAAGCCTAGGGAGGACGAAAATGACCTAAATGTTCATCCAATGACACAAAATCACTTATTCGATGCACAATATTGGTTAAAAACCCTAATTGGATGAGAATAATCTTAAGGAGGACGAACATGACGTAAATGTTCAACCAATGACATAAAATCATTTATTGGATGCACATGATTTGTTAAAAACCCTAATTGGATAAGAATAATCGTAGGGAGGACGAAAATGACCTAAATGTTCAACCAATGACACAAAATCACTTATTGGATGCACAAGATTGGTTAAAAATCCTAATTGAATTAGAATAAGCCTAGGGAGGACGAAAATGACCTAAATGTTCATCCAATGACACAAAATCACTTATTGGATGCAAAAGATTGGTTAAAAACCCTAATTGGATGAGAATAATCCTAGGGAGGACGAAAATGACGTAAATGTTGAACCAATGACAGAAACGTACTTATTGGATGCACAAGATTGGTTAAAAACCCTAATTGGACTAGAATAAGCCTAGGGAGGACGAAAATGACCTAAATGTTCATTCAATGACACCAAATCACTTATTGGATGCAAAAGATTGGTTAAAAATCCGAATTGGATGACAATAATCCTAGGGAGGACGAAAATGAGGTAAATGTTCAACCAATGACACAAAATCACTTATTGGATGCACAAGATTGGTTAAAAACCCTAATTGGATGAGAATAATCCTAAGGAGGACGAAAATGACGTAAATGTTCAACCAATGACACAAAATCACTTATTGGATGCACATGATTGGTTAAAAACCCTGAATGGAATAGAATAAGCCTAGGGAGGACGAAAATGACCTAAATGTTCATTCAATGACACAAACTCACTTATTCGATGCACAAGATTGGTTAAAAACCCTAATTGGATCAGAATAATCCTAGGGAGGACGAAAATGAAGTAAATGTTCAACCAATGACAAAAAATCACTTATTGGATGCACAAGATTGGTTAAAAACCCTAATTGGAAAAGAATGAGCCTAGGGAGGACGAAAATGACCTAAATGTTCAACCAATGACACAAAATCACTTATTGGATGCATAAGATTGGTTAAAAACCCTAATTGGATTAGAATAAGCCAAGGGAGGACGAAAATGACCTAAATGTTCATCCAATGACACAAAATCACTTATTCGATGCACAAGATTGGTTAAAAACCCTAATTGGATGAGAATAAGCCTAGGGAGGACGAAAATGACCTAAATATTCAACCAATGACACAAAATCACTTATTGGATGCACAAGATTGGTTAAAAACCCTAATTGGATTAGAATAAGCCTAGGGAGGACGAAAATGACCTAAATGTTCAACCAATGACACAAAATCACTTATTGGATGCACAAGATTGGTTAAAACCCCTAATTGGAAGAGAATAAGCCTAGGGGGGACGAAAATGACCTAAATGTTCAATCAATGACAAAAACGTACTTATTGGATGCACAAGATTGGTTAAAAACCCTAATTGGATGAGAATAATCCTAGGGAGGACGAAAATGACGTAAATATTCAACCAATGACACAAAATCACTTATTGGATGCACAAGATTGGTTAAAAACCCTAATCGGAAGAGAATAAGCCTAAGGAGGACGAAAATGACCTAAATGTTCAACCAATGACACAAAATCACTTATTGGATGCAAAAGATTGGTTAAAAACCCTAATTGGATAAGAAATAGCCTATGGAGGACGAAAATGACCTAAATTTTCATCCAATGACACAAAATCACTTATTGGATGCACAATATTGGTTAAAAACCCTAATCGGAAGAGAATAAGCCTAAGGAGGACGAAAATGACGTAAATGTTCAACCAATGACACAAAATCACTTATTGGATGCACAAGATTGGTTAAAAACCCTAATTGGAAGAGAATAAGCCTAGGGAGGACGAAAATGACCTAAATGTTCAACCAATGACACACACGTACTTATTGAATGCAAAAGATTGGTTAAAAACCCTAATTGGATGAGAATAATCCTAGGGAGGACGAAAATGACGTAAATGTTTAACCAATGACACAAACGTACTTATTGGATGCACAAGATTGGTTAAAAACCCTAATTGGATGAGAATAAGCCTAGGGAGGACGAAAATGACCTAAATGTTCAACCAATGACACAAAATCACTTATTGGATGCACAAGATTGGTTAAAAACCCTAATTTGATTAGAATAAGCCTAGGGAGGAAGAAAATGACCTAAATGTTCATCCAATGACACAAAATCACTTATTGGATGCAAAAGATTGGTTAAAAACCCTAATTGGATGAGAATAATCCTAAGGAGGACGAACATGACGTAAATGTTCAACCAATGACACCAAATCATTTATTGGATGCACATGATTGGTTAAAAACCCTAATTGGATTAGAATAAGCCTAGGGAGGACGAAATAGACCTAAATGTTCATTTAATGACACAAAATCACTTATTGGATGCACAAGATTGGTTAAAAACCCTAATTGGATGAGAATAAGCCTAGGGAGGATGAAAATGACCTAAATGTTCAACCAATGACACAAAATCACTTATTGGATGCACAAGATTGGTTAAAAACCCTAATTGAATTAGAATAAGCCTAGGGAGGACGAAAATGACCTAAATGTTCATCCAATGACACAAAATCACTTATTGGATGCAAAAGATTGGTTAAAAACCCTAATTGGATGAGAATAATCCTAGGGAGGACGAAAATGACGTAAATGTTCAACCAATGACAGAAACGTACTTATTGGATGCACAAGATTGGTTAAAAACCCTAATTGGACTAGAATAAGCCTAGGGAGGACGAAAATGACCTAAATGTTCAACCAATGACACAAACGTACTTATTGGATGGACAAGATTGGTTAAAAACCCTAATTGGATGAGAATAAGCCTAGGGAGGACGAAAATGACCTAAATGTTCATCCAATGACACAAAACCACTTATTGGACGCAAAAGATTGGTCAAAAACCCTAATTGGATGAGAATAATCCTAAGGAGGAAGAAAATGACGTAAATGTTCAACCAATGACACTAAATCACTTATTGGATGCACATGATTGGTTAAAAACCCTGAATGGATTAGAATAAGCCTAGGGAGGACGAAAATGACCTAAATATTCATTCAATGACACAAACTCACTTATTCGATGCACAAGATTGGTTAAAAACCCTAATTGGATCAGAATAATCCTAGGGAGGACGAAAATGAAGTAAATGTTCAACCAATGACACAAAATCACTTATTGGATGCACAAGATTGGTTAAAAACCCTAATTGGAAGAGAATGAGCCTAGGGAGGACGAAAATGACCTAAATGTTCAACCAATGACACAAAATCACTTATTGGATGCATAAGATTGGTTAAAAACCCTAATTGGATTAGAATAAGCCTAGGGAGGACGAAAATGACCTAAATGTTCATCCAATGACACAAAATCACTTATTCGATGCACAATATTGGTTAAAAACCCTAATTGGGAGAGAATAAGCCTAGGGAGGATGAAAATGACCTAAATGTTCAACCAATGACACAAAATCATTTATTGGATGCAAAAGATTGGTTAAAAACCCTAATTGGATTAGAATAAGCCTAGGGAGGACGAAAATGACCTAAATGTTCATTCAATGACACAAAATCACTTATTGGATGCACAAGATTGGTTAAAAACCCTAATTTGATTAGAATAAGCCTAGGGAGGAAGAAAATGACCTAAATGTTCATCCAATGACACAAAATCACTTATTGGATGCAAAAGATTGGTTAAAAACCCTAATTGGATGAGAATAATCCTAAGGAGGATGAAAATGACGTAAATGTTCAACCAATGACACAAAATCATTTATTGGATGCACAAGATTGGTTAAAAACCCTAATTTGATTAGAATAAGCCTAGGGAGGAAGAAAATGACCTAAATGTTCATCCAATGACACAAAATCACTTATTGGATGCAAAAGATTGGTTAAAAACCCTAATTGGATGAGAATAATCCTAAGGAGGATGAAAATGACGTAAATGTTCAACCAATGACACAAAGTCATTTATTGGATGCACATGATTTGTTAAAAACCCTAATTGGATTAGAATAAGCCTAGGGAGGACGAAATAGACCTAAATGTTCAATCAATGACACAAAATCACTTATTGGATGCACAAGATTGGTTAAAAACCCTAATTGGATAAGAATAATCGTAGGGAGGACGAAAATGACCTAAATGTTCAACCAATGACACAAAATCACTTATTGGATGCACAAGATTGGTTAAAAACCCTAATTGAATTAGAATAAGCCTAGGGAGGACGAAAATGACCTAAATGTTCATCCAATGACACAAAATCACTTATTAGATGCAAAAGATTGGTTAAAAACCCTAATTGGATGAGAATAATCCTAGGGAGGACGAAAATGACGTAAATGTTCAACCAATGACACAAACGTACTTATTGGATGCACAAGATTGGTTAAAAACCCTAATTGGATTAGAATAAGCCTAAGGAGGGCGAAAATGACCTAAATGTTCATTCAATGACACCAAATCACTTATTGGATGCAAAAGATTGGTTAAAAATCCGAATTGGATGAGAAAAATCCTAGGGAGGACGAAAATGAGGTAAATGTTCAACCAACGACACAAAATCACTTATTGGATGCACAAGATTGGTTAAAAACCCTAATTGGAAGAGAATAAGCCTAGGGAGGACGAAAATGACCTAAATGTTCAACCAATGACACAAACGTACTTATTGGATGCACAAGATTGGTTAAAAACCCTAATTGGATGATAACAAGCCTAGGGAGGACGAAAATGACCTAAATGTTCAACCAATGACACAAAATCACTTATTGGATGCACAAGATTGGTTAAAAACCATAATTGGATTAGAATAAGCTTAGGGAGGAAGAAAATGACCTAAATAACCATCCAATGACACAAAATCACTTATTGGATGCACAAGATTGGTTAAAAACCCTAATTGGATGAGAATAATCCTAGGGAGGACTAAAATGACGTAAATGTTCAACCAATGACACAAAATCACTTACTGGAAGCACAAAATTGGTTAAAAACCCTAATTGGAAGAGAATAAGCCTAGGGAGGACGAAAATGACCTAAATGTTCAACCAATGACACAAACGTACTTATTGGATGCACAAGATTGGTTAAAAACCCTAATTGGATGATAACAAGCCTAGGGAGGACGAAAATGACCTAAATGTTCAACCAATGACACAAAATCACTTATTGGATGCAGAAGATTGGTGAAAAACCCTAATTGGATTAGAATAAGCCTTAGGAGGACGAAAATGACCTAAATGTTCATCCAATGACACAAAATCACTTATTGGATGCACAAGATTGGTTAAAAACCCTAATTGGATGAGAATAATCCTAGGGAGGAGAAAATGACCTAAATGTTCAAACAATGACACAAAATCACTTATTGGATGCACAAGATTGGTTAAAAACCCTAATTGGAAGAGAATAAGCCTAGGGAGGACGAAAATGACCTAAATGTTCAACCAATCACACAAACGTACTTATTGGATGCACAAGATTGGTTAAAAACCCTAATTGGATGAGAATAAGCCTAGGGAGGACGAAAATGACCTAAATGTTCAACCAATGACACAAAATCACTTATTGGATGCACAAGATTGGTTAAAAACCCAAATTGGACGAGAATAAGCCTAGGGAGGACGAAAATGACCTAAATGTTCAACCAATAACACAAATGTAATTATTGGATGCACAAGATTGGTTAAAAACCCTTATTGGACAAGAATAAGCCTTGGCAGGACGAAAATGACCTAAATGTTCAACCAATGACACAAAATCACTTATTGGATGCACAAGATCAGTTCAAAATCCTAATTGGACGAGAATAAGCCTTGGGAGGACGAAAATGACCTAAATGTCCAAACAATGACACAAATGAACTTATTGGATGCACAAGATTGGTTAAAAACCCTAATTGGACGAGAATAAGCCTTGGGAGGACGAAAATGACCTAAATGTTCAACCAATGACACAAAATCACTTATTGGATGCACAAGATTGGTTAAAAACCCTACTTTGACAAGAATAAGCCTTGGGAGGACGAAAATGACCTAAATGTTCAACCAATGACACAAATGTACTTATTGGATGCACAAGATTGGTTAAAAACCCTAATTGGACGAGAATAAGCCTTGGGAGGACGAAAATGACCTAAATGTTCAACCAATGACAGAAAATCACTTATTGGATTCACAAGATTGGTTAAAAACCCTAATTGGACGAGAATAAGCCTTGGGAGGACGAAAATGACCTAAATGTTCAACCAATGACACAAATGTACTTATTGGATGCACAAGATTGGTTAAAAACCCTAATTGGACGAGAATAAGCCTTGGGAGGACGAAAATGACCTAAATGTTCAACCAATGACACAAATGTACTTATTGGATGCACAAGAATTGTTAAAAACCCTAATTGGACAAGAATAAGCCTTGGGAGGACGAAAATGACCTAAATGTTCAACCAATGACACAAATGTACTTATTGGATGCACAAGATTGGTTAAAAACCCTAATTGGACGAGAATAAGCCTTGGGAGGACGAAAATGACCTAAATGTTCAACCAATGACACAAATGTACTTATTGGATGCACAAGATTGGTTAAAAACCCTAATTGGACGAGAATAAGCCTTGGGAGGACGAAAATGACCTAAATGTTCAACCAATGACACAAATGTAATTATTGGATGCACAAGATTGGTTAAAAACCCTAATTGGACGAGAGTAAGCCTTGGGAGGACGAAAATGACCTAAATGTTCAACCAATGACAAAAATGTACTTATTGGATGCACAAGATTGGTTAAAAACCCTAATTGGACGAGAAAAAGCCTTGGGAGGACGAAAATGACCTAAATGTCCAACCAATGACACAAATGTACTTATTGGATGCACAAGATTGGTTAAAAACCCTAATTGGACGAGAATAAGCCTTGGGAGGACGAAAATGACCTAAATGTTCAACCAATGACACAAATGTACTTATTGGATGCACAAGATTGGTTAAAAACCCTAATTGGACGAGAATAAGCCTTGGGAGGACAATAATGACCTAAATGTTCAACCAATGACACAAAATCACTTATTGGATGCACAAGATTGGTTAAAAACCCTAATTGGACGAGAATAAGCCTTGGGAGGACGAAAATGACCTAAATGTTCAACCAATGACACAAATGTACTTATTGGATGCACAAGATTGGTTAAAAACCATAATTGGACGAGAAAATGCCTTGGGAGGACGAAAATGACCTAAATGTTCAACCAATGACACAAATGTACTTATTGGATGCACAAGATTGGTTAAAAACCCTAATTGGACGAGAATAAGCCTTGGGAGGACGAAAATGACCTAAATGTTCAACCAATGACACAAAATCACTTATTGGATGCACAAGATTGGTTAAAAACCCTAATTGGGCGAGAATAAGCCTTGGGAGGACGAAAATGACCTAAATGTTCAACCAATGACACAAATGTACTTATTGGATGCACAAGATTGGTTAAAAACCCTAATTGGACGAGAATAAGCCTTGGGAGGATGAAAATGACCTAAATGTTCAACCAATGACACAAATGTACTTATTGGATGCACAAGATTGGTTAAAAACCCTAATTGGACGAGAATAAGCCTTGGGAGAATGAAAATGACCTAAATGTTCAACCAATGACACAAATGTACTTATTCGATGCACAAGAATAGTTAAAAATCCTAATTGGACGAGAATATGCCTTGGGAGGACGAAAATGACCTAAATGTTCAACCAATGACACAAATGTACTTATTGGATGCACAAGATTGGTTAAAAACCCTAATTGGACGAGAATAAGCCTTGGGAGGACGAAAATGACCTAAATGTTCAACCAATGACACAAAATCACTTATTGGATTCACAAGATTGGTTAAAAACCCTAATTGGATGAGAATAAGCCTAGGGAGGACGAAAATGACCTAAATGTTCAACCAATGACACAAAATCACTTATTGGATGCACAAGATTGGTTAAAAACCCTAATTGGATAAGAATAAGCCTAGGGAGGACGAAAATGACCTAAATGTTCATCCAATGACACAAAATCACTTATTGGATGCAAAAGATTGGTTAAAAACCCTAATTGGTTGAGAATAATCCTAGGGAGGATGAAAATGACGAAAATGTTCAACCAATGACACAAACGTACTTATTGGATGCACAAGATTGGATAAAAACCCTAATTGGATTAGAATAAGCCTAGGGAGGACGAAAATGACCTAAATGTTCATTCAATGACACAAAATCACTTATTGGATGTAAAAGATTGGTTAAAAACCCTAATTGGATGAGAATAATCCTAGGGAGGACGAAAATGACGTAAATGTTTAACCAATGACACAAAATCACTTATTGGATGCACAAGATTGGTTAAAAACCCTAATTGGAAGAGAATAAGCCTAGGGAGGACAGAAATGACCTAAATGTTCAACCAATGACACAAACAAACTTATTGGATGCACAAGATTGGTTAAAAACCCTAATTGGATTAGAATAAGCCTAGGGAGAACGAAAATTACCTAAATGTTCAACCAATGACACAAAATCAATTATTGGATGCACAAGATTAGTTAAAAACCCTAATTGGAAGAGAATAAGCCTAGGGAGGACGAAAATGACCTAAATGTTCAATCAATGACACAAACGTACTTATTGGATGCACAAGATTGGTTAAAAACCCTAATTGGATGAGAATAATCCTAGGGAGGACGAAAATGACGTAAATATTCAACCAATGACACAAAATCAGTTATTGGATGCACAAGATTGGTTAAAAACCCTAATTGGATGAGAATAAGCCTAAGGAGGACGAAAATGACCTAAATGTTCAACCAATGACACAAAATCACTTATTGGATGCAAAAGATTGGTTAAAAACCCTAATTGGATTAGAATAAGCCTAGGGAGGACGAAAATGACCTAAATTTTCATCCAATGACACAAAATCACTTATTGGATGCACAAGATTGGTTAAAAACCCTAATTGGAAGAGAATAAGCCTAGGGAGGTTGAAAATGACCTAAATGTTAAACCAATGACACAAACGTACTTATTGGATGCCCTAGATTTATTAAAAACCATAATTGGATGAGAATAAGCCTAGGGAAGACGAAAATGATCTAAATGTTCAACCAATGACACAAAATCACTTATTGGATGCACAAGATTGGTTAAAAACCCTAATTGGATTAGAATAAGCCTAGGGAGGACGAAAATGACCTAAATGTTCATCCAATGACACAAAATCACTTATTGGATGCACAAGATTGGTTAAAAACCCTAATTGGATAAGAATAATCGTAGGGAGGACGAAAATGACCTAAATGTTCAACCAATGACACAAAATCACTTATTGGATGCACAAGATTGGTTAAAAACCCTAATTGAATTAGAATAAGCCTAGGGAGGACGAAAATGACCTAAATGTTCATCCAATGACACAAAATCACTTATTGGATGCAAAAGATTGGTTAATAACCCTAATTGGATGAGAATAATCCTAGGGAGGACGAAAATGACGTAAATGATCAACCAATGACACAAACGTACTTATTGGATGCACAAGATTGGTTAAAAACCCTAATTGGATTAGAATAAGCCTAGGGAGGACGAAAATGACCTAGATGTTCATTCAATGACACAAAATAACTTATTGGATGCAAAAGATTGGTTAAAAACCCTAATTGGATGAGAATAATCCTAGGGAGGACGAAAATGAGGTAAATGTTCAACCAATGACACAAAATCACTTATTGGATGCACAAGATTGGTTAAAAACCCTAATTGAATTAGAATAAGCCTAGGGAGGACGAAAATGACCTAAATGTTCATCCAATGACACAAAATCACTTATTGGATGCAAAAGATTGGTTAAAAACCCTAATTGGATGAGAATAATCCTAGGGAGGACGAAAATGACGTAAATGATCAACCACTGACACAAACGTACTTATTGGATGCACAAGATTGGTTAAAAACCCTAATTGGATTAGAATAAGCCTAGGGTGGACGAAAATGACCTAGATGTTCATTCAATGACACAAAATAACTTATTGGATGCAAAAGATTGGTTAAAAACCCTAATTGGATGAGAATAATCCTAGGGAGGACGAAAATGAGGTAAATGTTCAACCAATGACACAAAATCACTTATTGGATGCACAAGATTGGTTAAAAACCCTAATTGGATAAGAATAATCGTAGGGAGGACGAAAATGACCTAAATGTTCAACCAATGACACAAAATCACTTATTGGATGCACAAGATTGGTTAAAAACCCTAATTGGATAAGAATAAGCCTAGGGAGGACGAAAATGACCTAAATGTTCAACCAATGACACAAATGTACTTATTGGATGCACAAGATTGGTTAAAAACCCTAATTGGACGAGAATAAGCCTTGGGAGGACGAAAATGACCTAAATGTTCAACCAATGACACAAAATCACTTATTGGATGCACAAGATTGGTTAAAAACCCTAATTGGACAAGAATAAGCCTTTGGAGGACGAAAATGACCTAAATGTTCAACCAATGACACAAATGTACTTATTGGATGCACAAGATTGGTTAAAAACCCTAATTGGACGAGAATAAGCCTTGGGAGGACGAAAATGACCTAAATGTTCAACCAATGAAACAAATTCACTTATTGGATGCACAAGATTGGTTAAAAACCCTAATTGGACGAGAATAAGCCTTGGGAGGACGAAAATGACCTAAATGTTCAACCAATGACACAAAATCACTTATTGGATGCACAAGATTGGTTAAAAACCCTAATTGGACGAGAATAAGCCTTGGGAGGACGAAAATGACCTAAATGTTCAACCAATGACACAGATGTACTTATTGGATGCACAAGATTGGTTAAAAACCCTAATTAGACGAGAATAAGCCTTGGGAGGACGAAAATGACCTAAATGTTCAACCAATGACACAAAATCACTTATTGGATGCACAAGATTGGTTAAAAACCCTAATTGGATGAGAATAAGCCTAGGGAGGACGAAAATGACCTAAATGTTCATCCAATGACACAAAATCACTTATTGGATGCAAAAGATTGGTTAAAAACCCTAATTGGATGAGAATAATCCTAGGGAGGACGAAAATGACCTAAATTTTCATCCAATGACACAAAATCACTTATTGGATGCACAATATTGGTTAAAAACCCTAATTGGATGAGAATAATCCTAGGGAGGACGAAAATGACGTAAATGTTCAACCAATGACACAAAATCACTTATTGGATGCACAAGATTGGTTAAAAACCCTAATTGGAAGAGAATAAGCCTAGGGAGGACGAAAATGACCTAAATGTTCAACCAATAACACAAACGTACTTATTGGATGCCCAAGATTGGTTAAAAACCCTAATTGGATGAGAATAAGCCTAGGGAAGACGAAAATGATCTAAATGTTCAACCAATGACACAAAATCACTTATTGGATGCACAAGATTGGTTAAAAACCCTAATTGGATGAGAATAAGCATAGGGAGGACGGAAATGACCTAAATGTTCAACCAATGACACAAACGTACTTATTGGATGCACAAGATTGGTTAAAAACCCTAATAGGATGAGAATAAGCCTAGGGAGGACGAAAATGACGAAAATGTTCAACCAATGACACAAAATCACTTATTGGATGCACATGATTGGTTAAAAACCCTAATTGGATGAGAATAAGCCTAGGGAGGACGAAAATGACCTTAATGTTCATTCAATGACACAAAATCACTTATTGGATGCACAAGATTGGTTAAAAACCCTAATTGGATGAGAATAAGCCTAGGGAGGAATAAAATGACCTAAATGTTCAACCAATGACACAAAATCACTTATTGGATGCACAAGATTGGTTAAAAACCCTAATTGGATTAGAATAAGCCTAAGGAGGACGAAAATGACCTAAATGTTCATCCAATGACACAAAATCACTTATTGGATGCACAAGATTGGTTAAAAACCCTAATTGGATAAGAATAATCATAAGGAGGACGAAAATGACCTATATGTTCAACCAATGACACAAAATCACTTATTGGATGCAAAAGATTGGTTAAAAACCCTAATTGGATGAGAATAATCCTAGGGAGGACGAAAATGGCGTAAATGTTCAACCAATGACAAACGTACTTATTGGATGCACAAGATTGGTTAAAAACCCTAATTGGATTAGAATAAGCCAAGGGAGGACGAAAATGACATAATGTTCATTCAATGACACAAAATCACTTATTGGATGCAAAAGATTGGTTAAAAACCCGAATTGGATGAGAATAAGCATAGGGAGGACGGAAATGACCTAAATGTTCAACCAATGACACAAAATCACTTATTGGATGCACAATATTGGTTAAAAACCCTAATTGGATGAGAATAATCCTAGGGAGGACGAAAATGACGTAAATGTTCAACCAATGACACAAAATCACTTATTGGATGCACAAGATTGGTTAAAAACCCTAATTGGATGAGAATAAGCCTAAGGAGGACGAAAATGACCTAAATGTTCAACCAATGACACAAAATCACTTATTGGATGCAAAAGATTGGTTAAAAACCCTAATTGGATTAGAATAAGCCTAGGGAGGACGAAAATGACGTAAATTTTCATCCAATGACACAATCACTTATTGGATGCACAATATTGGTTAAAAACCCTAATTGGATGAGAATAATCCTAGGGAGGACGAAAATGACGTAAATGTTCAACCAATGACACAAAATCACTTATTGGATGCACAAGATTGGTTAAAAACCCTAATTGGAAGAGAATAAGGCTAGGGAGGACGAAAATGACCTAAATGTTCAACCAATGACACAAACGTACTTATTGGATGCCCAAGATTGGTTAAAAACCCTAATTGGATGAGAATAAGCCTAGGGAAGACGAAAATGATCTAAATGTTCAACCAATGACACAAAATCACTTATTGGATGCACAAGATTGGTTAAAAACCCTAATTGGATTAGAATAAGCCTAGGGAGGATGAAAATGACCTAAATGTTCAACCAATGACACAAAATCACTTATTGGATGCACAAGATTGGTTAAAAACCCTAATTGAATTAGAATAAGCCTAGGGAGGACGAAAATGACCTAAATGTTCATCCAATGACACAAAATCACTTATTGGATGCAAAAGATTGGTTAAAAACCCTAATTGGATGAGAATAATCCTAGGGAGGACGAAAATGACGTAAATGTTTAACCAATGACACAAAATCACTTATTGGATGCACAAGATTGGTTAAAAACCCTAATTGGATATGAATAAGCCTAGGGAGGACGAAAATGACCTAAATGTTCATCCAATGACACAAAATCACTTATTGGATGCAAAAGATTGGTTAAAAACCCTAATTGGTTGAGAATAATCCTAGGGAGGACGAAAATGACGAAAATGTTCAACCAATGACACAAACGTACTTATTGGATGCACAAGATTAGATAAAAACCCTAATTGGATTAGAATAAGCCTAGGGAGGACGAAAATGACCTAAATGTTCATTCAATGACACAAAATCACTTATTGGATGCAAAAGATTGGTTAAAAACCCTAATTGGATGAGAATAATCCTAGGGAGGACGAAAATGACGTAAATGTTTAACCAATGACACAAAATCACTTATTGGATGCACAAGATTGGTTAAAAACCCTAATTGGAAGAGAATAAGCCTAGGGAGGACAGAAATGACCTAAATGTTCAACCAATGACACAAACAAACTTATTGGATGCACAAGATTGGTTAAAAACCCTAATTGGATTAGAATAAGCCTAGGGAGAACGAAAATGACCTAAATGTTCAACCAATGACACAAAATCACTTATTGGATGCACAAGATTAGTTAAAAACCCTAATTGGAAGAGAATAAGCCTAGGGAGGACGAAAATGACCTAAATGTTCAATCAATGACACAAACGTACTTACTGGATGCACAAGATTGGTTAAAAACCCTAATTGGATGAGAATAATCCTAGGGAGGACGAAAATGACGTAAATATTCAACCAATGACACAAAATCTTTTATTGCATGCACAAGATTGGTTAAAAACCCTAATTGGATGAGAATAAGCCTAAGGAGAACGAAAATGACCTTAATGTTCAACCAATGACACAAAATCACTTATTGGATGCAAAAGATTGGTTAAAAACCCTAATTCGATTAGAATAAGCCTAGGGAGGACGAAAATTACCTAAATTTTCATCCAATGACACAAAATCACTTATTGGATGCACAATATTGGTTAAAAACCCTAATTGGATGAGAATAATCCTAGGGAGGACGAAAATGACGTAAATGTTCAACCAATGAGATAAAATCACTTATTAGATGCACAAGATTGGTTAAAAACCCTAATTCGAAGAGAATAAGCCTAGGGAGGACGAAAATGACCTAAATGTTCAACCTATGACACAAACGTACTTATTGGATGCCCAAGATTGGTTAAATACCCTAATTGGATGAGAATAAGCCTAGGGAAGACGAAAATGATCTAAATGTTCAACCAATGACACAAAATCACTTATTGGATGCACAAGATTGGTTAAAAACCCTAATTGGATTAGAATAAGCCTAGGGAGGACGAAAATGACCTAAATGTTCATCCAATGACACAAAATCACTTATTGGATGCACAAGATTGGCTAAAAACCCTAATTGGATAAGAATAATCGTAGGGAGGACGAAAATGACCTAAATGTTCAAACAATGACACAAAATCACTTATTGGATGCACAAGATTGGTTAAAAACCCTAATTAGATATGAATAAGCCTAGGGAGGACGAAAATGACCTAAATGTTCATCCAATGACACAAAATCACTTATTGGATGCAAAAGATTGGTTAAAAACCCTAATTGGTTGAGAATAATCCTAGGGAGGACGAAAATGACGAAAATGTTCAACCAATGACACAAACGTACTTATTGGATGCACAAGATTGGATAAAAACCCTAATTGGATTAGAATAAGCCTAGGGAGGACGAAAATGACCTAAATGTTCAACCAATGACACAAAATCACTTATTGGATGCAAAAGATTGGTTAAAAACCCTAATTGGATGAGAATAATCCTAGGGAGGACGAAAATGACGTAAATGTTTAACCAATGACACAAAATCACTTATTGGATGCACAAGATTGGTTAAAAACCCTAATTGGAAGAGAATAAGCCTAGGGAGGACGAAAATGACCTAAATGTTCATCCAATGACACAAAATCACTTATTGGATGCAAAAGATTGGTTAAAAACCCTAATTGGTTGAGAATAATCCTAGGGAGGATGAAAATGACGAAAATGTTCAACCAATGACACAAACGTACTTATTGGATGCACAAGATTGGATAAAAACCCTAATTGGATTAGAATAAGCCTAGGGAGGACGAAAATGACCTAAATGTTCATTCAATGACACAAAATCACTTATTGGATGTAAAAGATTGGTTAAAAACCCTAATTGGATGAGAATAATCCTAGGGAGGACGAAAATGACGTAAATGTTTAACCAATGACACAAAATCACTTATTGGATGCACAAGATTGGTTAAAAACCCTAATTGGAAGAGAATAAGCCTAGGGAGGACAGAAATGACCTAAATGTTCAACCAATGACACAAACAAACTTATTGGATGCACAAGATTGGTTAAAAACCCTAATTGGATTAGAATAAGCCTAGGGAGAACGAAAATTACCTAAATGTTCAACCAATGACACAAAATCAATTATTGGATGCACAAGATTAGTTAAAAACCCTAATTGGAAGAGAATAAGCCTAGGGAGGACGAAAATGACCTAAATGTTCAATCAATGACACAAACGTACTTATTGGATGCACAAGATTGGTTAAAAACCCTAATTGGATGAGAATAATCCTAGGGAGGACGAAAATGACGTAAATATTCAACCAATGACACAAAATCAGTTATTGGATGCACAAGATTGGTTAAAAACCCTAATTGGATGAGAATAAGCCTAAGGAGGACGAAAATGACCTAAATGTTCAACCAATGACACAAAATCACTTATTGGATGCAAAAGATTGGTTAAAAACCCTAATTGGATTAGAATAAGCCTAGGGAGGACGAAAATGACCTAAATTTTCATCCAATGACACAAAATCACTTATTGGATGCACAAGATTGGTTAAAAACCCTAATTGGAAGAGAATAAGCCTAGGGAGGTTGAAAATGACCTAAATGTTAAACCAATGACACAAACGTACTTATTGGATGCCCTAGATTTATTAAAAACCATAATTGGATGAGAATAAGCCTAGGGAAGACGAAAATGATCTAAATGTTCAACCAATGACACAAAATCACTTATTGGATGCACAAGATTGGTTAAAAACCCTAATTGGATTAGAATAAGCCTAGGGAGGACGAAAATGACCTAAATGTTCATCCAATGACACAAAATCACTTATTGGATGCACAAGATTGGTTAAAAACCCTAATTAGAAGAGAATAAGCCTAGGGGGGACGAAAATGACCTAAATAATCAATCAATGACACAAACGTACTTATTGGATGCAAAAGATTGGTTAAAAACCCTATTTGGATGAGAATAATCCTAGGGAGGACGAAAATGACGTAAATATTCAACCAATGACACAAAATCACTTAATGGATGCACAAGATTGGTTAAAAACCCTAATCGGAAGAGAATAAGCCTAAGGAGGACGAAAATGACCTTAATGTTCAACCAATGACACAAAATCACTTATTGGATGCACAATATTGGTTAAAAACCCTAATTCGATATGAATAAGCCTAGGGAGGACGAAAATGACCTAAATGTTCATCCAATGACACAAAATCACTTATTGGATGCAAAAGATTGGTTAAAAACCCTAATTGGATGAGAATAATCCTAGGGAGGACGAAAATGACGAAAATGTTCAACCAATGACACAAACGTACTTATTGGATGCACAAGATTGGATAAAAACCCTAATTGGATTAGAATAAGCCTAGGGAGGACGAAAATGACCTAAATGTTCATTCAATGACAGAAAATCACTTATTGGATGCAAAATATTGGTTAAAAACCCTAATTGGATGAGAATAATCCTAGGGAGGACGAAAATGACGTAAATGTTTAACCAATGACACAAAATCACTTATTGGATGCACAAGATTGGTTAAAAACCCTAATTGGAAGAGAATAAGCCTAGGGAGGACAGAAATGACCTAAATGTTCAACCAATGACACAAACGTACTTATTGGATGCACAAGATTGGTTAAAAACCCTAATTGGATTAGTATAAGCCTAGGGAGGACGAAAATGACCTAAATATTCAACCAATGACACAAAATCACTTATTGGATGCACAAGATTGGTTAAAAACCCTAATTGGATTAGAATAAGCCTAGGGAGGACGAAAATGACCTAAATGTTCAACCAATGACACAAAATCACTTATTGGATGCACAAGATTGGTTAAAACCCCTAATTGGAAGAGAATAAGCCTAGGGGGGACGAAAATGACCTAAATGTTCAATCAATGACAAAAACGTACTTATTGGATGCACAAGATTGGTTAAAAACCCTAATTGGATGAGAATAATCCTAGGGAGGACGAAAATGACGTAAATATTCAACCAATGACACAAAATCACTTATTGGATGCACAAGATTGGTTAAAAACCCTAATCGGAAGAGAATAAGCCTAGGGAGGACGAAAATGACCTAAATGTTCAACCAATGACACAAACAATCTTATTGGATGCACAAGATTGGTTAAAAACCCTAATTGGATGAGAATAAGCCTAGGGAGGACGAAAATGACCTAAATGTTCAACCAATGACACAAAATCACTTATTGGATGCACAAGATTGGTTAAAAACCCTAATTGGACGAGAATAAGCCTAGGAGGACGAAAATGACCTAAATGTTCAACCAATGACACAAATGTACTTATTGGATGCACAAGATTGGTTAAAACCCCTAATTGGACGAGAATAAGCCTAAGGAGGACGAAAATGACCTACATGTTCAACCAATGACACAAATGTACTTATTGAATGCACAAGATTGGTTAAAAATTCTAATTGGACGAGAATAAGCCTTGGGAGGACGAAAATGACCTAAATGTTCAACCAATGACACAAAATCACTTATTGGATGCACAAGATTGGTTAAAAACCCTAATTGGACGAGAATAAGCCTTGGGAGGACGAAAATGACCTAAATGTTCAACCAATGACACAAAATCACTTATTGGATGCACAAGATTGGTTAAAAACCCTAATTGGACGAGAAAAATCCTAGGGAGGACGAAAATGACCTAAATGTTCAACCAATGACACAAATGTACTTATTGGATGCACAAGATTGGTTAAAAACCCTAATTGGACGAGAATAAGCCTTGGGAGGACGAAAATGACCTAAATGTTCATCCAACGACACAAAATTACTTATTGGATGCACAAGATTGGTTAAAAACCCTAATTGGACGAGAATAAGCCTTGGGAGGACGAAAATGACCTAAATGTTCAACCAATGACACAAAATCACTTATTGGATGCACAAGATTGGTTAAAAACCCTAATTGGACGAGAATAAGCCATGTGAGGACGAAAATGACCTAAATGTTCAACCAATGACACAAAATCACTTATTGGATGCACAAGATTGGTTAAAAACCCTAATTGGACGAGAATAAGCCTTGGGAGGACGAAAATGACCTAAATGTTCAACCAATGACACAAAATCACTTATTGTTTACACAAGATTGGTTAAAAACCCTAATTGGACGAGAATAAGCCTTGGGAGGACGAAAATGACCTAAATGTTCAACCAATGACACAAATGTACTTATTGGATGCACAAGATTGGTTAAAAACCCTAATTGGACGAGAATAAGCCTTGAGAGGACGAAAATGACCTAAATCTTCAAACAATGACACAAAATCACTTATTGGATGCACAAGATTGGTTAAAAACCCTAATTGGACGAGAATAAGCCTTGGGAGGACGAAAATGACCTAAATGTTCAACCAATGACACAAAATCACTTATTGGATGCACAAGATTGGTTAAAAACCCTAATTGGACGGGAATAAGCCTTGGGAGGACGAAAATGACATAAATGTTCAACAAATGACACAAAATCACTAATTGGATGCACAAGATTGGTTAAAAACCCTAATTGGACGAGAATAAGCCTTGGGAGGACGAAAATGACCTAAATGTTCAACCAATGACACAAAATCACTTATTGGATGCACAAGATTGGTTAAAAACCCAAATTGGACGAGAATAAGCCTAGGGATGACGAAAATGACCTAAATGTTCAACCAATGACACAAATGTACTTATTTGATGCACAAGATTGGTTAAAAACCCTAATTGGACGAGAATAAGCCTTGGGAGGACATAAATGATCTAAATGTTCAACCAATAGCACAAATGTACTTATTGGATGCACAAGATTGGTTAAAAACCCTAATTGGACGAGAATAAGCCTTGGGAGGACGAAAATGACATAATGTTCAACTAATGACACAAATGTACTTATTGGATGCACAAGATTGGTTAAAAACCCTAATTGGACGAGAATAAGCCTTGGGAGGATGAAAATGACCTAAATGTTCAACCAATGACACAAAATCACTTATTGGATGCACAAGATTGGTTAAAAACCCTAATTGGATGAGAATAAGCCTAGGGAGGACGAAAATGACCTAAATATTCAACCAATGACACAAAATCACTTATTGGATGCACAAGATTGGTTAAAAATCCTAATTGGATTAGAATAAGCCTAGGGAGGACGAAAATGACCTAAATGTTCAACCAATGACACAAAATCACTTATTGGATGCACAAGATTGGTTTAAAACCCTAATTGGATGAGAATAAGCCTAAGAAGGACGAAAATGACCTAAATGTTCAACCAATGACACAAAATCACTTATTGGATGCAAAAGATTGGTTAAAAACCCTAATTGGATTAGAATAAGCCTAGGGAGGACGAAAATGACCTAAATTTTCATCCAATGACACAAAATCACTTATTGGATGCACAAGATTGGCTAAAAACCCTAATTGGATAAGAATAATCGTAGGGAGGACGAAAATGACCTAAATGTTCAAACAATGACACAAAATCACTTATTGGATGCACAAGATTGGTTAAAAACCCTAATTGGATATGAATAAGCCTAGGGAGGACGAAAATGACCTAAATGTTCATCCAATGACACAAAATCACTTATTGGATGCAAAAGATTGGTTAAAAACCCTAATTGGTTGAGAATAATCCTAGGGAGGACGAAAATGACGAAAATGTTCAACCAATGACACAAACGTACTTATTGGATGCACAAGATTGGTTAAAAACCCTAATTGGATTAGAATAAGCCTAGGGAGGACGAAAATGACCTAAATATTCAACCAATGACACAAAATCACTTATTGGATGCACAAGATTGGTTAAAAACCCTAATTGGATGAGAATAAGCCTAGGGAAGACGAAAATGATCTAAATGTTCAACCAATGACACAAAATCACTTATTGGATGCACAAGATTGGTTAAAAACCCTAATTGGATTAGAATAAGCCTAGGGAGGATGAAAATGACGAAAATGTTCAACCAATGACACAAACGTACTTATTGGATGCACAAGATTGGATAAAAACCCTAATTGGATTAGAATAAGCCTAGGGAGGACGAAAATGACCTAAATGTTCATTCAATGACACAAAATCACTTATTGGATGCACAAGATTGGTTAAAAACCCTAATTGGATGAGAATAATCCTAGGGAGGACGAAAATGACGTAAATGTTTAACCAATGACACAAAATCACTTATTGGATGCACAAGATTGGTTAAAAACCCTAATTGGAAGAGAATAAGCCTAGGGAGGACGAAAATGACCTAAATGTTCAATCAATGACACAAACGTACTTATTGGATGCACAAGATTGGTTAAAAACCCTAATTGGATGAGAATAATCCTAGGGAGGACGAAAATGACATAAATATTCAACCAATGACACAAAATCACTTATTAGATGCACAAGATTGGTTAAAAACCCTAATTGAAAGAGAATAAGCCTAGGGAGGACGAAAATGACCTAAATGTTCAACCAATGACACAAACGTACTTATTGGATGCACAAGATTGGTTAAAAACCCTAATTGGATGAGAATAAGCCTAGTGAGGACGAAAATGACCTAAATGTTCAACCAATGACACAAAATCACTTATTGGATGCACAAGATTGGTTAAAAACCCTAATTTGATTAAAATAAGCCTAGGGAGGACGAAAATGACCTAAATGTTCATCCAATGACACAAAATCACTTATTGGATGCACAAGATTCGTTAAAAACCCTAATTGGATGAGAATAATCCTAAGGAGGACGAAAATGACGACAATGTTCAACCTATGACAC
The DNA here is from genome assembly GCA_037974735.1 of Cicer chorassanicum. NCBI lineage: Eukaryota > Viridiplantae > Streptophyta > Magnoliopsida > Fabales > Fabaceae > Cicer > Cicer chorassanicum. The sequence goes on from JBBPBP010000209.1 coordinate 707,990, forward strand.
AAAATCACTTATTGGATGCACATGATTGGTTAAAAACCCTAATTGGATTAGAATAAGCCTAGGGAGGACGAAAATGACCTTAATGTTCATTCAATGACACAAAATCACTTATTGGATGCACAAGATTGGTTAAAAACCCTAAATGGATAAGAATAATCGTAGGGAGGACGAAAATGACCTAAATGTTCAACCAATGACAAAAAATCACTTATTGCATGCACAAGATTGGTTAAAAACCCTAATTAGAAGAGAATAAGCCTAGGGAGGACGATAATGACCTAAATGTTCAACCAATGACACAAAATCACTTATTGGATGCACAAGATTGGTTAAAAACCCTAATTGGAATAGAATAAGCCTAGGGAGGACGAAAATGACCTAAATGTTCATCCAATGACACAAAATCACTTATTCGATGCACAAGATTGGTAAAAAACCCTAATTGGGAGAGAATAAGCCTAGGGAGGACGAAAATGACCAAAATGTTCAACAAATGACACAAACGTACTTATTGGATGCACAAGATTGGTTAAAAACCCTAACTGGATAGGAATAAGCCTAGGGAGGACGAAAATGACCTAAATGTTCAACCAATGACCCAAAATCACTTATTGGATGCACAAGATTGGTTAAAAACCCAAATTGGATTAGAATAAGCCTAGGGAGGACGAAAATGACCTAAATCTTCAACCAATGATACAAAATCACTTATTGGATGCACAAGATTGGTTAAAAACCCTAATTGGATCAGAATAATCCTAGGGAGGACGAAAATGAAGTAAATGTTCAACCAATGACACAAAATCACTTATTGGATGCACAAGATTGGTTAAAAACCCTAATTGGAAGAGAATGAGCCTAGGGAGGACGAAAATGACCTAAATGTTCAACCAATGACACAAAATCACTTATTGGATGCATAAGATTGGTTAAAAACCCTAATTGGATTAGAATAAGCCTAGGGAGGACGAAAATGACCTAAATGTTCATCCAATGACACAAAATCACTTATTCGATGCACAATATTGGTTAAAAACCCTAATTGGGAGAGAATAAGCCTAGGGAGGATGAAAATGACCTAAATGTTCAACCAATGACACAAAATCATTTATTGGATGCAAAAGATTGGTTAAAAACCCTAATTGGATTAGAATAAGCCTAGGGAGGACGAAAATGACCTAAATGTTCATTCAATGACACAAAATCACTTATTGGATGCACAAGATTGGTTAAAAACCCTAATTTGATTAGAATAAGCCTAGGGAGGAAGAAAATGACCTAAATGTTCATCCAATGACACAAAATCACTTATTGGATGCAAAAGATTGGTTAAAAACCCTAATTGGATGAGAATAATCCTAAGGAGGACGAAAATGACGTAAATGTTCAACCAATGACTCAAAATCATTTATTGGATGCACATGATTTGTTAAAAACCCTTATTGGATTAGAATAAGCCTAGGGAGGACGAAATAGACCTAAATGTTCATTCAATGACACAAAATCACTTATTGGATGCACAAGATTGGTTAAAAACCCTAATTGGTTGAGAATAATCCTAGGGAGGACGAAAATGACGAAAATGTTCAACCAATGACACAAACGTACTTATTGGATGCACAAGATTGGATAAAAACCCTAATTGGATTAGAATAAGCCTAGGGACGACGAAAATGACCTAAATGTTCATTCAATGACACAAAATCACTTATTGGATGCAAAAGATTGGTTAAAAACCCTAATTGGATGAGAATAATCCTAGGGAGGACGAAAATGA
>JBBPBP010000209.1:710266-734669 GCA_037974735.1 Cicer chorassanicum
AGGACGAAAATGAGGTAAATGTTCAACCAATGACACAAAATCACTTATTGGATGCACAAGATTGGTTAAAAATCCTAATTGGAAGAGAATAAGCCTAGGGAGGACGAAAATGACCTAAATGTTCAACCAATGACACAAACGTACTTATTGGATGCACAAGATTGGTTTAATACCCTAATTGGATGAGAATAAGCCTAGGGAGGACGAAAATGACCTAAATGTTCATCCAATGACACAAAAGCACTTATTGGATGCAAAAGATTGGTTAAAAACCCTAATTGGATGAGAATAATCCTAAGGGGGACGAAAATGACGTAAATGTTCAACCAATGACACAAAATCACTTATTGGATGCACATGATTGGTTAAAAACCCTAAATGGATTAGAATAAGCCTAGGGAGGACGAAAAGGACCTAAATGTTCATTCAATGACACAAAATCACTTAATGGATGCACAAGATTGGTTAAAAACCCTAATTGGATCATAATAATCCTAGGGAGGACGAAAATGAAGTAAATGTTCAACCAATGACACAAAATCACTTATTGGATGCACAAGATTGGTTAAAAACCCTAATTGGAAGAGAATGAGCCTAGGGAGGACGAAAATGACCTAAATGTTCAACCAATGACACAAAATCACTTATTGGATGCATAAGATTGGTTAAAAACCCTAATTGGATTAGAATAAGCCTAGGGAGGACGAAAATGACCTAAATGTTCATCCAATGACACAAAATAACTTATTCGATGCACAAGATTGGTTAAAAACCCTAATTAGATTAGAATAAGCCTAAGGAGGACGAAAATGACCTAAATGTTCATCCAATGACACAAAATCACTTATTGGATGCAAAAGATTGGTTAAAAACCCTAATTGGATGAGAATAATCCTAGGGAGGACTAAAATGACGTAAATTTTGAACCAATGACACAAAATCACTTATTGGATGCACAAGATTGGTTAAAAATCCTAATTTGAAGAGAATAAGCCTAGGGAGGACGAAAATGACCTAAATGTTCAACCAATGACACACACGTACTTATTGGATGCACAAGATTGGTTAAAAACGCTAATTGGATGAGAATAAGCCTAGGGAGGATGAAAATGACCTAAATGTTCAACCAATGACACAAAATCACTTATTGGATGCACAAGATTGGTTAAAAACCCTAATTAGATTAGAATAAGCCTAGGGAGGACGAAAATGACCTAAATGTTCATCCAATGACACAAAATCACTTATTGGATGCAAAAGATTGGTTAAAAATCCTAATTGGATGAGAATAATCCTAGGGAGGACGAAAATGACCTAAATGTTCATCTAATGATCCAAAAACACTTATTGGTTGCACAAGATTGGTTAAAAACCCTAATTGGATGAGAATAATCCTAGGGAGGACTAAAATGACGTAAATTTTGAACCAATGACACAAAATCACTTATTGGATGCACAAGATTGGTTAAAAACCCTAATTGGAAGAGAATAAGCCTAGGGAGGACGAAAATGACCTAAATGTTCAACCAATGACACACACGTACTTATTGGATGCACAAGATTGGTTAAAAACCCTAATTGGATGAGAATAAGCCTAGGGAGGATGAAAATGACCTAAATGTTCAACCAATGACACAAAATCACTTATTGGATGCACAAGATTGGTTAAAAACCCTAATTGGATTAGAATAAGCCTAGGGAGGACGAAAATGACCTAAATGTTCATCCAATGACACAAAATCACTTATTGGATGCAAAAGATTGGTTAAAAACCCTAATTGGATGAGAATAATCCTAGGGAGGATGAAAATGACGAAAATGTTCAACCAATAACACAAACGTACTTATTGGATGCACAAGATTGGATAAAAACCCTAATTGGATTAGAATAAGCCTAGGGAGGACGAAAATGACCTAAATGTTCATTCAATGACACAAAATCACTTATTGGATGCAAAAGATTGGTTAAAAACCCTAATTGGATGAGAATAATCCTAGGGAGGACGAAAATGACGTAAATGTTTAACCAATGACACAAAATCACTTATTGGATGCACAAGATTGGTTAAAAACCCTAATTGGAAGAGAATAAGCCCAGGGAGGACAGAAATGACCTAAATGTTCAACCAATGACACAAACGTACTTATTGGATGCACAAGATTGGTTAAAAACCCTAATTAGATTAGAATAAGCCTAGGGAGGACGAAAATGACCTAAATATTCAACCAATGACACAAAATCACTTATTGGATGCACATGATTGGTTAAAAACCCTAATTGGATTAGAATAAGCCTAGGGAGGACGAAAATGACCTAAATGTTCAACCAATGACACAAAATCACTTATTGGATGCACAAGATTGGTTAAAAACCCTAATTGGAAGAGAATAAGCCTAGGGGGGACGAAAATGACCTAAATGTTCAATCAATGACAAAAACGTACTTATTGGATGCACAAGATTGGTTAAAAACCCTAATTGGATGAGAATAATCCTAGGGAGGACGAAAATGACGTAAATATTCAACCAATGACACAAAATCACTTATTGGATGCACAAGATTGGTTAAAAACCCTAATCGGAAGAGAATAAGCCTAAGGAGGACGAAAATGACCTAAATGTTCAACCAATGACACAAAATCACTTATTGGATGCAAAAGATTGGTTAAAAACCCTAATTGGATAAGAAATAGCCTATGGAGGACGAAAATGACCTAAATTTTCATCCAATGACACAAAATCACTTATTGGATGCACAATATTGGTTAAAAACCCTAATCGGAAGAGAATAAGCCTAAGGAGGACGAAAATGACGTAAATGTTCAACCAATGACACAAAATCACTTATTGGATGCACAAGATTGGTTAAAAACCCTAATTGGAAGAGAATAAGCCTAGGGAGGACGAAAATGACCTAAATGTTCAACCAATGACACACACGTACTTATTGAATGCAAAAGATTGGTTAAAAACCCTAATTGGATGAGAATAATCCTAGGGAGGACGAAAATGACGTAAATGTTTAACCAATGACACAAACGTACTTATTGGATGCACAAGATTGGTTAAAAACCCTAATTGGATGAGAATAAGCCTAGGGAGGACGAAAATGACCTAAATGTTCAACCAATGACACAAAATCACTTATTGGATGCACAAGATTGGTTAAAAACCCTAATTTGATTAGAATAAGCCTAGGGAGGAAGAAAATGACCTAAATGTTCATCCAATGACACAAAATCACTTATTGGATGCAAAAGATTGGTTAAAAACCCTAATTGGATGAGAATAATCCTAAGGAGGACGAACATGACGTAAATGTTCAACCAATGACACCAAATCATTTATTGGATGCACATGATTGGTTAAAAACCCTAATTGGATTAGAATAAGCCTAGGGAGGACGAAATAGACCTAAATGTTCATTTAATGACACAAAATCACTTATTGGATGCACAAGATTGGTTAAAAACCCTAATTGGATGAGAATAAGCCTAGGGAGGATGAAAATGACCTAAATGTTCAACCAATGACACAAAATCACTTATTGGATGCACAAGATTGGTTAAAAACCCTAATTGAATTAGAATAAGCCTAGGGAGGACGAAAATGACCTAAATGTTCATCCAATGACACAAAATCACTTATTGGATGCAAAAGATTGGTTAAAAACCCTAATTGGATGAGAATAATCCTAGGGAGGACGAAAATGACGTAAATGTTTAACCAATGACACAAAATCACTTATTGGATGCACAAGATTGGTTAAAAACCCTAATTGGAAGAGAATATGCCTAGAGAGGTCAGAAATGACCTAAATGTTCAACCAATGACACAAACGTACTTATTGGATGCACAAGATTGGTTAAAAACCCTAATTGGATTAGAATAAGCCTAGGGAGGACGAAAATGACCTAAATATTCAACCAATGACACAAAATCACTTATTGGATGCACAAGATTGGTTAAAAACCCTAATTGGAAGAGAATAAGCCTAGGGAGGACGAAAATGACCTAAATGTTCAACCAATGACACACACGTACTTATTGGATGCAAAAGATTGGTTAAAAACCCTAATTGGATGAGAATAATCCTAGGGAGGACGAAAATGACGTAAATGTTTAACCAATGACACAAAATCACTTATTGGATGCACAAGATTGGTTAAAAACCCTAATTGGAAGAGAATAAGCCTAGGGAGGACGAAAATGACCTAAATGTTCAATCAATGACACAAACGTACTTATTGGATGCACAAGATTGGTTAAAAACCCTAATTGGATGAGAATAATCCTAGGGAGGACGAAAATGACGTAAATATTCAACCAATGACACAAAATCATTTATTGGATGCACAAGATTGGTTAAAAACCCTAATTGGATGAGAATAAGCCTAAGGAGGACGAAAATGACCTAAATGTTCAACCAATGACACAAAATCACTTATTGGATGCACAAGATTGGTTAAAAACCCTAATTGGATTAGAATAAGCCTAGGGAGGACGAAAATGACCTAAATGTTCATCCAATGACACAAAATCACTTATTCGATGCACAATATTGGTTAAAAACCCTAATTGGGAGAGAATAAGCCTAGGGAGGATGAAAATGACCTAAATGTTCAACCAATGACACAAAATCATTTATTGGATGCAAAAGATTGGTTAAAAACCCTAATTGGATTAGAATAAGCCTAGGGAGGACGAAAATGACCTAAATGTTCATTCAATGACACAAAATCACTTATTGGATGCACAAGATTGGTTAAAAACCCTAATTTGATTAGAATAAGCCTAGGGAGGAAGAAAATGACCTAAATGTTCATCCAATGACACAAAATCACTTATTGGATGCAAAAGATTGGTTAAAAACCCTAATTGGATGAGAATAATCCTAAGGAGGATGAAAATGACGTAAATGTTCAACCAATGACACAAAATCATTTATTGGATGCACAAGATTGGTTAAAAACCCTAATTTGATTAGAATAAGCCTAGGGAGGAAGAAAATGACCTAAATGTTCATCCAATGACACAAAATCACTTATTGGATGCAAAAGATTGGTTAAAAACCCTAATTGGATGAGAATAATCCTAAGGAGGATGAAAATGACGTAAATGTTCAACCAATGACACAAAGTCATTTATTGGATGCACATGATTTGTTAAAAACCCTAATTGGATTAGAATAAGCCTAGGGAGGACGAAATAGACCTAAATGTTCAATCAATGACACAAAATCACTTATTGGATGCACAAGATTGGTTAAAAACCCTAATTGGATAAGAATAATCGTAGGGAGGACGAAAATGACCTAAATGTTCAACCAATGACACAAAATCACTTATTGGATGCACAAGATTGGTTAAAAACCCTAATTGAATTAGAATAAGCCTAGGGAGGACGAAAATGACCTAAATGTTCATCCAATGACACAAAATCACTTATTAGATGCAAAAGATTGGTTAAAAACCCTAATTGGATGAGAATAATCCTAGGGAGGACGAAAATGACGTAAATGTTCAACCAATGACACAAACGTACTTATTGGATGCACAAGATTGGTTAAAAACCCTAATTGGATTAGAATAAGCCTAAGGAGGGCGAAAATGACCTAAATGTTCATTCAATGACACCAAATCACTTATTGGATGCAAAAGATTGGTTAAAAATCCGAATTGGATGAGAAAAATCCTAGGGAGGACGAAAATGAGGTAAATGTTCAACCAACGACACAAAATCACTTATTGGATGCACAAGATTGGTTAAAAACCCTAATTGGAAGAGAATAAGCCTAGGGAGGACGAAAATGACCTAAATGTTCAACCAATGACACAAACGTACTTATTGGATGCACAAGATTGGTTAAAAACCCTAATTGGATGAGAATAAGCCTAGGGAGGACGAAAATGACCTAAACGTTCAACCAATGACTCCAAATCACTTATTGGATGCACAAGATTGGTTAAAAACCCAAATTTGATTAGAATAAGCCTAGGGAGGAAGAAAATGACCTAAATGTTCATCCAATGACACAAAATCACTTATTGGATGCAAAAGATTGGTTAAAAACCCTAATTGGATGAGAATAATCCTAAGGAGGACGAAAATGACGTAAATGTTCAACCAATGACACAAAATCATTTATTGGATGCACATGATTGGTTAAAAACCCTAATTGGATTAGAATAAGCCTATGGAGGACGAAATAGACCTAAATGTTCATTCAATGACACAAAATCACTTATTGGATGCACAAGATTGGTTAAAAACCCTAATTGGATAAGAATAATCGTAGGGAGGACGAAAATGACCTAAATGTTCAACCAATGACACAAAATCACTTATTGGATGCACAAGATTGGTTAAAAACCCTAATTGAATTAGAATAAGCCTAGGGAGGACGAAAATGACCTAAATGTTCATCCAATGACACAAAATCACTTATTGGATGCAAAAGATTGGTTAAAAACCCTAATTGGATGAGAATAATCCTAGGGAGGACGAAAATGACGTAAATGTTGAACCAATGACAGAAACGTACTTATTGGATGCACAAGATTGGTTAAAAACCCTAATTGGACTAGAATAAGCCTAGGGAGGACGAAAATGACCTAAATGTTCATTCAATGACACTAAATCACTTATTGGATGCAAAAGATTGGTTAAAAATCCGAATTGGATGACAATAATCCTAGGGAGGACGGAAATGACCTAAATGTTCAACCTATGACACAAATGTACTTATTGGATGCACAAGATTGGTTAAAAACCTTAATTGGATGAGAATAAGCCTTGGGAGGACGAAAATGACCTAAATGTTCAACCAATGACACAAAATCACTTATTGGATGCACAAGATTGGTTAAAAACCCTAATTGGACGAGAATAAGCCTTGGGAGGAAGAAAATGACCTAAATGTTCAACCAATGACACTAAATCACTTATTGGATGCACAAGATTTGTTAAAAACCCTAATTCGACGAGAATAAGCCTTGGGAGGACGAAAATGACCTAAATGTTCAACCAATGACACAAAATCACTTATTGGATGCACAAGATTGGTTAAAAACCCTAATTGGACGAGAATAAGCCTTGGGAGGACGAAAATGACCTAAATGTTCAACCAATGACACAAATGTTGTTATTGGATGCACAAGATTGCTTAAAAACCCTAATTGGACGAGAATAAGCATTGGGAGGACGAAAATGACCTAAATGTTCAACCAATGACACAAATGTACTTATTGGATGCACAAGATTGGTTAAAAACCCTAATTGGACGAGAATAAGCCTTGGGAGGACGAAAATGACCTAAATGTTCAACCAATGACACAAATGTACTTATTGATTGCACAAGATTGGTTAAAAACCCTAATTGTACGAGAATAAGCCTTGGGAGGACGAAAATGACCTAAATGTTCAACCAATGACACAAATGTACTTATTGGATGCACAAGATTGGTTAAAAACCCTAATTGGACGAGAATAAGCCTTGGGAGGACGAAAATGACCTAAATGTTCAACCAATGACACAAATGTACTTATTGGATGCACAAGATTGGTTAAAAACCATAATTGGACGAGAAAAAGCCTTGGGAGGACGAAAATGACCTAAATGTTCAACCAATAAAACAAATGTAATTATTGGATGCACAAGATACGTCAAAAACCCTAATTGAACGAGAATAAACCTTGGGAGGACGAAAATGACCTAAATGTTCAACCAATGACACAAATGTACTTATTGGATGCACAAGATTGGTTAAAAACCCTAATTGGACGAGAATAAGCCTTGGGAGGACGAAAATGACCTAAATGTTCAACCAATGACACAAATGTACTTATTGGATGCACAAGATTGGTTAAAAACCCTAACTGGACAAGAAAAAGACTTGGGAGGACGAAAATAACCTAAATGTTCAACCAATGACACAAATGTACTTATTGGATGCACAAGATTGGTTAAAAACCCTAATTGGACGAGAATAAGCCTTGGGAGGACGAAAATGACCTAAATGTTCAACCAATGACACAAATGTACTTATTGGATGCACAAGATTGGTTAAAAACCCTAATTGGACGAGAATAAGCCTTGGGAGGACGAAAATGACCTAAATGTTCAACCAATGACACAAATGTACTTATTAGATATACAAGATTGGTTAAAAACCCTAATTGGACGAGAATAAGCCTTGGGAGGACGAAAATGACCTAAATGTTCAACCAATGACACAAATGTACTTATTGGATGCACAAGATTGGTTAAAAACCCTAATTGGACGAGAATAAGCCTTGGGAGGAAGAAAATGACCTAAATGTTCAACCAATGACACAAAATCACTTATTGGATGCCCAAGATTGGTTAAAAACCCTAATTGGACGAGAATAAGCCTTGGGAGGACGAAAATGACCTAAATGTTCAACCAATGACACAAATGTACTTATTGGATGCACAAGATTGGTTAAAAACCCTAATTGGACGAGAATAAGCCTTGGGAGGACAAAAATGACCTAAATGTTCAACCAACAACACAAAATCACTTATTGGATGCACAAGATTGGTTAAAAACCCTAATTGGACGAGAATAAGCCTTGGGAGGACGAAAATGACCTAAATGTTCAACCAACGACACAAAATCACTTATTGGATGCACAAGATTGGTTAAAAACTCTAATTGGACGAGAATAAGTCTTGGGAGGACGAAAATGACCTAAATGTTCAACCAACGACACAAAATCACTTATTGGATGCAGAAGATTAGTTAAAAACTCTAATTGGACGAGAATAAGCCTTGGGACGACGAAAATGACCTAAATGTTCAACCAATGACACAAATGTACTTATTGGATGCACAAGATTGGTTAAAAACCCTAATTGGACGAGAATAAGCCTTGGGAGGACGAAAATGACCTAAATGTTCAACCAATGACACAAATGTACTTATTGGATGCACAAGATTGGTTAGAAACCCTAATTGGACGAGAATATGCCTCGGGAGGACGAAAATGACCTAAATATTCAACCAATGACACAAATGTACTTATTGGATGCACAAGATTGGTTAAAAACCCTAATTGGACGAGAATAAGCCTCTGGAGGACGAAAATGACCTAAATGTTCAACCAATGAAACAATATCAATTATTGGATGCACAAGATTGGTTAAAAACCCTAATTGGACGAGAATAAGCCTAGGGAGGATGAAAATGACCTAAATGTTCAACCAATGACACAAATGTACTTATTGGATGCAAGAGATTGGTTAAAAACCCTAATTGGACGAGAATAAGCCTTGGGAGGACGAAAATGACCTAAATGTTCAACCAATGACACAAATGTACTTATTGGATGCACAAGATTGGTTAAAAACCCTAATTGGACGAGAATAAGCCTTGGGAGGACGAAAATGACCTAAATGTTCAACCAATGACACAAATGTACTTATTGGATGCACAAGATTGGTTAAAAACCCTAATTGGACGAGAATAAGCCTTGGGAGAACGAAAATGACCTAAATGTTCAACCAATGACACAAAATCACTTATTGTATGCACAAGATTGGTTAAAATCCCTAATTGGAAGAGAATAAGCCTTGTGAGGACGAAAATGACCTAAATGTTCAACCAATGACACAAAATCACTTATTGGATACACAAGATTGGTTAAAAACCCTAATTGGACGAGAATAAACCTTGGGAGGACGAAAATGACTTAAATGTTCAACCAATGACACAAATGTACTTATTGGATGCACAAGATTGGTTAAAAACCCTAATTGGACGAGAATAAGCCTTGGGAGGACGAAAATGACCTAAATGTTCAACCAATGACACAAATGTACTTATTGGATGCACAAGATTGGTTAAAAACCCGAATTGGACGAGAATAAGCCATGGGAGGACGAAAATGACCTAAATGTTCAACCAATGACACAAATGTACTTATTGGATGCACAAGATTGGTTAAAAACCCTAATTGGACGAGAATAAGCCTTGGGAGGACGAAAATGACCTAAATGTTCAACCAATGACACAAATGTACGTATTGGATGCACAAGATTGATTAAAAACCCTAATTGGACGAGAATAAGCCTTGGGAGGACGAAAGTGACCTAAATGTTCAACCAATGACACAAATGTACTTATTGGATGCACAAGATTGGTTAAAAACCCTAATTGGACGAGAATAAGCCTTGGGAGGACGAAAATGACCTAAATGTTCAACCAATGACACAAAGTTACTTATTGGATGCACAAGATTGGTTAAAAACCCTAATTGGACGAGAATAAGCCTAGGGAGGACGAAAATGACCTAAATGTTCAACCAATGACACAAAATCACTTATTGGATGCACAAGATTGGTTAAAAACCCTAATTGGAAGAGAATAAGCCTAGGGAGGACATAAATGACCTAAATGTTCAACCAATGACACAAAATCACTTATTGGATGCACAAGATTGGCTAAAAACCCTAATTGGATAAGAATAATCGTAGGGAGGACGAAAATGACCTAAATGTTCAACCAATGACACAAAATCACTTATTGGATGCACAAGATTGGTTAAAAACCCTAATTGGATATGAATAAGCCTAGGGAGGACGAAAATGACCTAAATGTTCATCCAATGACACAAAATCACTTATTGGATGCAAAAGATTGGTTAAAAACCCTAATTGGTTGAGAATAATCCTAGGGAGGACGAAAATGACAAAAATTTTCAACCAATGACACAAACGTACTTATTGGATGCACAAGATTGGATAAAAACCCTAATTGGATTAGAATAAGCCTAGGGAGGACGAAAATGACCTAAATGTTCATTCAATGACACAAAATCACTTATTGGATGCAAAAGATTGGTTAAAAACCCTAATTGGATGAGAATAATCCTAGGGAGGACGAAAATGACGTAAATGTTCAACCAATGACACAAAATCACTTATTGGATGCAAAAGATTGGTTAAAAACCCTAATTGGAAGAGAATAAGCCTAGGGAGGACATAAATGACCTAAATGTTCAACCAATGACACAAACGTATTTATTGGATGCACAAGATTGGTTAAAAACCCTAATTGGATGAGAATAAGCCTAGGGAGGACGAAAATGACCTAAATATTCAACCAATGACACAAAATCACTTATTGGATGCACAAGATTGGTTAAAAACCCTAATTGGATGAGAATAATCCTAGGGAGGACTAAAATGACGTAAATTTTGAACCAATGACACAAAATCACTTATTGGATGCACAAGATTGGTTAAAAACCCTAATTGGAAGAGAATAAGCCTAGGGAGGAGGAAAATGACCTAAATGTTCAACCAATGTCACACACGTACTTATTGGATGCACAAGATTGGTTAAAAACCCTAATTGGATGAGAATAAGCCTAGGGAGGATGAAAATGACCTAAATGTTCAACCAATGACACAAAATCACTTATTGGATGCACAAGATTGGTTAAAAACCCTAATCGGAAGAGAATAAGCATAAGGAGGACGAAAATGACCTAAATGTTAAACCAATGACACCAAATCACTTATTGGATGCAAAAGATTGGTTAAAAATCGAAATTGGATTAGAATAAGCCTAGGGAGGACGAAAATGACCTAAATTTTCATCCAATGACACAAAATCACTTATTGGATGCACAAGATTGGTTAAAAACCCTAATTGGATGAGAATAATCCTAGGGAGGACGAAAATGACGTAAATGTTCAACCAATGACACAAAATCACGTATTGGATGCACAAGATTGGTTAAAAACCCTAATTGGAAGAGAATAAGCCTAGGGAGGACGAAAATGACCTAAATGTTCAACCAATGACACACACGTACTTATTGGATGCAAAAGATTGGTTAAAAACCCTAATTGGATGAGAATAATCCTAGGGAGGACGAAAATGACGTAAATGTTTAACCAATGACACAAAATCACTTATTGGATGCACAAGATTGGTTAAAAACCCTAATTGGATTAGAATAAGCCTAGGGAGGAAGAAAATGACCTAAATGTTCAACCAATGACACAAAATCACTTATTGGATGCACAAGATTGGTTAAAAACCCTAATTGGAAGAGAATAAGCCTAGGGAGGACGAAAATGACCTAAATGTTCAACCAATGACACAAACGTACTTATTGGATGCACAAGATTGGTTACAAACCCTAATTGGATGAGAATAAGCCTAGGGAGGATGGAAATGACCTAAATGTTCAACCAATGACACAAAATCACTTATTGGATCCACAAGATTGGTTAAAAACTCTAATTGGATTAGAATAAACCTAGGGAGGACGAAAAATGACCTAAATGTTCATCAAATGACACAAAATCACTTATTGGATGCAAAAGATTGGTTAAAAAACCTAATTGGATGAGAATAATCCTAAGGAGGACGAAAATGACGTAAATGTTCAACCAATGACACAAAATCACTTATTGCATGCACAAGATTGGTTAAAAACCCTAATTGGATTAAAATAAGCCTAGGGAGGACGAAAATGACCTAAATGTTCATTCAATGACACAAAATCACTTATTGGATGCAAAAGATTGGTTAAAAACCCTAATTGGATGAGAATAATCCTAGGGAGGACGAAAATGACGTAAATGTTTAACCAATGACACAAAATCACTTATTGAATGCACAAGATTGGTTAAAAACCCTAATTGGAAGAGAATAAGCCTAGGGAGGACAGAAATGACCTAAATGTTCAACCAATGACACAAACGTACTTATTGGATGCACAAGATTTGTTAAAAACCCTAATTGGATTAGAATATGCCTAGGGAGGACGAAAATGACCTAAATATTCAACCAATGACACAAAATCACTTATTGGATGCACAAGATTGGTTAAAAACCCTAATTGGATTAGAATAAGCCTAGGGAGGACGAAAATGACCTAAATGTTCAACCAATGACACAAAATCACTTATTGGATGCACAAGATTGGTTAAAAACCTTAATTGGAAGAGAATAAGCCTAGGGAGGACGAAAATGACCTAAATGTTCAATCAATGACACAAACGTACTTATTGGATGCACAAGATTGGTTAAAAACCCTAATTCGATGAGAATAATCCTAGGGAGGACGAAAATGACGTAAATATTCAACCAATGACACAAAATCACTTATTGGATGCACAAGATTGGTTAAAAACCCTAATTGGATTAGAATAAGCCTAGGGAGGACGAAAATGACCTAAATGTTCAACCAATGACACAAAATCACTTATTGGATGCACAAGATTGGCTAAAAACCCTAATTGGATAAGAATAATCGTAGGGAGGACGAAAATGACCTAAATGTTCAACCAATGACACAAAATCACTTATTGGATGCACAATATTGGTTAAAAACCCTAATTGGATGAGAATAATCCTAGGGAGGACGAAAATGACGTAAATGTTCAACCAATGACACAAAATCACTTATTGGATGCACAAGATTGGTTAAAAACCCTAATTGGAAGAGAATAAGCCTAGGGAGGACGAAAATGACCTAAATGTTCAACCAATGAAACAAAATCAATTATTGGATGCACAAGATTGGTTAAAAACCCTAATTGGATTAGAATAATCGTAGGGAGTACGAAAATGACCTAAATGTTCAACCAATGACACAAAATCACTTATTGGATGCACAAGATTGGTTAAAAACCCTAATTGAATTAGAATAAGCCTAGGGAGGACGAAAATGACCTAAATGTTCATCCAATGACACAAAATCACTTATTGGATGCAAAAGATTGGTTAAAAACCCTAATTGGATGAGAATAATCCTAAGGAGGACGAACATGACGTAAATGTTCAACCAATGACACCAAATCATTTATTGGATGCACATGATTGGTTAAAAACCCTAATTGGATTAGAATAAGCCTAGGGAGGACGAAATAGACCTAAATGTTCATTTAATGACACAAAATCACTTATTGGATGCACAAGATTGGTTAAAAACCCTAATTGGATGAGAATAAGCCTAGGGAGGATGAAAATGACCTAAATGTTCAACCAATGACACAAAATCACTTATTGGATGCACAAGATTGGTTAAAAACCCTAATTGAATTAGAATAAGCCTAGGGAGGACGAAAATGACCTAAATGTTCATCCAATGACACAAAATCACTTATTGGATGCAAAAGATTGGTTAAAAACCCTAATTGGATGAGAATAATCCTAGGGAGGACGAAAATGACGTAAATGTTCAACCAATGACACAAAATCACTTATTGGATGCACAAGATTGGTTAAAAACCCTAATTGGAAGAGAATAAGCCTAGGGAGGACGAAAATGTCCTAAATGTTCAACCAATGACACACACGTACTTATTGGATGCAAAAGATTGGTTAAAAACCCTAATTGGATGAGAATAATCCTAGGGAGGACGAAAATGACGTAAATGTTTAACCAATGACACAAAATCACTTATTGGATGCACAAGATTGGTTAAAAACCCTAATTGGATTAGAATAAGCCTAGGGAGGACGAAAATGACCTAAATGTTCAACCAATGACACAAAATCACTTATTGGATGCACAAGATTGGTTAAAAACCCTAATTGGATGAGAATAAGCCTAGGGAAGACGAAAATGATCTAAATGTTCAACCAATGACACAAAATCACTTATTGGATGCACAAGATTGGTTAAAAACCCTAATTGGAAGAGAATAAGCCCAGGGAGGACAGAAATGACCTAAATGTTCAACCAATGACACAAACGTACTTATTGGATGCACAAGATTTGTTAAAAACCCTAATTGGATTAGAATAAGCCTAGGGAGGACGAAAATGACCTAAATATTCAACCAATGACACAAAATCACTTATTGGATGCACAAGATTGGTTAAAAACCCTAATTGGATTAGAATAAGCCTAGGGAGGACGAAAATGACCTAAATGTTCAACCAATGACACAAAATCACTTATTGGATGCACAAGATTGGTTAAAAACCCTAATTGGAAGAGAATAAGCCTAGGGAGGACGAAAATGACCTAAATGTTCAATCAATGACACAAACGTACTTATTGGATGCACAAGATTCGTTAAAAACCCTAATTGGATGAGAATAATCCTAAGGAGGACGAAAATGACGACAATGTTCAACCTATGACACAAAATCACTTATTGGATGCACATGATTGGTTAAAAACCCTAATTGGATTAGAATAAGCCTAGGGAGGACGAAAATGACCTTAATGTTCATTCAATGACACAAAATCACTTATTGGATGCACAAGATTGGTTAAAAACCCTAATTGGATAAGAATAATCGTAGGGAGGACGAAAATGACCTAAATGTTCAACCAATGACACAAAATCACTTATTGGATGCACAAGATTGGTTAAAAACCCTAATTGAATTAGAATAAGCCTAGGGAGGACGAAAATGACCTAAATGTTCATCCAATGACACAAAATCACTTATTAGATGCAAAAGATTGGTTAAAAACCCTAATTGGATGAGAATAATCCTAGGGAGGACGAAAATGACGTAAATGTTCAACCAATGACACAAAATCACTTATTGGATGCACAAGATTGGTTAAAAACCCTAATTGGAAGAGAATAAGCCTAGGGAGGACGAAAATGACCTAAATGTTCAACCAATCACACACGTACTTATTGGATGCAAAAGATTGGTTAAAAACCCTAATTGGATGAGAATAATCCTAGGGAGGACGAAAATGACGTAAATGTTTAACCAATGACACAAAATCACTTATTGGATGCACAAGATTGGTTAAAAACCCTAATTGGAAGAGAATAAGCCTAGGGAGGACGAAAATGACCTAAATGTTCAATCAATGACACAAACGTACTTATTGGATGCACAAGATTGGTTAAAAACCCTAATTGGATGAGAATAATCCTAGGGAGGACGAAAATGACGTAAATATTCAACCAATGACACAAAATCAGTTATTGGATGCACAAGATTGGATAAAAACTCTAATTGGATTAGAATAAGCCTAGGGAGGACGAAAATGACCTAAATGTTCATTCAATGACACAAAATCACTTATTGGATGCAAAAGATTGGTTAAAAACCCTAATTGGATGAGAATAATCCTAGGGAGGACGAAAATGACGTAAATGTTTAACCAATGACACAAAATCACTTATTGGATGCACAAGATTGGTTAAAAACCCTAATTGGAAGAGAATAAGCCTAGGGAGGACGAAAATGACCTAAATGTTCATCCAATGACACAAAATCACTTATTGGATGCAAAAGATTGGTTAAAAACCCTAATTGGTTGAGAATAATCCTAGGGAGGATGAAAATGACGAAAATGTTCAACCAATGACACAAACGTACTTATTGGATGCACAAGATTGGATAAAAACCCTAATTGGATTAGAATAAGCCTAGGGAGGACGAAAATGACCTAAATGTTCATTCAATGACACAAAATCACTTATTGGATGTAAAAGATTGGTTAAAAACCCTAATTGGATGAGAATAATCCTAGGGAGGACGAAAATGACGTAAATGTTTAACCAATGACACAAAATCACTTATTGGATGCACAAGATTGGTTAAAAACCCTAATTGGAAGAGAATAAGCCTAGGGAGGACAGAAATGACCTAAATGTTCAACCAATGACACAAACAAACTTATTGGATGCACAAGATTGGTTAAAAACCCTAATTGGATTAGAATAAGCCTAGGAAGGACGAAAATGACCTAAATATTCAACCAATGACACAAAATCACTTATTGGATGCACAAGATTGGTTAAAAACCCTAATTGGATTAGAATAAGCCTAGGGAGGACGAAAATGACCTAAATGTTCAACCAATGACACAAAATCACTTATTTGATGCACAAGATTGGTTAAAAACCCTAATTGGAAGAGAATAAGCCTAGGGAGGACATAAATGACCTAAATGTTCAACCAATGACACAAACGTACTTATTGGATGCACAAGATTGGTTAAAAACCCTAATTGGATTAGAATAAGCCAAGGGAGGACGAAATAGACCTAAATGTTCATTCAATGACACAAAATCACTTATTGGATGCACAAGATTGGTTAAAAACCCTAATTGGATAAGAATAATCGTAGGGAGGACGAAATGACCTAAATGTTCAACCAATGACACAAAATCACTTATTGGATGCACAAGATTGGTTAAAAACCCTAATTGAATTAGAATAAGCCTAGGGAGGACGAAAATGACCTAAATGTTCATCCAATGACACAAAATCACTTATTAGATGCAAAAGATTGGTTAAAAACCCTAATTGGATGAGAATAATCCTAGGGAGGACGAAAATGACGTAAATGTTCAACCAATGACACAAAATCACTTATTGGATGCACAAGATTGGTTAAAAACCCTAATTGGAAGAGAATAAGCCTAGGGAGGACGAAAATGACCTAAATGTTCAACCAATGAAACAAAATCAATTATTGGATGCACAAGATTGGTTAAAAACCCTAATTGGATTAGAATAATCGTAGGGAGTACGAAAATGACCTAAATGTTCAACCAATGACACAAAATCACTTATTGGATGCACAAGATTGGTTAAAAACCCTAATTGAATTAGAATAAGCCTAGGGAGGACGAAAATGACCTAAATGTTCATCCAATGACACAAAATCACTTATTGGATGCAAAAGATTGGTTAAAAACCCTAATTGGATGAGAATAATCCTAAGGAGGACGAACATGACGTAAATGTTCAACCAATGACACCAAATCATTTATTGGATGCACATGATTGGTTAAAAACCCTAATTGGATTAGAATAAGCCTAGGGAGGACGAAATAGACCTAAATGTTCATTTAATGACACAAAATCACTTATTGGATGCACAAGATTGGTTAAAAACCCTAATTGGATGAGAATAAGCCTAGGGAGGATGAAAATGACCTAAATGTTCAACCAATGACACAAAATCACTTATTGGATGCACAAGATTGGTTAAAAACCCTAATTGAATTAGAATAAGCCTAGGGAGGACGAAAATGACCTAAATGTTCATCCAATGACACAAAATCACTTATTGGATGCAAAAGATTGGTTAAAAACCCTAATTGGATGAGAATAATCCTAGGGAGGACGAAAATGACGTAAATGTTGAACCAATGACAGAAACGTACTTATTGGATGCACAAGATTGGTTAAAAACCCTAATTGGACTAGAATAAGCCTAGGGAGGACGAAAATGACCTAAATGTTCATTCAATGACACCAAATCACTTATTGGATGCAAAAGATTGGTTAAAAATCCGAATTGGATGACAATAATCCTAGGGAGGACGAAAATGAGGTAAATGTTCAACCAATGACACAAAATCACTTATTGGATGCACAAGATTGGTTAAAAACCCTAATTGGATGAGAATAATCCTAAGGAGGACGAAAATGACGTAAATGTTCAACCAATGACACAAAATCACTTATTGGATGCACATGATTGGTTAAAAACCCTGAATGGAATAGAATAAGCCTAGGGAGGACGAAAATGACCTAAATGTTCATTCAATGACACAAACTCACTTATTCGATGCACAAGATTGGTTAAAAACCCTAATTGGATCAGAATAATCCTAGGGAGGACGAAAATGAAGTAAATGTTCAACCAATGACAAAAAATCACTTATTGGATGCACAAGATTGGTTAAAAACCCTAATTGGAAAAGAATGAGCCTAGGGAGGACGAAAATGACCGAAATGTTCAACCAATGACACAAAATCACTTATTGGATGCATAAGATTGGTTAAAAACCCTAATTGGATTATAATAAGCCTAGGGAGGACGAAAATGACCTAAATGTTCATCCAATGACACAAAATCACTTATTCGATGCACAAGATTGGTTAAAAACCCTAATTGGATGAGAATAAGCCTAGGGAGGACGAAAATGACCTAAATATTCAACCAATGACACAAAATCACTTATTGGATGCACAAGATTGGTTAAAAACCCTAACTGGATGAGAATAATCCTAGGGAGGACGAAAATGACGTAAATGTTCAACCAATGACACAAACGTACTTATTGGATGCACAAGATTGGTTAAAAACCCTAATTGGATTAGAATAAGCCCAAGGAGGACGAGAATGACCTAAATGTTCATTCAATGACACCAAATCACTTATTGGATGCAAAAGATTGGTTAAAAATCCGAATTGGATGAGAATAATCCTAGGGAGGACGAAAATGAGGTAAATGTTCAACCAATGACACAAAATCACTTATTGGATGCACAAGATTGGTTAAAAACCCTAATTGGAAGAGAATAAGCCTAGGGAGGACGAAAATGACCTAAATGTTCAACCAATGACACAAAATCACTTATTGGATGCACAAGATTGGTTAAAAACCCTAATTGGACGACAATAAGCCTCGGGAGGACGAAAATGACCTAAATGTTCAACCAATGACACAAAATCACTTATTGGATGCACAAGATTGGTTAAAAACCCTAATTGGAAGAGAATAAGCCTAGGGAGGACGAAAATGACCTAAATGTTCAACCAATGACACAAAATCACTTATTGGATGCACAAGATTGGTTAAAAACCCTAATTGGACGAGAATAACCCTAGGGAGGACGAAAATGACCTAAATGTTCAACCAATGACACAAAATCACTTATTGGATGCACAAGATTGGTTAAAAACCCTAATTGGATGAGAATAAGCCTAGGGAGGACGAAAATGACCTAAATGTTCAATCAATGACACAAACGTACTTATTGGATGCACAAGATTGGTTAAAAACCCTAATTGGATGAGAATAATCCTAGGGAGGACGAAAATGACGTAAATATTCAACCAATGACACAAAATCAGTTATTGGATGCACAAGATTCGTTAAAAACCCTAATTGGATGAGAATAAGCCTAAGGAGGACGAAAATGACCTAAATGTTCAACCAATGACACAAAATCACTTATTGGATGCAAAAGATTGGTTAAAAACCCTAATTGGATTAGAATAAGCCTAGGGAGGACGAAAATGACCTAAATTTTCATCCAATGACACAAAATAACTTATTGGATGCACAACATTGGTTAAAAACCCTAATTGGATTAGAATAAGCCTAGGGAGGACGAAAATGACCTAAATTTTCATCCAATGACACAAAATCACTTATTAGATGCACATGATTGGTTAAAAACCCTAATTGGATTAGAATAAGCCTAGGGAGGACGAAAATGACCTAAATATTCAACCAATGACACAAAATCACTTATTGGATGCACAAGATTGGTTAAAAACCCTAATTGGATTAGAATAAGCCTAGGGAGGACGAAAATGACCTAAATGTTCAACCAATGACACAAAATCACTTATTGGATGCACAAGATTGGTTAAAAACCCTAATTGGAAGAGAATAAGCCTAGGGGGGACGAAAATGACCTAAATGTTCAATCAATGACAAAATCGTACTTATTGGATGCACAAGATTGGTTAAAAACTCTAATTGGATGAGAATAATCCTAGGGAGGACGAAAATGACGTAAATATTCAACCAATGACACAAAATCACTTATTGGATGCACAAGATTAGTTAAAAACCCTAATTGGAAGAGAATAAGCATAGGGAGGACGAAAATGACCTAAATGTTCAATCAATGACACAAACGTACTTATTGGATGCACAAGATTGGTTAAAAACCCTAATTGGATGAGAATAATCCTAGGGAGGACGAAAATGACGTAAATATTCAACCAATGACACAAAATCTTTTATTGCATGCACAAGATTGGTTAAAAACCCTAATTGGATGAGAATAAGCCTAAGGAGGACGAAAATCACCTTAATGTTCAACCAATGACACAAAATCACTTATTGGATGCAAAAGATTGGTTAAAAACCCTAATTTGATTAGAATAAGCCTAGGGAGGACGAAAATTACCTAAATTTTCATCCAATGACACAAAATCACTTATTGGATGCACAATATTGGTTAAAAACCCTAATTGGATGAGAATAATCCTAGGGAGGACGAAAATGACGTAAATGTTCAACCAATGAGACAAAATCACTTATTAGATGCACAAGATTGGTTAAAAACCCTAATTGGAAGAGAATTAGCCTAGGGAGGACAAAAATGACCTAAATGTTCAACCTATGACACAAACGTACTTATTGGATGCCCAAGATTGGTTAAAAACCCTAATTGGATGAGAATAAGCCTAGGGAAGACGAAAATGATCTAAATGTTCAACCAATGACACAAAATCACTTATTGGATGCACAAGATTGGTTAAAAACCCTAATTGGATTAGAATAAGCCTAGGGAGGACGAAAATGACCTAAATGTTCAACCAATGACACAAAATCACTTATTGGATGCACAAGATTGGTTAAAAACCCTAATTGGATGAGAATAAGCTAAGGGAGGACGAAAATGACCTAAATTGTTCAAGCAATGACACAAACGTACTTATTGGATGCACAAGATTGGTTAAAAACCCTAATAGGATGAGAATAAGCCTAGGGAGGACGAAAATGAGGTAATGTTCAACCAATTACACAAAAACACTTATTGGTTGCACAAGATTGGTTAAAAACCCTAATTGGATGAT
Source organism: Cicer chorassanicum (assembly GCA_037974735.1). Taxonomy (NCBI): domain Eukaryota; kingdom Viridiplantae; phylum Streptophyta; class Magnoliopsida; order Fabales; family Fabaceae; genus Cicer; species Cicer chorassanicum. The sequence goes on from JBBPBP010000209.1 coordinate 731,852, forward strand.
AATAAGCCTTGGGAGGAGGAAAATGACCTAAATGTTCAACCAAAGACACAAACGTACTTATTGGATGCACAAGATTCGTTAAAAACCCTAATTGGATGAGAATAAGCCTAGGGAGCACGAAATTGACCTAAATGTTCAACCAAAGACACAAACGTACTTATTGGACGCACAAGATTCGTTAAAAACCTTAATTGGATGAGAATAAGCCTAGGGAGCACGAAAATGACCTAATTGTTCAACCAATGACACAAAATCACTTATTGGATGCACAAGATTGGCTAAAAACCCTAAGTGGATGAGAATAAGCCCAGGGAGGACGAAAATGACCTCAATTTTCAACCAATAACACAAAATCACTTATTGGATGCACAAGATTGGTTAAAACCCCTAATTGGATGATAATAAGCCTAATGAGGACGAAAATGACCTAAATGTTCAACCAATGACACAAAATCACTTATTGGATGCACAAGATTGGTTAAAAACCCTAATTGGATTAGAATAAGCCTAGGGAGGACGAAAATGACCTAAATGTTCAACCAATGACACAAAATCACTTATTGGATGCACAAGATTGGTTAAAAACCCTAATTGGATTAGACTACGCCCAGGGAGGACGGAAATGACCTTATTGTTCAACTAATGACCTAAAATCACTTATTGGATGCACAAGATTGGTTAAAAACCCTAATTGGATTAGAATAAGCTTAGGGAAGACAAAAAATGACCTTAATGTTCAACCAATGACATAAAATCAATTATTGGATGCACAAGATTGGTTAAAAACCCTAATTGGATTAGAATACGCCTAAGGAGGACGAAAATGACCCTAATGTTCAACCAATGACACAAAATCACTTATTGGATGCACAAGATTGGTTAAAAACCCTAATTGGATTAGAATAAGCCTAGGGAGGACGAAAATGACCTAAATGTTCAACCAATGACACAAAATCACTTATTGGATGCACAAGATTGGTTAAAACCCCTAATTGGAAGAGAATAAGCCTAGGGGGGACGAAAATGACCTAAATGTTCAATCAATGACAAAAACGTACTTATTGGATGCACAAGATTGGTTAAAAACCCTAATTGGATGAGAATAATCCTAGGGAGGACGAAAATGACGTAAATATTCAACCAATGACACAAAATCACTTATTGGATGCACAAGATTGGTTAAAAACCCTAATCGGAAGAGAATAAGCCTAAGGAGGACGAAAATGACCTAAATGTTCAACCAATGACACAAAATCACTTATTGGATGCAAAAGATTGGTTAAAAACCCTAATTGGATTAGAATAAGCCTAGGGAGGACGAAAATGACCTAAATTTCCATCCAATGACACAAAATCACTTATTGGATGCACAATATTGGTTAAAAACCCTAATTGGATGAGAATAATCCTAGGGAGGACGAAAATGACGTAAATGTTCAACCAATGACACAAAATCACTTATTGGATGCCCAAGATTGGTTAAAAACCCTAATTGGAAGAGAATAAGCCTAGGGAGGACGAAAATGACCTAAATGTTCAACCAATGACACACACGTACTTATTGGATGCAAAAGATTGGTTAAAAACCCTAATTGGATGAGAATAATCCTAGGGAGGACGAAAATGACGTAAATGTTTAACCAATGACACAAAATCACTTATTGGATGCACAAGATTGGTTAAAAACCCTAATTGGAAGAGAATAAGCCTAGGGAGGACATAAATGACCTAAATGTTCAACCAATGACACAAACGTACTTATTGGATGCACAAGATTGGTTAAAAACCCTAATTGGATTAGAATAAGCCTAGGGAGGACGAAAATGACCTAAATGTTCAACCAATGACACAAAATCACTTATTGGATGTACAATATTGGTTAAAAACCCTAATTGGATGAGAATAATCCTAGGGAGGACGAAAATGATGTAAATGTTCAACCAATGACACAAAATCACTTATTGGATGCACAAGATTGGTTAAAAACCCTAATTAGAAGAGAATAAGCCTAGGGAGGACGAAAATGACCTAAATGTTCAACCAATGACACAAACGTACTTATTGGATGCCCAAGATTGGTTAAAAACCCTAATTGGATGAGAATAAGCCTAGGGAAGACGAAAATGATCTAAATGTTCAACCAATGACACAAAATCACTTATTGGATGCACAAGATTGGTTAAAAACCCTAATTGGATTAGAATAAGCCTAGGGAGGACGAAAATGACCTAAATGTTCATCCAATGACACAAAATCACTTATTGGATGCACAAGATTGGCTAAAAACCCTAATTGGATAAGAATAATCGTAGGGAGGACGAAAATGACCTAAATGTTCAAACAATGACACAAAATCACTTATTGGATGCACAAGATTGGTTAAAAACCCTAATTAGATATGAATAAGCCTAGGGAGGACGAAAATGACCTAAATGTTCATCCAATGACACAAAATCACTTATTGGATGCAAAAGATTGGTTAAAAACCCTAATTGGTTGAGAATAATCCTAGGGAGGACGAAAATGACGAAAATGTTCAACCAATGACACAAACGTACTTATTGGATGCACAAGATTGGATAAAAACCCTAATTGTATTAGAATAAGCCTAGGGAGGACGAAAATGACCTAAATGTTCATTCAACGACACAAAATCACTTATTGGATGCAAAAGATTGGTTAAAAACCCTAATTGGATGAGAATAATCCTAGGGAGGACGAAAATGACGTAAATGTTTAACCAATGACACAAAATCGCTTATTGGATGCACAAGATTGGTTAAAAACCCTAATTCGAAGAGAATAAGCCTAGGGAGGA
>JBBPBP010000209.1:760455-775201 GCA_037974735.1 Cicer chorassanicum
TCGTCCAATTAGGGTTTTTAACCAATCTTGTGCATCCAATAAGTTATTTTGTGTCATTGGTTGAACATTTAGGTCATTTTCGTCCTCCCTAGCTTATTCTTGTCCAATTAGGATTTTTAACCAATCTTGTGCATCCAATAAGTGATTTTTTGTCATTGGTTGAACATTTAGGTCATTTTCCTCCTCCCAAGGCTTATACTCGTCCAATTAGGTTTTTTAACCAATCTTGTGCATCCAATAAGTACATTTGTGTCATTAGTTGAACATTTAGGTCATTTTCGTCTTCCCAAGGCGTATTCTCGTCCAATTAGGGTTTTTAACCAATCTTGTGCATCCAATAAGTGATTTTGTGTCGTTGGTTGAACATTTAGGTCATTTTCGTCCTCCCTAGGCTTATTCTTGTCCAATTAGGATTTTTAACCAATCTTGTGCATCCAATAAGTGATTTTGTGTCATTGGTTGAACATTTAGTTCATTTTCGTCCTCCCAAGGCTTATTCTCGTCCAATTAGGGTTTTTAACCAATCTTGTGCATCCAATAAGTGATTTTGTGTCCTTGGTTGAACATTTAGGTCATTTTCGTCCTCCCAAGGCTTATTCTCGTCCAATTAGGGTTTTTAACCAATCTTGTGCATCCAATAAGTAATTTTGTGTCGTTGGTTGAACATTTAGGTCATTTTCGTCCTCCCAAGGCTTATTCTCGTCCAATTAGGGTTTTTAACCAATCTTGTGCATCCAATAAGTGATTTTGTGTCATTGGTTGAACATTTAGGTCATTTTCGTCCTCCCAAGGCTTATTCTCGTCCAATTAGGGTTTTTACCCAATCTTCTGCATCCAATAAGTTATTTTGTGTCATTGGTTGAACATTTAGGTCATTTTCGTCCTCCCAAGGCTTATTCTCGTCCAATTAGGGTTTTTAACCAATCTTGTGCATCCAATAAGTGATTTTGTGTCATTGGTTGAACATTTAGGTCATTTTCGTCCTACCTAGGCTTATTCTTGTCCAATTAGGATTTTTAACCAATCTTGTGCATCAAATAAGTTACTTTGTGTCATTGGTTGAACATTTAGGTCATTTTCGTCCTCCCAAGGCTTATTCTCGTCCAATTAGGGTTTTTAACCAATCTTGTGCATCCAATAAGTGATTTTGTGTCATTGGTTGAACATTTAGGTCATTTTCGTCCTCCCAAGGTTTATTCTCGTCCAATTAGGGTTTTGAACCAATCTTGTGCATCCAATAAGTACAATTGGGTCATTGGTTGAACATTTAGGTCATTTTCGTCCTCCCAAGGCTTATTCTCGTCCAATTAGGGTTTTTAACCAATCTTGTGCATCCAATAAGTACATTTGTGTCATTGGTTGAACATTTAGGTCATTTTCGTCCTCCCTAGCTTATTCTTGTCCAATTAGGATTTTTAACCAATCTTGTGCATCCAATAAGTACGTTTGTGTCATTGGTTGAACATTTAGGTCATTTTCGTCCTCCCAAGGCTTATTCTCGTCCAATTAGGGTTTTTAACCAATCTTGTGCATCCAACAAGTACATTTGTGTCATTGGTTGAACATTTAGGTTATTTTCGTCCTCCGAATGCTTATTCTCGCCCAATTAGGGTTTTTCACCAATCTTGTGCATCCAATAAGTACATTTGTGTCATTGGTTGAACATTTAGGTCATTTTCGTCCTCCCAAGGCTTATTCTCGTCCAATTAGGGTTTTTAACCAATCTTGTGCATCCAATAAGTGATTTTGTGTCATTGGTTGAACATTTAGGTCATTTTCGTCCTACCAAGGCTTATTCTCGTCCAATTAGGGTTTTTAACCAATCTTGTGCATCCAATAAGTACGTTTGTGTCATTGGTTGAACATTTAGGTCATTTTCGTCCTCCCTAGGCTTATTCTCGTCCAATTAGGGTTTTTAACCAATCTTGTGCATCCAATAAGTACATTTGTGTCATTGGTTGAACATTTAGGTTATTTTCGTCCTCCGAATGCTTATTCTTGCCCAATTAGGGTTTTTCACCAATCTTGTGCATCCAATAAGTACATTTGTGTCATTGGTTGAACATTTAGGTCATTTTCGTCCTCCCAAGGCTTATTCTCGTCCAATTAGGGTTTTTAACCAATCTTGTGCATCCAATAAGTGATTTTGTGTCATTGGTTGAACATTTAGGTCATTTTCGTCCTCCCTAGGCTTATTCTCGTCCAATTAGGGATTTTTAACAATCTTGTGCATCCAATAAGTGATTTTATGCCATTGGTTGAACATTTAGGTCATTTTCGTCCTCCCAAGGCATATTCTCGTCCAATTAGGGTTTTTTAACAATCTTGTGCATCCAATAAGTACATTTGTTTCATTGGTTGAACATTTAGGTCATTTATGTCCTCCAAAAGCTTATTCTCATCCAATTAGGGTTTTTAACCAATCTTGTGCATCCAATAAGTGATTTTGTGTCATTGGTTGAACATTTAGGTCATTTTCGTCCTCCCAAGGCTTATTCTCGTCCAATTAGGGTTTTTAACCAATCTTGTGCATCCAATAAGTGATTTTGTGTCATTGGTTGAACATTTAGGTCATTTTCGTCCTCCCTAGGCTTATTCTCGTCCAATTAGGGTTTCTAACCAATCTTGTGCATCCAATAAGTAATTTTGTGTCATTGGTTGAACATTTAGGTCATTTTCGTCCTCCCAAGGCTTATTCTCGTCCAATTAGGGTTTTTAACCAATCTTGTGCATCCAATAAGTGATTTTGTGTCATTGGTTGAACATTTAGGTTATTTTCGTCTTCCGAAGGCTTATTCTCGTCCAATTAGGGTTTTTAACCAATCTTGTGCATCCAATAAGTGATTTTGAGTCATTGGTTGAACATTTAGGTCATTTTCGTCCTCCCTAGGCTTATTCTCGTCCAATTAGGGTTTTTAACCAATCTTGTGCATCCAATAAGTACGTTTGTGTCATTGGTTGAACATTTAGGTCATTTTCGTCCTCCCTAGGCTTATTCTCTTCCAATTAGGGTTTTTAACCAATCTTGTGCATCCAATAAGTGATTTTGTGTCATTGGTTGAACATTTACGTCATTTTCGTCCTCCCTAGGATTATTCTCATCCAATTAGGGTTTTTAACCAATCTTGTGCATCCAATTAGTTGTTTTGTGTCATTGGATGAACATTTAGGTCATTTTCTTCCTCCCTAAGCTTATTCTAATCCAATTAGGGTTTTAACCAATCTTGTGCATCAGATAAGTGATTTTGTGTCATTGGTTGAACATTTAGGTCATTTTCGTCCTCCCTAGGCTTATTCTCTTCCAATTAGGGTATTTAACCAATCTTGTGCATCCAATAAGTATGTTTGTGTCATTGGTTAAACATTTAGGTCATTTTCGTCCTCCCTAGGCTTATTCTCTTCCAATTAGGGTTTTTAACCAATCTTGTGCATCCAATAAGTGATTTTGTGTCATTGGTTGAACATTTACGTCATTTTCGTCCTCCCTAGGATTATTCTAGTCCAATTAGGGTTTTTAACCAATCTTGTGCATCCAATAAGTGATTTTGTGTCATTGGATGAACATTTAGGTCATTTGCTTCCTCGCTAAGCTTATTCTAATCCAATTAGGGTTTTTAATTAATCTTGTGCATCCAATAAGTGATTTTGTGTCATTGGTTGAACATTTAGGTCATTTTTGTCCTCCCTAGGCTTATTCTCATCCAATTAGGGTTTTTAACCATTCTTGTGCATCCAATAAGTACGTTTGTGTCATTGGTTGAACATTTAGGTCATTTTCGTCCTCCCTAGGCTTATTCTCTTCCAATTAGGGTTTTTAACCAATCTTGTGCATCCAATAAGTGATTTTGTGTCATTGGTTGAACATTTACGTCATTTTCGTCCTCCCTAGGATTATTCTCATCCAATTAGAGTTTTTAACCAATCTTGTGCATCTAATAAGTACGTTTGTGTCATTGGTTGAACATTTAGGTCATTTTCATCCTCCCTAGGCTTATTCTCATCCAATTAGGGTTTTTAACCAATCTTGTACATCCAATAAGTACGGTTGTGTCATTTGTTGAACATTTTGGTCATTTTCGTCCTCCCTAGGCTTATTCTCTCCCAATTAGGGTTTTTTACCAATCTTGTGCATCGAATAAGTGATTTTGTGTCATTGGTTGAACATTTCCTTCATTTTCGTCCTCCCTAGGATTATTCTGATCCAATTAGGGTTTTTAACCAATCTTGTGCATCCAATAAGTGATTTTGTGTCATTGAATGAACATTTAGGTCATTTTCGTCCTCCCTAGGCTTATTCTAATCCAATTAGGGTTTTTAACCAATCATGTGCATCCAATAAGTGATTTTGTGTCATTGGTTGAACATTTACTTCATTTTCGTCCTCCCTAGGATTATTCTCATCAAATTAGGGTTTTTAACCAATCTTTTGCATCCAATAAGTGATTTTGTGTCATTGGATGAACATTTAGGTCATTTTCGTCCTCCCTAGGCTTATTCTCATCCAATTAGGGTTTTTAACCAATCTTTTGCATCCAATAAGTACGTTTGTGTCATTGGTTGAACATTTAGGTCATTTTCGTCATCCCTAGGCTTATTCTCTTCCAATTAGGGTTTTTAACCAATCTTGTGCATCCAATAAGTGATTTTGTGTCATTGGTTGAACATTTACGTCATTTTCGTCCTCCCTAGGATTATTCTCATCCAATTAGGGTTTTTAACCAATCTTTTGCATCCAATAAGTGATTTTGGGTCATTGGATGAACATTTAGGTCATTTTCGTCCTCCCTTGGCTTATTCTAATCCAATTAGGGTTTTTAACCAATTTTGTGCACCCAATAAGTGATTTTCTGTCATTGGTTGAATATTTAGGTCATTTTTGTCCTCCCTAGGCTTATTCTCATCCAATTAGGGTTTTTAACCAATCTTGTGCATCCAATAAGTACGTTTGTGTCATTGGTTGAACATTTAGGTCATTTTCGTCCTCCCTAGGCTTATTCCCTTCCAATTAGGGTTTTTAACCAATCTTGTGCATCCAATAAGTGATTTTGTGTCATTGGTTGAACATTTACTTCATTTTCGTCCTCCCTAGGATTATTCTCATCCAATTAGGGTTTTTAACCAATCTTTTGCATCCAATAAGTGATTTTGTGTCATTGGATGAACATTTAGGTCATTTTCGTCCTCCCTAGGCTTATTCTCATCCAATTAGGGTTTTTAACCAATCTTGTGCATCCAATAAGTACGTTTGTGTCATTGGTTGAACATTTAGGTCATTTTCGTCCTCCCTAGGCTTATTCTCATCCAATTAGGGTTTTTAACCAATCTTGTGCATCCAATAAGTAAGTTTGTGTCATTGGTTGAACATTTAGGTCATTTTCGTCCTCCCTAGGCTTATTCTCTTCCAATTAGGGTTTTTAACCAATCTTGTGCATCCAATAAGTGATTTTGTGTCATTGGTTGAACATTTACGTCATTTTCGTCCTCCCTAGGATTATTCTCATCCAATTAGGGTTTTTAACCAATATTGTGCATCCAATAAGTGATTGTGTCATTGGATGAAAATTTACGTCATTTTCGTCCTCCCTAGGCTTATTCTAATCCAATTAGGGTTTTTAACCAATCTTTTGCATCCAATAAGTGATTTTGTGTCATTGGTTGAACATTTAGGTCATTTTCGTCCTCCTTAGGCTTATTCTCATCCAATTAGGGTTTTTAACCAATCTTGTGCATCCAATAAGTGATTTTGTGTCATTGGTTGTATATTTACGTCATTTTCGTCCTCCTTAGGATTATTCTCATCCAATTAGTGTTTTTAACCAATCTTGTGCATCCAATAAGTACGTTTGTATCATTGATTGAACATTTAGGTCATTTTCGTCCTCCCTAGGCTTATTCTCTTCCAATTAGGGTTTTTAACCAATCTTGTGCATCCAATAAGTGATTTTGTGTCATTGGTTGAACATTTAGGTCATTTTCGTCCTCCCTAGGCTTATTCTCATCCAATTATGGTTTTTAACCAATCTTGTGCATCCAATAAGTACGTTTGTGTCATTGGTTGAACATTTAGGTCATTTTCGTCCTCCCTAGGCTTATTCTCTTCCAATTAGGGTTTTTAACCAATCTTGTGCATCCAATAAGTGATTTTGTGTCATTGGTTGAACATTTAGGTCATTTTCGTCCTCCCAAGGCTTATTCTTTTCCAATTAGGGTTTTTAACCAATCTTGTGCATCCAATAAGTACATTTGTGTCATTGGTTGAACATTTAGGTCATTTTCGTCCTCCCAAGGCTTATTCTCGTCCAATTAGGGTTTTTAACCAATCTTGTGCATCCAATAAGTGATTTTGTGTCATTGGTTGAACATTTAGGTCATTTTCGTCCTCCTAAGGCTTATTCTCGTCCAATTAGGGTTTTTAACCAATCTTGGGCATCAAATAAGTGATTTTGTGTCATTGGTTGAACATTTAGGTCATTTTCGTCCTCCCAAGGCTTATTCTCGTCCAATTAGGGTTTTTAACCAATCTTGTGCATCCAATAAGTGATTTTGTGTCATTGGTTGAACATTTAGGTCATTTTCGTCCTCACATGGCTTATTCTCGTCCAATTAGGGTTTTTAACCAATCTTGTGCATCCAATAAGTGATTTTGTGTCATTGGTTGAACATTTAGGTCATTTTCGTCCTCCCAAGGCTTATTCTCGTCCAATTAGGGTTTTTAACCAATCTTGTGCATCCAATAAGTACATTTGTGTCATTGGTTGAACATTTATGTCATTTTCGTCCTCCCAATGCTTATTCTCGTCCAATTAGGATTTTTAACCAATCTTGTGCATCCAATAAGTACATTTGTGTCATTGGTTGAACATTTAGGTCATTTTCGTCCTCCCTAGGCTTATTCTCGTCCAATTAGGGTTTTTAACCAATCTTGTGCATCCAATAAGTACGTTTGTGTCATTGGTTGAACATTTAGGTCATTTTCGTCCTCCCTAGGCTTATTCTCTTCCAATTAGGGTTTTTAACCAATCTTGTGCATCCAATAAGTGATTTTGTGTCATTGGTTGAACATTTACGTCATTTTCGTCCTCCCTAGGATTATTCTCATCCAATTAGGGTTTTTAACCAATATTGTGCATCCAATAAGTGATTTTGTGACATTGGATGAAAATTTAGGTCATTTTCGTCCTCCCTAGGCTTATTCTAATCCAATTAGGGTTTTTAACCAATCTTGTGCATCCAATAAGTGATTTTGTGTCATTGGTTGAACATTTAGATCATTTTTGTCTTCCCTAGGCTTATTCTCATCCAATTAGGGTTTTTAACCAATCTTGGGCATCCAATAAGTACGTTTGTGTCATTGGTTGAACATTTAGGTCATTTTCGTCCTCCCTAGGCTTATTCTCTTCCAATTAGGGTTTTTAACCAATCTTGTGCATCCAATAAGTGATTTTGTGTCATTGGTTGAACATTTACGTCATTTTCGTCCTCCCTAGGATTATTCTCATCCAATTAGGGTTTTTAACCAATATTGTGCATCCAATAAGTGATTTTGTGTCATTGGTTGAACATTTAGGTCATTTCCGTCCTCCCTATGCTTATTCTCATCCAATTCGGGTTTTTAACCAATCTTTTGCATCCAATAAGTGATTTTGTGTCATTGAATGAACATTATGTCATTTTCGTCCTCCCTTGGCTTATTCTAATCCAATTAGGGTTTTTAACCAATCTTGTGCATCCAATAAGTACGTTTGTCATTGGTTGAACATTTACGCCATTTTCGTCCTCCCTAGGATTATTCTCATCCAATTAGGGTTTTTAACCAATCTTTTGCATCCAATAAGTGATTTTGTGTCATTGGATGAACATTTAGGTCATTCTCGTCCTCCCTAGGCTTATTCTAATCCAATTAGGGTTTTTAACCAATCTTTCGCATCCAATAAGTGAGTTTGTGTCATTGGTTGAACATATAGGTCATTTTCGTCCTCCTTATGATTATTCTTATCCAATTAGGGTTTTTAACCAATCTTGTGCATCCAATAAGTGATTTTGTGTCATTGGATGAACATTTAGGTCATTTTCGTCCTCCTTAGGCTTATTCTAATCCAATTAGGGTTTTTAACCAATCTAGTGCATCCAATAAGTGATTTTGTGTCAATTGTTGAACATTTAGGTCATTTTCTTCCTCCCTAGGCTTATTCTCATCCAATTAGGGTTTTTACCAATCTTGTGCATCCAATAAGTACGTTTGTGTCATTGGTTGAACATTTAGGTCATTTTCGTCCTCCCTAGGCTTATTCTCTTCCAATTAGGGTTTTTAACCAATCTTGTGCATCCAATAAGTGATTTTGTGTCATTGGATGAACATTTAGGTCATCTTCGTCCTCCTTAGGCTTATTCTAATCCAATTAGGGTTTTTAACCAATCTTTTGCATCCAATAAATGATTTTGTGTCATTGGTTGAACATTTAGGTCATTTTCATCCTCCCTAGGCTTATTCTCATCCAATTAGGGTTTTTAACCAATCTTGTGCATCCAATAAGTACGTTTGTGTCATTTGTTGAACATTTTGGTCATTTTCGTCCTCCCTAGGCTTATTCTCTCCCAATTAGGGTTTTTTTACCAATCTTGTGCATCGAATAAGTGATTTTGTGTCATTGGTTGAACATTTACTTCATTTTCGTCCTCCCTAGGATTATTCTGATCCAATTAGGGTTTTTAACCAATCTTGTGCATCCAATAAGTGATTTTGTGTCATTGAATGAACATTTAGGTCATTTTCGTCCTCCCTAGGCTTATTCTAATCCAATTAGGGTTTTTAACCAATCATGTGCATCCAATAAGTGATTTTGTGTCATTGGTTGAACATTTACTTCATTTTCGTCCTCCCTAGGATTATTCTGATCCAATTAGGGTTTTTAACCAATCTTGTGCATCCAATAAGTGATTTTGTGTCATTGAATGAACATTTAGGTCATTTTCGTCCTCCCTAGGCTTATTCTCATCCAATTAGGGTTTTTAACCAATCTTGTGCATCCAATAAGTACGTTTGTGTCATTGGTTGAACATTTAGGTCATTTTCGTCCTCCCTAGGCTTATTCTCTTCCAATTAGGGTTTTTAACCAATCTTGTGCATCCAATAATTGATTTTGTGTCATTGGTTGAACATTTACGTCATTTTCGTCCTCCCTAGGATTATTCTCATCCAATTAGGGTTTTTAAGCAATCTTTTGCATCCAATAAGTGATTTTGGGTCATTGGATGAACATTAAGGTCATTTTCGTCCTCCCTTGGCTTATTCTAATCCAATTAGGGTTTTTAACCAATCATGTGCATCCAATAAGTGATTTTGTGTCATTGGTTGAACATTTACGTCATTTTCGTCCTCCTTAGGATTATTCTCATCCAATTAGGGTTTTTAACCAATCTTTTGCATCCCATAAGTGATTTTGTGTCGTTGGATGAATATATAGGTCATTGTCGTCCTGCCTAGGCTTATTCTCATCCAATTAGGGTTTTTAACCAATCTTGTGCATCCAATAAGTACGTTTGTGTCATTGGTTGAACATTTAGGTCATTTCCGTCCTCCCTATGCTTATTCTCTTCCAATTAGGGTTTTTAACCAATCTTGTGCATCCAATAAGTGATTTTGTGTCATTGGTTGAACATTTACGTCATTTTCGTCCTCCCTAGGATTATTCTCATCCAATTAGAGTTTTTAACCAATCTTGTGCATCTAATAAGTACGTTTGTGTCATTGGTTGAACATTTAGGTCATTTTCATCCTCCCTAGGCTTATTCTCATCCAATTAGGGTTTTTAACCAATCTTGTGCATCCAATAAGTACTTTTGTGTCATTTGTTGAACATTTTGGTCATTTTCGTCCTCCCTAGGCTTATTCTCTCCCAATTAGGGTTTTTTTACCTATCTTGTGCATCGAATAAGTGATTTTGTGTCATTGGTTGAACATTTACGTCATTTTCGTCCTCCTTAGGATTATTCTCATCCAATTAGGGTTTTTAACCAATCTTTTGCATCCAATAAGTGATTTTGTGTCATTGGATGAACATTTAGGTCATTTTCGTCCTCCCTAGGCTTATTCTCATCCAATTAGGGTTTTTAACCAATCTTGTGCATCCAATAAGTACGTTTGTGTCATTGGTTGAACATTTAGGTCATTTTCGTCCTCCCTAGGCTTATTCCCTTCCAATTAGGGTTTTTAACCAATCTTGTGCATCCAATAAGTGATTTTGTGTCATTGGTTGAACATTTACGTCATTTTCGTCCTCCCTAGGATTATTCTCATCCAATTAGGGTTTTTAACCAATCTTTTGCATCCAATAAGTGACTTTGGGTCATTGGATGAACATTTAGGTCATTTTCGTCCTCCCTTGGCTTATTCTAATCCAATTAGGGTTTTTAACCAATTTTGTGCACCCAATAAGTGATTTTCTGTCATTGGTTGAATATTTAGGTCATTTTTGTCCTCCCTAGGCTTATTCTCATCCAATTAGGGTTTTTAACCAATCTTGTGCATCCAATAAGTACGTTTGTGTCATTGGTTGAACATTTAGGTCATTTTCGTCCTCCCTAGGCTTATTCTCTTCCAATTAGGGTTTTTAACCAATCTTGTGCATCCAATAAGTGATTTTGTGTCATTGTTTGAACATTTAGGTCATTTTCGTCCTCCCAAGGCTTATTCTCGTCCAATTAGGGTTTTTAACCAATCTTGTGCATCCAATAAGTGATTTTGTCTCATTGTTTGAACATTTGGATCATTTTCGTCCTCCCAAGGCTTATTCTCGTCCAATTAGGGTTTTTAACCAATCTTGTGCATCCAATAAGTGATTTTGTGTCATTGGTTGAACATTTAGGTCATTTTCGTCCTCCCAAGGCTTATTCTCGTCCAATTAGGGTTTTTAACGAATCTTGTGCATCCAATAAGTGATTTTGTGTCATTGGTTGAACATTTAGGTCATTTTCGTCCTTCCAAGGCTTATTCTCATCCAATTAGAGTTTTTAACCAATCTTGTGCATCCAATAAGTACATTTGTGTCATTGGTTGAACATTTAGTTCATTTTCGTCCTCCCTAGGCTTATTCTTGTCCAATTAGGGTTTTTAACCTATCTTGTGCATCCAATAAGTGATTTTGTGTCATTGGTTGAGCATTTAGGTCATTTTCGTCCTCCCTAGGCTTATTCTCGTCCAATTAGGGTTTTTAACCAATCTTGTGCATCCAATAAGTGATTTTGTGTCATTGGTTGAACATTTAGGTCATTTTCGTCCTCCCAAGGCTTATTCTCGTCCAATTAGGGTTTTTAACCAATCTTGTGCATCCAATAAGTGATTTTGTGTCATTGGTAGAACATTTAGGTCATTTTCGTCCTCCCAAGGCTTATTCTCGTCTAATTAGGGTTTTTAACCAATCTTGTGCATCCAATAAGTACATTTGTGTCATTGGTTGACATTAAGGTCATTTTCGTCCTCCCAAGGCTTATTCTCGTCCAATTAGGGTTTTTAACCAATCTTGTGCATCCAATAAGAACATTTGTATCATTGGTTGAACATTTAGGTCATTTTCGTCCTCCCAAGGCTTATTCTCGTCCAATTAGGGTTTTTAACCAATCTTGTGCATCCAATAAGTACATTTGTGTCATTGGTTGAACATTTAGGTCATTTTCGTCCTCCCAAGGCCTATTCTTGTCCAGTTAGGGTTTTTAACCAATCTTGTGCATCCAGTAAGTACATTTGTGTCATTGGTTGAACATTTAGGTCATTTTCGTCCTCCCAAGGCTTATTCTCGTCCAATTAGGGTTTTTAACCAATCTTGTGCATCCAATAAGTGATTTTGTGTCATTGGTAGAACATTTAGGTCATTTTCGTCCTCCCTAGGCTTATTCTCGTCCAATTAGGGTTTTTAACCAATCTTGTGCATCCAATAAATACATTTGTGTCATTGGTCGAACATTTATGTCATTTTCGTCCTCCCAAGGCTTATTCTCGTCCAATTAGGGTTTTTAACCAATCTTGTGCATCCAATAAGTACATTTGTGTCATTGGTTGAACAGTTAGGTCATTTTCATCCTCCTTAGGCTTATTCTCGTCCAATTAGGGTTTTTAAACAATCTTGTGCATCCAATAAGTGATTTTGTGTCATTGGTTGAACATTTAGGTCATTTTCGTCCTCCCAAGGCTTATTCTCGTCCAATTAGGGTTTTTAACCAATCTTGTGCATCCAATAAGTGATTTTGTGTCATTGGTAGAACATTTAGGTCATTTTCGTCCTCCCTAGGCTTATTCTCGTCCAATTAGGGTTTTTAACCAATCTTCTGCATCCAATAAGTACATTTGTGTCATTGGTTGAACATTTAGGTCATTTTCGTCCTCCTTAGCCTTATTCTCGTCCGATTAGGGTTTTTAACCAATCTTGTGCTTCCAATAAGTACATTTGTGTCATTGGTTGAACATTTCGGTCATTTTCGTCCTCCCTAGGCTTATTCTCGTCCAATTAGGGTTTTTAACCAATCTTGTGCATCCAATAAGTGATTTTGTGTCATTGGTTGAACATTTAGGTCATTTTCGTCCTCCCAAGGCTTATTCTCGTCCAATTAGGGTTTTTAACCAATCTTGTGCATCCAATAAGTGATTTTGTGTCATTGGTTAAACATTTAGGTCATTTTCGTCCTCCCAAGGCTTATTCTCGTCCAATTAGGGTTTTTAACCAATCTTGTCCATCCAATAAGTACATTTTTGTCATTTGTTGAACATTTAGGACATTTTCGTCCTCCCAAGGCTTATTCTAGTCCAATTAGGGTTTTTAACCAATCTTGTGCATCCAATAAGTGATTTTGTGTCATTGGTTGAACATTTAGGTCATTTTCGTCCTCCCTAGGCTTATTCTCGTCCAATTAGGGTTTTTAACCAATCTTGTGCATCCAATAAGTGATTTTGTATCATTGGTTGAACATTTAGGTTATTTTCCTCCTCCCAAAGCTTATTCTCGTCCAATTAGGGTTTTTAACTTATCTTGTGCATCCAATAAGTACATTTGTGTCATTGGTTGAACATTTAGGTCATTTTCGTCCTCCCAAGGCTTATTCTCGTCCAATTAGGGTTTTTAACCAATCTTGTGCATCCAATAAGTGATTTTGTGTCATTGGTTGAACATTTAGGTTATTTTCGTCTTCCGAAGGCTTATTCTCGTCCAATTAGGGTTTTTAACCAATCTTGTGCATCCAATAAGTGATTTTGAGTCATTGGTTGAACATTTAGGTCATTTTCGTCCTCCCTAGGCTTATTCTCGTCCAATTAGGGTTTTTAACCAATCTTGTGCATCCAATAAGTACGTTTGTGTCATTGGTTGAACATTTAGGTCATTTTCGTCCTCCCTAGGCTTATTCTCTTCCAATTAGGGTTTTTAACCAATCTTGTGCATCCAATAAGTGATTTTGTGTCATTGGTTGAACATTTACGTCATTTTCGTCCTCCCTAGGATTATTCTCATCCAATTAGGGTTTTTAACCAATCTTGTGCATCCAATTAGTTGTTTTGTGTCATTGGATGAACATTTAGGTCATTTTCTTCCTCCCTAAGCTTATTCTAATCCAATTAGGGTTTTAACCAATCTTGTGCATCAGATAAGTGATTTTGTGTCATTGGTTGAACATTTAGGTCATTTTCGTCCTCCCTAGGCTTATTCTCTTCCAATTAGGGTATTTAACCAATCTTGTGCATCCAATAAGTATGTTTGTGTCATTGGTTAAACATTTAGGTCATTTTCGTCCTCCCTAGGCTTATTCTCTTCCAATTAGGGTTTTTAACCAATCTTGTGCATCCAATAAGTGATTTTGTGTCATTGGTTGAACATTTACGTCATTTTCGTCCTCCCTAGGATTATTCTAGTCCAATTAGGGTTTTTAACCAATCTTGTGCATCCAATAAGTGATTTTGTGTCATTGGATGAACATTTAGGTCATTTGCTTCCTCGCTAAGCTTATTCTAATCCAATTAGGGTTTTTAATTAATCTTGTGCATCCAATAAGTGATTTTGTGTCATTGGTTGAACATTTAGGTCATTTTTGTCCTCCCTAGGCTTATTCTCATCCAATTAGGGTTTTTAACCATTCTTGTGCATCCAATAAGTACGTTTGTGTCATTGGTTGAACATTTAGGTCATTTTCGTCCTCCCTAGGCTTATTCTCTTCCAATTAGGGTTTTTAACCAATCTTGTGCATCCAATAAGTGATTTTGTGTCATTGGTTGAACATTTACGTCATTTTCGTCCTCCCTAGGATTATTCTCATCCAATTAGAGTTTTTAACCAATCTTGTGCATCTAATAAGTACGTTTGTGTCATTGGTTGAACATTTAGGTCATTTTCATCCTCCCTAGGCTTATTCTCTCCCAATTAGGGTTTTTTACCAATCTTGTGCATCGAATAAGTGATTTTGTGTCATTGGTTGAACATTTCCTTCATTTTCGTCCTCCCTAGGATTATTCTGATCCAATTAGGGTTTTTAACCAATCTTGTGCATCCAATAAGTGATTTTGTGTCATTGAATGAACATTTAGGTCATTTTCGTCCTCCCTAGGCTTATTCTAATCCAATTAGGGTTTTTAACTAATCATGTGCATCCAATAAGTGATTTTGTGTCATTGGTTGAACATTTACTTCATTTTCGTCCTCCCTAGGATTATTCAGATCCAATTAGGGTTTTTAACCAATCTTGTGCATCCAATAAGTGATTTTGTGTC
>JBBPBP010000209.1:776377-810698 GCA_037974735.1 Cicer chorassanicum
TTCGTCCTCCTTAGGCTTATTCTAATCCAATTAGGGTTTTTAACCAATCATGTGCATCCAATAAGTGATTTTGTGTCATTGGTTGAACATTTACTTCATTTTCGTCCTCCCTAGGATTATTCTGATCCAATTAGGGTTTTTAACCAATCTTGTGCATCCAATATGTGATTTTGTGTCATTGAATGAACATTTAGGTCATTTTCGTCCTCCCTAGGCTTATTCTAATCCAATTAGGGTTTTTAACCAATCATGTGCATCCAATAAGTGATTTTGTGTCATTGGTTGAACATTTAGGTCATTTTCGTCCTCCTTAGGATTATTCTCATCCAATTAGGGTTTTTAACCAATCTTGTGCATCCAATAAGTGATTTTGTGTCATTGGATGAACATTTAGGTCATCTTCGTCCTCCTTAGGCTTATTCTAATCCAATTAGGGTTTTTAACCAATCATGTGCATCCAATAAGTGATTTTGTGTCATTGGTTGAACATTTACTTCATTTTCGTCCTCCCTAGGATTATTCTGATCCAATTAGGGTTTTTAACCAATCTTGTGCATCCAATAAGTGATTTTATGTCATTGAATGAACATTTAGGTCATTTTCGTCCTCCCTAGGCTTATTCTAATCCAATTAGGGTTTTTAACCAATCATGTGCATCCAATAAGTGATTTTGTGTCATTGGTTGAACATTTACGTCATTTTCGTCCTCCCTAGGATTATTCTCATCCAATTAGAGTTTTTAACCAATCTTGTGCATCCAATAAGTACGTTTGTGTCATTGGTTGAACATTTAGGTCATTTCCGTCCTCCCTATGCTTATTCTCTTCAAATTAGGGTTTTTAACCAATCTTGTGCATCCAATAAGTGATTTTGTGTCATTGGTTGAACATTTACGTCATTTTCGTCCTCCTTAGGATTATTCTCATCCAATTAGGGTTTTTAACCAATCTTTTGCATCCAATATGTGATTTTGTGTCATTGGATGAACATTTAGGTCATTTTTGTCCTCCCTAGGCTTATTCTAATCCAATTAGGGTTTTTAACCAATCTTTCGCATCCAATAAGTGAATTTGTGTCATTGGTTGAACATATAGGTCATTTTCGTCCCCCTTATGATTATTCTTATCCAATTAGGGTTTTTAACCAATCTTGTGCATCCAATAAGTGATTTTGTGTCATTGGATGAACATTTAGGTCATTTTCGTCCTCCTTAGGCTTATTCTAATCCAATTAGGGTTTTTAACCAATCTAGTGCATCCAATAAGTGATTTTGTGTCAATTGTTGAACATTTAGGTCATTTTCTTCCTCCCTAGGCTTATTCTCATCCAATTAGGGTTTTTACCAATCTTGTGCATCCAATAAGTACGTTTGTGTCATTGGTTGAACATTTAGGTCATTTTCGTCCTCCCTAGGCTTATTCTCTTCCAATTAGGGTTTTTAACCAATCTTGTGCATCCAATAAGTGATTTTGTGTCATTGGATGAACATTTAGGTCATCTTCGTCCTCCTTAGGCTTATTCTAATCCAATTAGGGTTTTTAACCAATCTTTTGCATCCAATAAATGATTTTGTGTCATTGGTTGAACATTTAGGTCATTTTCATCCTCCCATGGCTTATTCTCATCCAATTAGGGTTTTTAACCAATCTTGTGCATCCAATAAGTACGTTTGTGTCATTTGTTGAACATTTTGGTCATTTTCGTCCTCCCGAGGCTTATTCTCTCCCAATTAGGGTTTTTTACCATTCTTGTGCATCGAATAAGTGATTTTGTGTCATTGGATGAACATTTAGGTCATTTTCGTCCTCCCTAGGCTTATTCTAATCCAATTAGGGTTTTTAACCAATCTTGTGCATCCAATAAGTGATTTTGTGTCATTGGTTGAACATTTAGGTCATTTTCATCCTCCCTAGGCTTATTCTCTTCCAATTAGGGTTTTTAACCAATCTTGTGCATGCAATAAGTGATTTTTTGTCATTGGTTGAACATTTACTTCATTTTCTTCCCATCTAGGATTATTCTGATCCAATTCGGGTTTTTAAGCAATCTTGTGCATCCAATAAGTGATTTTGTGTCATTGAATGAACATTTAGGTCATTTTCGTCCTCCCTAGGCTTATTCTAATCCAATTAGGGTTTTTAACCAATCATGTGCATCCAATAAGTTATTTTGTGTCATTGGTTGAACATTTTCGTCCTCCTTAGGATTATTCTCATCCAATTAGGGTTTTTAACCAAACTTTTGCAATTAATAAGTGATTTTGTTTCATTGGATGAACATTTAGGTCATTTTCGTCCTCCCTAGGCTTATTCGAATCAAATTAGGGTTTTTAACCAATCTTGTGCATCCAATAAGTGATTTTGTGTCATTGTTTGAACATTTAGGTCATTTTCATCCTCCCTAGGCTTATTCTCATCCAATTAAGGTTTTTAACCAATCTTGTGCATCCAATAAGTACGTTTGTGTCATTGGTTGAACGTTTAGGTCATTTTCGTCCTCCCCATGCTTATTTTATTCCAATTAGGGTTTTTAACCAGTCTTGTGCATCCAATAAGTGATTTTGTGTCATTGGTTGAACATTTACGTCATTTTCGTCCTCCCTAGGATTATTCTCATCCAATTAGGGTTTTTACCCAATATTTTGCATCCAATAAGTGATTTTTTGTCATTGGATGAACATTTAGGTCATTTTCGTCCTCCCTTGGCTTATTCTAATCCAATTAGGGTTTTTAACCAATCTTGTGCATCCAATAAGTGATTTTGTGTCATTGGTTGAACATTTAGGTCATTTTCATCCTCCCTAGGCTTATTCTCATCCAATTAGGGTTTTTAATTAATCTTGTGCATCCAATAAGTACGTTTGTGTCATTGGTTGAACATTTAGGTCATTTCCGTCCTCCCTAGGCTTATTCTCTTCCAATTAGGGTTTTTAACCAATCTTGTGCATCCAATAAGTGATTTTGTGTCATTGGTGTAACATTTACGTCATTTTCGTCCTCCCTAGGATTATTCTCATCCAATTAGGGTTTTTAACCAATCTTGTGCATCCAATAAGTGATTTTGTGTCATTGGATGAACATTTAGGTCATTTTCGTCCTCCTTAGGCTTATTCTAATCCAATTAGGGTTTTTAACCAATCTAGTGCATCCAATAAGTGATTTTGTGTCTTTTGTTGAACATTTAGGTCATTTTCTTCCTCCCTAGGCTTATTCTCATCCAATTAGGGTTTTTAACCAATCTTGTGCATCCAATAAGTACGTTTGTGTCATTGGTTGAACATTTAGGTCATTTTCGTCCTCTCTAGGCTTATTCTCTTCCAATTACGGTTTTTAACCAATCTTGTGCATCCAATAAGTGATTTTGTGTCATTGGTGTAACATTTACGTCATTTTCGTCCTCCCTAGGATTATTCTCATCCAATTAGGGTTTTTAACCAATCTTGTGCATCCAATAAGTGATTTTGTGTCATTGGATGAACATTTAGGTCATCTTCATCCTCCTTAGGCTTATTCTAATCCAATTAGGGTTTTTAACCAATCTTTTGCATCCAATAAATGATTTTGTGTCATTGGTTGAACATTTAGGTCATTTTCATCCTCCCTAGGCTTATTCTCATCCAATTAGGGTTTTTAACCAATCTTGTGCATCCAATAAGTACGTTTGTGTCATTTGTTGAACATTTTGGTCATTTTCGTCCTCACTAGGCTTATTCTCTCCCAATTAGGGTTTTTTACCAATCTTGTGCATCGAATAAGTGATTTTGTGTCATTGGTTGAACATTTACTTCATTTTCGTCCTCCCTAGGATTATTCTGATCCAATTAGGGTTTTTAACCAATCTTGTGCATCCAATAAGTGATTTTGTGTCATTGGATGAACATTTAGGTCATCTTCATCCTCCTTAGGCTTATTCTAATCCAATTAGGGTTTTTAACCAATCTTTTGCATCCAATAAATGATTTTGTGTCATTGGTTGAACATTTAGGTCATTTTCATCCTCCCTAGGCTTATTCTCATCCAATTAGGGTTTTTAACCAATCTTGTGCATCCAATAAGTACGTTTGTGTCATTTGTTGAACATTTTGGTCATTTTCGTCCTCCCTAGGCTTATTCTCTCCCAATTAGGGTTTTTTTACCAATCTTGTGCATCGAATAAGTGATTTTGTGTCATTGGTTGAACATTTACTTCATTTTCGTCCTCCCTAGGATTATTCTGATCCAATTAGGGTTTTTAACCAATCTTGTGCATCCAATAAGTGATTTTGTGTCATTGAATGAACATTTAGGTCATTTTCGTCCTCCCTAGGCTTATTCTAATCCAACTAGGGTTTTTAACCAATCATGTGCATCCAATAAGTGATTTTGTGTCATTGGTTGAACATTTACGTCATTTTCGTCCTCCCTAGGATTATTCTCATCCAATTAGAGTTTTTAACCAATCTTGTGCATCCAATAAGTACGTTTGTGTCATTGGTTGAACATTTAGGTCATTTCCATCCTCCCTATGCTTATTCTCTTCCAATTAGGGTTTTTAACCAATCTTGTGCATCCAATAAGTGATTTTGTGTCATTGGTTAAACATTTACGTCATTTTCGTCCTCCTTAGGATTATTCTCATCCAATTAGGGTTTTTAACCAATCTTTTGCATCCAATAAGTGATTTTGTGTCATTGGATGAACATTTAGGTCATTTTCGTCCTCCCTAGGCTTATTCTAATCCAATTAGGGTTTTTAACCAATCTTTCGCATCCAATAAGTGAATTTGTGTCATTGGTTGAACATATAGGTCATTTTCGTCCCCCTTATGATTATTCTTATCCAATTAGGGTTTTTAACCAATCTTGTGCATCCAATAAGTGATTTTGTGTCATTGGTTGAACATTTAGGTCATTTTCATCCTCCCTAGGCTTATTCTCTTCCAATTAGGGTTTTTAACCAATCTTGTGCATGCAATAAGTGATTTTTTGTCATTGGTTGAACATTTACTTCATTTTCTTCCCATCTAGGATTATTCTGATCCAATTCGGGTTTTTAAGCAATCTTGTGCATCCAATAAGTGATTTTGTGTCATTGAATGAACATTTAGGTCATTTTCGTCCTCCCTAGGCTTATTCTAATCCAATTAGGGTTTTTAACCAATCATGTGCATCCAATAAGTTATTTTGTGTCATTGGTTGAACATTTTCGTCCTCCTTAGGATTATTCTCATCCAATTAGGGTTTTTAACCAAACTTTTGCAATTAATAAGTGATTTTGTTTCATTGGATGAACATTTAGGTCATTTTCGTCCTCCCTAAGCTTATTCTAATCCAACTAGGGTTTTTAACCAATCTTTCGCATCCAATAAGTGAATTTGTGTCATTGGTTGAACATATAGGTCATTTTCGTCCTCCTTATGATTATTCTTATCCAATTAGGGTTTTTAACCAATCTTGTGCATCCAATAAGTGATTTTGTGTCATTGGATGAACATTTAGGTCATTTTCGTCCTCCTTAGGCTTATTCTAATCCAATTAGGGTTTTTAACCAATCTAGTGCATCCAATAAGTGATTTTGTGTCTTTTGTTGAACATTTAGGTCATTTTCTTCCTCCCTAGGCTTATTCTCATCCAATTAGGGTTTTTAACCAATCTTGTGCATCCAATAAGTACGTTTGTGTCATTGGTTGAACATTTAGGTCATTTTCGTCCTCCCTAGGCTTATTCTCTTCCAATTAGGGTTTTTAACCAATCTTGTGCATCCAATAAGTGATTTTGTGTCATTGTTTGAACATTTAGGTCATTTTCGTCCTCCCTAGGATTATTCTCATCCAATTAGGGTTTTTAACCAATCTTGTGCATCCAATAAGTGATTTTGTGTCATTGGTTGAACATTTAGGTCATTTTCGTCCTCCCTAGGCTTATTCTCATCCAATTAGGGTTTTTAACCAATCTTGTGCATCCAATAAGTAAGTTTGTGTCATTGGTTGAACATTTAGGTCATTTTCGTCCTCCCTAGGCTTATTCTCTTCCAATTAGGGTTTTTAACCAATCTTGTGCATCCAATAAGTGATTTTGTGTCATTGGTTGAACATTTACGTCATTTTCGTCCTCCCTAGGATTATTCTCATCCAATTAGGGTTTTTAACCAATCTTTTGCATCCAATAAGTGATTTTGGGTCATTGGATGAACATTTAGGTCATTTTCGTCCTCCCTTGGATTATTCTAATCCAATTAGGGTTTTTAACCAATCATGTGCATCCAATAAGTGATTTTGTGTCATTGGTTGAACATTTACGTCATTTTCGTCCTCCTTAGGATTATTCTCATCCAATTAGGGTTTTTAACCAATCTTTTGCATCCAATAAGTGATTTTGTGTCATTGGATGAACATTTAGGTCATTTTCGTCCTCCCTAGGCTTATTCTAATCCAATTAGGGTTTTTAACCAATCTTTCGCATCCAATAAGTGAATTTGTGTCATTGGTTGAACATATAGGTCATTTTCGTCCTCCTTATGATTATTCTTATCCAATTAGGGTTTTTAACCAATCTTGTGCATCCAATAAGTGATTTTGTGTCATTGGATGAACATTTAGGTCATTTTCGTCCTCCTTAGGCTTATTCTAATCCAATTAGGGTTTTTAACCAATCTAGTGCATCCAATAAGTGATTTTGTGTCAATTGTTGAACATTTAGGTCATTTTCTTCCTCCCTAGGCTTATTCTCATCCAATTAGGGTTTTTACCAATCTTGTGCATCCAATAAGTACGTTTGTGTCATTGGTTGAACATTTAGGTCATTTTCGTCCTCCCTAGGCTTATTCTCTTCCAATTAGGGTTTTTAACCAATCTTGTGCATCCAATAAGTGATTTTGTGTCATTGGATGAACATTTAGGTCATCTTCGTCCTCCTTAGGCTTATTCTAATCCAATTAGGGTTTTTAACCAATCTTTTGCATCCAATAAATGATTTTGTGTCATTGGTTGAACATTTAGGTCATTTTCATCCTCCCATGGCTTATTCTCATCCAATTAGGGTTTTTAACCAATCTTGTGCATCCAATAAGTACGTTTGTGTCATTTGTTGAACATTTTGGTCATTTTCGTCCTCCCGAGGCTTATTCTCTCCCAATTAGGGTTTTTTACCATTCTTGTGCATCGAATAAGTGATTTTGTGTCATTGGATGAACATTTAGGTCATTTTCGTCCTCCCTAGGCTTATTCTAATCCAATTAGGGTTTTTAACCAATCTTGTGCATCCAATAAGTGATTTTGTGTCATTGGTTGAACATTTAGGTCATTTTCATCCTCCCTAGGCTTATTCTCTTCCAATTAGGGTTTTTAACCAATCTTGTGCATGCAATAAGTGATTTTTTGTCATTGGTTGAACATTTACTTCATTTTCTTCCCATCTAGGATTATTCTGATCCAATTCGGGTTTTTAAGCAATCTTGTGCATCCAATAAGTGATTTTGTGTCATTGAATGAACATTTAGGTCATTTTCGTCCTCCCTAGGCTTATTCTAATCCAATTAGGGTTTTTAACCAATCATGTGCATCCAATAAGTTATTTTGTGTCATTGGTTGAACATTTTCGTCCTCCTTAGGATTATTCTCATCCAATTAGGGTTTTTAACCAAACTTTTGCAATTAATAAGTGATTTTGTTTCATTGGATGAACATTTAGGTCATTTTCGTCCTCCCTAGGCTTATTCGAATCAAATTAGGGTTTTTAACCAATCTTGTGCATCCAATAAGTGATTTTGTGTCATTGTTTGAACATTTAGGTCATTTTCATCCTCCCTAGGCTTATTCTCATCCAATTAAGGTTTTTAACCAATCTTGTGCATCCAATAAGTACGTTTGTGTCATTGGTTGAACGTTTAGGTCATTTTCGTCCTCCCCATGCTTATTTTATTCCAATTAGGGTTTTTAACCAGTCTTGTGCATCCAATAAGTGATTTTGTGTCATTGGTTGAACATTTACGTCATTTTCGTCCTCCCTAGGATTATTCTCATCCAATTAGGGTTTTTACCCAATATTTTGCATCCAATAAGTGATTTTTTGTCATTGGATGAACATTTAGGTCATTTTCGTCCTCCCTTGGCTTATTCTAATCCAATTAGGGTTTTTAACCAATCTTGTGCATCCAATAAGTGATTTTGTGTCATTGGTTGAACATTTAGGTCATTTTCATCCTCCCTAGGCTTATTCTCATCCAATTAGGGTTTTTAATTAATCTTGTGCATCCAATAAGTACGTTTGTGTCATTGGTTGAACATTTAGGTCATTTCCGTCCTCCCTAGGCTTATTCTCTTCCAATTAGGGTTTTTAACCAATCTTGTGCATCCAATAAGTGATTTTGTGTCATTGGTGTAACATTTACGTCATTTTCGTCCTCCCTAGGATTATTCTCATCCAATTAGGGTTTTTAACCAATCTTGTGCATCCAATAAGTGATTTTGTGTCATTGGATGAACATTTAGGTCATCTTCATCCTCCTTAGGCTTATTCTAATCCAATTAGGGTTTTTAACCAATC
Organism: Cicer chorassanicum; assembly: GCA_037974735.1. NCBI lineage: Eukaryota > Viridiplantae > Streptophyta > Magnoliopsida > Fabales > Fabaceae > Cicer > Cicer chorassanicum. Next base: position 784,899 of record JBBPBP010000209.1, read on the forward strand.
TTTTGCATCCAATAAATGATTTTGTGTCATTGGTTGAACATTTAGGTCATTTTCATCCTCCCTAGGCTTATTCTCATCCAATTAGGGTTTTTAACCAATCTTGTGCATCCAATAAGTACGTTTGTGTCATTTGTTGAACATTTTGGTCATTTTCGTCCTCACTAGGCTTATTCTCTCCCAATTAGGGTTTTTTACCAATCTTGTGCATCGAATAAGTGATTTTGTGTCATTGGTTGAACATTTACTTCATTTTCGTCCTCCCTAGGATTATTCTGATCCAATTAGGGTTTTTAACCAATCTTGTGCATCCAATAAGTGATTTTGTGTCATTGAATGAACATTTAGGTCATTTTCGTCCTCCCTAGGCTTATTCTAATCCAACTAGGGTTTTTAACCAATCATGTGCATCCAATAAGTGATTTTGTGTCATTGGTAGAACATTTACGTCATTTTCGTCCTCCCTAGGATTATTCTCATCCAATTAGAGTTTTTAACCAATCTTGTGCATCCAATAAGTACGTTTGTGTCATTGGTTGAACATTTAGGTCATTTCCATCCTCCCTATGCTTATTCTCTTCCAATTAGGGTTTTTAACCAATCTTGTGCATCCAATAAGTGATTTTGTGTCATTGGTTAAACATTTACGTCATTTTCGTCCTCCTTAGGATTATTCTCATCCAATTAGGGTTTTTAACCAATCTTTTGCATCCAATAAGTGATTTTGTGTCATTGGATGAACATTTAGGTCATTTTCGTCCTCCCTAGGCTTATTCTAATCCAATTAGGGTTTTTAACCAATCTTTCGCATCCAATAAGTGAATTTGTGTCATTGGTTGAACATATAGGTCATTTTCGTCCCCCTTATGATTATTCTTATCCAATTAGGGTTTTTAACCAATCCTGTGCATCCAATAAGTGATTTTGTGTCATTGGATGAACATTTAGGTCATTTTCGTCCTCCTTAGGCTTATTCTAATCCAATTAGGGTTTTTAACCAATCTAGTGCATCCAATAAGTGATTTTGTGTCAATTGTTGAACATTTAGGTCATTTTCTTCCTCCCTAGGCTTATTCTCATCCAATTAGGGTTTTTACCAATCTTGTGCATCCAATAAGTACGTTTGTGTCATTGGTTGAACATTTAGGTCATTTTCGTCCTCCCTAGGCTTATTCTCTTCCAATTAGGGTTTTTAACCAATCTTGTGCATCCAATAAGTGATTTTGTGTCATTGGATGAACATTTAGGTCATCTTTGTCCTCCTTAGGCTTATTCTAATCCAATTAGGGTTTTTAACCAATCTTTTGCATCCAATAAATGATTTTGTGTCATTGGTTGAACATTTAGGTCATTTTCATCCTCCCTTGGCTTATTCTCATCCAATTAGGGTTTTTAACCAATCTTGTGCATCCAATAAGTACGTTTGTGTCATTTGTTGAACATTTTGGTCATTTTCGTCCTCCCGAGGCTTATTCTCTCCCAATTAGGGTTTTTTACCATTCTTGTGCATCGAATAAGTGATTTTGTGTCATTGGATGAACATTTAGGTCATTTTCGTCCTCCCTAGGCTTATTCTAATCCAATTAGGGCTTTTAACCAATCTTGTACATCCAATAAGTGATTTTGTGTCATTGGTTGAACATTTAGGTCATTTTCATCCTCCCTAGGCTTATTCTCTTCCAATTAGGGTTTTTAACCAATCTTGTGCATGCAATAAGTGATTTTTTGTCATTGGTTGAACATTTACTTCATTTTCTTCCCATCTAGGATTATTCTGATCCAATTCGGGTTTTTAAGCAATCTTGTGCATCCAATAAGTGATTTTGTGTCATTGAATGAACATTTAGGTCATTTTCGTCCTCCCTAGGCTTATTCTAATCCAATTAGGGTTTTTAACCAATCATGTGCATCCAATAAGTTATTTTGTGTCATTGGTTGAACATTTTCGTCCTCCTTAGGATTATTCTCATCCAATTAGGGTTTTTAACCAAACTTTTGCAATTAATAAGTGATTTTGTTTCATTGGATGAACATTTAGGTCATTTTCGTCCTCCCTAAGCTTATTCTAATCCAACTAGGGTTTTTAACCAATCTTTCGCATCCAATAAGTGAATTTGTGTCATTGGTTGAACATATAGGTCATTTTCGTCCTCCTTATGATTATTCTTATCCAATTAGGGTTTTTAACCAATCTTGTGCATCCAATAAGTGATTTTGTGTCATTGGATGAACATTTAGGTCATTTTCGTCCTCCTTAGGCTTATTCTAATCCAATTAGGGTTTTTAACCAATCTAGTGCATCCAATAAGTGATTTTGTGTCTTTTGTTGAACATTTAGGTCATTTTCTTCCTCCCTAGGCTTATTCTCATCCAATTAGGGTTTTTAACCAATCTTGTGCATCCAATAAGTACGTTTGTGTCATTGGTTGAACATTTAGGTCATTTTCGTCCTCCCTAGGCTTATTCTCTTCCGATTAGGGTTTTTAACCAATCATGTGCATCCAATAAGTGATTTTGTGTCATTGGTTGAATATTTACGTCATTTTCGTCCTCCATAGGATTATTCTCATCCACTTAGGGTTTTTAACCAATCTTGTGCATCCAATAAGTACGTTTGTGTCATTGATTGAACATTTAGGTCATTTTCGTCCTCCCTAGGCTTATTCTCTTCCAATTAGGGTTTTTAACCAATCTTGTGCATCGAATAAGTGATTTTGTGTCATTGGTTGAACATTTAGGTCATTTTCGTCCTCCCTAGGCTTATTCTCATCCAATTAGGGTTTTTAACCAATCTTGTGCATCCAATAAGTACGTTTGTGTCATTGGTTGAACATTTAGGTCATTTTCGTCCTCCCTAGGCTTATTCTCTTCCAATTAATGTTTTTATCAATTCTTGTGCATCCAATAAGTGATTTTGTGTCATTGGTTGAACATTTAAGTCATTTTCGTCCTCCCTAGGATTATTCTCATCCAATTAGGATTTTTAACCAATCTTTTGCATCCAACAAGTGATTTTGTGTCATTGGATGAACATTTAGGTCATTTTCGTCCTCCTTAGGCTTATATTAATCCAATTAGGGTTTTTAACCAATCTTTTGCATCCAATAAGTGATTTTGTGTCATTGGTTGAACATTTAGGTCATTTTCGTCCTCCTTAGGCTTATTCTCATCCAATTAGGGTTTTTTAACCAATCATGTGCATCCAATAAGTGATTTTGTGTCATTGGTTGAACATTTAGGTAATTTTTGTCCTCCCTAGGCTTATTCTAATCCAATTAGGGTTTTTAACCAATCTTGTGCACCCAATAAGTGATTTTGTGTCATTGGTTGAACATTTACGTCATTTTCGTCCTCCCTAGGCTCATTCTCATCCAATTAGCGTGTTTAACCTATCTTGTGCATCCAATAAGTACGTTTGTGTCATTGGTTGAAGATTTAGGTCATTTTCGTCCTCCCTAGGCTTATTCTCTTCCAATTAGGGTTTTTAACCAATCTTGTGCATCCAATAAGTGATTTTGTGTCATTGGTTGAACATTTACGTCATTTTCGACCTCGCTAGGATTATTCTCATCCAATTAGGGTTTTTAACCAATTTTCTGCATCCAATAAGTGATTTTGTGTCATTGGATGAACATTTAGGTCATTTTCGTCCTCCATAGGCTTATTCTAATCCAATTAGGGTTTTTAACCAATCTTGTGCATCCAATAAGTGATTTTGTGTCATTGGTTGAACAATTAGGTCATTTTTGTCCTCCCTAGGCTTATTCTAATCCAATTAGGGTTTTTAACCAATCTTGTGCATCTAGTAAGTGATTTTGTGTCATTGGTTGAATATTTAGGTCATTTTCGTCCTCCCTAAGATTATTCTCATCCAATTAGGGTTTTTAACCAATCTTGTGCATCCAATAAGTGATTTTGTGTCATTGGATGAACATTTAGGTCATTTTCGTCATCCCTAGGCTTATTCTAATCCAATTAGGGTTTTTAACCAATCTTTTGCATCCAATAAAAAATTTTGTGTAATTGGTTGAATATTTAGGTCATTTTCGTCCTCCTTAGGCTTATTCTCATCCAATTAGGGTTTTTTAACCAATCTTGAGCATCCAATAAGTGGTTTTGTGTCATTGGTTGAACATTTAGGTCATGATTGTCCTCCCTAGGCTTATTCTAATCCAATTAGGGTTTTTAACCAATCTTGTGCATCCAATCAGTGATTTTGTGTCATTGGTTGAATATTTAGGTCATTTTCGTCCTCCCTAAGATTATTCTCATCCAATTAGGGTTTTTAACCAATCTTGTGCATCCAATAAGTGATTTTGTGTCATTGGATGAACATTTAGGTCATTTTCGTCATCCCTAGGCTTATTCTAATCCAATTAGGGTTTTTAACCAATCTTTTGCATCCAATAAAAAATTTTGTGTAATTGGTTGAATATTTAGGTCATTTTCGTCCTCCTTAGGCTTATTCTCATCCAATTAGGGTTTTTTAAACAATCTTGAGCATCCAATAAGTGGTTTTGTGTCATTGGTTGAACATTTAGGTCATCATTGTCCTCCCTAGGCTTATTCTAATCCAATTAGGGTTTTTAACCAATCTTGTGCATCCAATCAGTGATTTTGTGTCATTGGTTGAATATTTAGGTCATTTTCGTCCTCCCTAGGCTTATTCTCATCCAATTAGGGTTTTTAACCAATCTTGTGCATCCAATAAGTGATTTTGTGTCATTGGTTGAACATTTACGTCATTTTCGTCCTCCCTAGGATTATTCTCATCCAATTAGGGTTTTTAACCAATATTGTGCATCCAATAAGTGATTTTGTGTCATTGGTTGAACATTTAGGTCATTTCCGTCCTCCCTATGCTTATTCTCATCCAATTCGGGTTTTTAACCAATCTTTTGCATCCAATAAGTGATTTTGTGTCATTGAATGAACATTATGTCATTTTCGTCCTCCCTTGGCTTATTCTAATCCAATTAGGGTTTTTAACCAATCTTGTGCATCCAATAAGTACGTTTGTCATTGGTTGAACATTTACGCCATTTTCGTCCTCCCTAGGATTATTCTCATCCAATTAGGGTTTTTAACCAATCTTTTGCATCCAATAAGTGATTTTGTGTCATTGGATGAACATTTAGGTCATTCTCGTCCTCCCTAGGCTTATTCTAATCCAATTAGGGTTTTTAACCAATCTTTCGCATCCAATAAGTGAGTTTGTGTCATTGGTTGAACATATAGGTCATTTTCGTCCTCCTTATGATTATTCTTATCCAATTAGGGTTTTTAACCAATCTTGTGCATCCAATAAGTGATTTTGTGTCATTGGATGAACATTTAGGTCATTTTCGTCCTCCTTAGGCTTATTCTAATCCAATTAGGGTTTTTAACCAATCTAGTGCATCCAATAAGTGATTTTATGTCTTTTGTTGAACATTTAGGTCATTTTCTTCCTCCCTAGGCTTATTCTCATCCAATTAGGGTTTTTAACCAATCTTGTGCATCCAATAAGTACGTTTGTGTCATTGGTTGAACATTTAGGTCATTTTCGTCCTCCCTAGGCTTATTCTCTTCCAATTACGGTTTTTAACCAATCTTGTGCATCCAATAAGTGATTTTGTGTCATTGGTGTAACATTTACGTCATTTTCATCCTCCCTAGGATTATTCTCATCCAATTAGGGTTTTTAACCAATCTTGTGCATCCAATAAGTGATTTTGTGTCATTGGATGAACATTTAGGTCATCTTCGTCCTCCTTAGGCTTATTCTAATCCAATTAGGGTTTTTAACCAATCTTTTGCATCCAATAAATGATTTTGTGTCATTGGTTGAACATTTAGGTCATTTTCATCCTCCCTAGGCTTATTCTCATCCAATTAGGGTTTTTAACCAATCTTGTGCATCCAATAAGTACGTTTGTGTCATTTGTTGAACATTTTGGTCATTTTCGTCCTCCCTAGGCTTATTCTCTCCCAATTAGGGTTTTTTTACCAATCTTGTGCATCGAATAAGTGATTTTGTGTCATTGGTTGAACATTTACTTCATTTTCGTCCTCCCTAGGATTATTCTGATCCAATTAGGGTTTTTAACCAATCTTGTGCATCCAATAAGTGATTTTGTGTCATTGAATGAACATTTAGGTCATTTTCGTCCTCCCTAGGCTTATTCTAATCCAACTAGGGTTTTTAACCAATCATGTGCATCCAATAAGTGATTTTGTGTCATTGGTTGAACATTTACGTCATTTTCGTCCTCCCTAGGATTATTCTCATCCAATTAGAGTTTTTAACCAATCTTGTGCATCCAATAAGTACGTTTGTGTCATTGGTTGAACATTTAGGTCATTTCCATCCTCCCTATGCTTATTCTCTTCCAATTAGGGTTTTTAACCAATCTTGTGCATCCAATAAGTGATTTTGTGTCATTGGTTAAACATTTACGTCATTTTCGTCCTCCTTAGGATTATTCTCATCCAATTAGGGTTTTTAACCAATCTTTTGCATCCAATAAGTGATTTTGTGTCATTGGATGAACATTTAGGTCATTTTCGTCCTCCCTAGGCTTATTCTCATCCAATTAGGGTTTTTAACCAATCTTGTGCATCCAATAAGTGATTTTGTGTCATTGGTTGAACATTTAGGTCATTTTCGTCCTCCCTAGGCTTATTCTCATCCAATTAAGGTTTTTAACCAATCTTGTGCATCCAATAAGTACGTTTGTGTCATTGGTTGAACGTTTAGGTCATTTTCGTCCTCCCCATGCTTATTTTATTCCAATTAGGGTTTTTAACCAGTCTTGTGCATCCAATAAGTGATTTTGTGTCATTGGTTGAACATTTACGTCATTTTCGTCCTCCCTAGGATTATTCTCATCCAATTAGGGTTTTTACCCAATATTTTGCATCCAATAAGTGATTTTTTGTCATTGGATGAACATTTAGGTCATTTTCGTCCTCCCTTGGCTTATTCTAATCCAATTAGGGTTTTTAACCAATCTTGTGCATCCAATAAGTGATTTTGTGTCATTGGTTGAACATTTAGGTCATTTTCGTCCTCCCTAGGCTTATTCTCATCCAATTAGGGTTTTTAATTAATCTTGTGCATCCAATAAGTACATTTGTGTCATTGGTTGAACATTTAGGTCATTTCCGTCCTTCCTAGGCTTATTCTCTTCCAATTAGGGTTTTTAACCAATCTTGTGCATCCAATAAGTGATTTTGTGTCATTGGTTAAACATTTACGTCATTTTCGTCCTCGCTAGGATTATTCTCATCCAATTAGGGTTTTTAACCAATTTTGTGCATCCAATAAGTGATTTTGTGTCATTGGATGAACATTAAGGTCATTTTCGTCTTCCCTAGGCTTATTCTAATCCAATTATGGTTTTTAACCAATCTTGTGCATCCAATAAGTGATTTTGTGTCATTGGTTGAACATTTAGGTCATTTTCATCCTCCCTAGGCTTATTCTCACCCAATTAGGGTTTTTAACCAAACTTGTGCAATTAATAAGTACGTTTGTGTCATTGGTTGAACACTTAGGTCATTTTCGTCCTCCCTAGGCTTATTCTCTTCCAATTAGGGTTTTTAACCAATCTTGTGCATCCAATAAGTGATTTTGTGTCATTGGTGTAACATTTACGTCATTTTCGTCCTCCTTAGGATTATTCTCATCCAATTAGGGTTTTTAACCAATCTTTTGCATCCAATAAGTGATTTTATGTCATTGGATGAACATTTAGGTCATTTTCGTCATCCCTAGGCTTATTCTAATCCAATTAGGGTTTTTAACCAATCTTTCGCATCCAATAAGTGAATTTGTGTCATTGGTTGAACATATAGGTCATTTTCGTCCCCCTTATGATTATTCTTATCCAATTAGGGTTTTTAACCAATCTTGTGCATCCAATAAGTGATTTTGTGTCATTGGATGAACATTTAGGTCATTTTCGTCCTCCTTAGGCTTATTCTAATCCAATTAGGGTTTTTAACCAATCTAGTGCATCCAATAAGTGATTTTGTGTCAATTGTTGAACATTTAGGTCATTTTCTTCCACCCTAGGCTTATTCTCATCCAATTAGGGTTTTTAACCAATCTTGTGCATCCAATAAGTACGTTTGTGTCATTGGATGAACATTTAGGTCATCTTCGTCCTCCTTAGGCTTATTCTAATCCAATTAGGGTTTTTAACCAATCTTTTGCATCCAATAAATGATTTTGTGTCATTGGTTGAACATTTAGGTCATTTTCATCCTCCCTAGGTTTATTCTCATTCAATTAGGGTTTTTAACCAATCTTGTGCATCCAATAAGTACGTTTGTGTCATTTGTTGAACATTTTGGTCATTTTCGTCCCCCCGAGGCTTATTCTCTCCCAATTAGGGTTTTTTACCAATCTTGTGCATCGAATAAGTGATTTTTTGTCATTGGATGAACATTTAGGTCATTTTCGTCCTCCCTAGGCTTATTCTAATCCAATTAGGGTTTTTAACCAATCTTGTGCATCCAATAAGTGATTTTGTGTCATTGGTTGAACATTTAGGTCATTTTCATCCTCCCTAGGCTTATTCTCTTCCAATTAGGGTTTTTAACCAATCTTGTGCATGCAATAAGTGATTTTTTGTCATTGGTTGAACATTTACTTCATTTTCTTCCCATCTAGGATTATTCTGATCCAATTCGGGTTTTTAAGCAATCTTGTGCATCCAATAAGTGATTTTGTGTCATTGAATGAACATTTAGGTCATTTTCGTCCTCCCTAGGCTTATTCTAATCCAATTAGGGTTTTTAACCAATCATGTGCATCCAATAAGTTATTTTGTGTCATTGGTTGAACATTTTCGTCCTCCTTAGGATTATTCTCATCCAATTAGGGTTTTTAACCAAACTTTTGCAATTAATAAGTGATTTTGTTTCATTGGATGAACATTTAGGTCATTTTCGTCCTCCCTAGGCTTATTCTAATCCAATTAGGGTTTTTAACCAATCTTTCGCATCCAATAAGTGAATTTGTGTCATTGGTTGAACATATAGGTCATTTTCGTCCTCCTTATGATTATTCTTATCCAATTAGGGTTTTTAACCAATCTTGTGCATCCAATAAGTGATTTTGTGTCATTGGATGAACATTTAGGTCATTTTCGTCCTCCTTAGGCTTATTCTAATCCAATTAGGGTTTTTAACCAATCTAGTGCATCCAATAAGTGATTTTGTGTCAATTGTTGAACATTTAGGTCATTTTCTTCCTCCCTAGGCTTATTCTCATCCAATTAGGGTTTTTACCAATCTTGTGCATCCAATAAGTACGTTTGTGTCATTGGTTGAACATTTAGGTCATTTTCGTCCTCCCTAGGCTTATTCTCTTCCAATTAGGGTTTTTAACCAATCTTGTGCATCCAATAAGTGATTTTGTGTCATTGGATGAACATTTAGGTCATCTTTGTCCTCCTTAGGCTTATTCTAATCCAATTAGGGTTTTTAACCAATCTTTTGCATCCAATAAATGATTTTGTGTCATTGGTTGAACATTTAGGTCATTTTCATCCTCCCTTGGCTTATTCTCATCCAATTAGGGTTTTTAACCAATCTTGTGCATCCAATAAGTACGTTTGTGTCATTTGTTGAACATTTTGGTCATTTTCGTCCTCCCGAGGCTTATTCTCTCCCAATTAGGGTTTTTTACCATTCTTGTGCATCGAATAAGTGATTTTGTGTCATTGGATGAACATTTAGGTCATTTTCGTCCTCCCTAGGCTTATTCTAATCCAATTAGGGTTTTTAACCAATCTTGTGCATCCAATAAGTGATTTTGTGTCATTGGTTGAACATTTAGGTCATTTTCATCCTCCCTAGGCTTATTCTCTTCCAATTAGGGTTTTTAACCAATCTTGTACATGCAATAAGTGATTTTTTGTCATTGGTTGAACATTTACTTTATTTTCTTCCCACCTAGGATTATTCTGATCCAATTCGGGTTTTTAAGCAATCTTGTGCATCCAATAAGTGATTTTGTGTCATTGAATGAACATTTAGGTCATTTTCGTCCTCCCTAGGCTTATTCTCATCCAATTAGGGTTTTTAACCAATCTTGTGCATCCAATAAGTACGTTTGTGTCATTGGTTGAACATTTAGGTCATTTTCGTCCTCCCTAGGCTTATTCTCTTCCAATTACGGTTTTTAACCAATCTTGTGCATCCAATAAGTGATTTTGTGTCATTGGATGAACATTTAGGTCATTTTCGTCCTCCTTAGGCTTATTCTAATCCAATTAGGGTTTTTAACCAATCTAGTGCATCCAATAAGTGATTTTATGTCTTTTGTTGAACATTTAGGTCATTTTCTTCCTCCCTAGGCTTATTCTCATCCAATTAGGGTTTTTAACCAATCTTGTGCATCCAATAAGTACGTTTGTGTCATTGGTTGAACATTTAGGTCATTTTCGTCCTCCCTAGGCTTATTCTCTTCCAATTACGGTTTTTAACCAATCTTGTGCATCCAATAAGTGATTTTGTGTCATTGGTGTAACATTTACGTCATTTTCATCCTCCCTAGGATTATTCTCATCCAATTAGGGTTTTTAACCAATCTTGTGCATCCAATAAGTGATTTTGTGTCATTGGATGAACATTTAGGTCATCTTCGTCCTCCTTAGGCTTATTCTAATCCAATTAGGGTTTTTAACCAATCTTTTGCATCCAATAAATGATTTTGTGTCATTGGTTGAACATTTAGGTCATTTTCATCCTCCCTAGGCTTATTCTCATCCAATTAGGGTTTTTAACCAATCTTGTGCATCCAATAAGTACGTTTGTGTCATTTGTTGAACATTTTGGTCATTTTCGTCCTCCCTAGGCTTATTCTCTCCCAATTAGGGTTTTTTTTACCAATCTTGTGCATCGAATAAGTGATTTTGTGTCATTGGTTGAACATTTACTTCATTTTCGTCCTCCCTAGGATTATTCTGATCCAATTAGGGTTTTTAACCAATCTTGTGCATCCAATAAGTGATTTTGTGTCATTGAATGAACATTTAGGTCATTTTCGTCCTCCCTAGGCTTATTCTAATCCAACTAGGGTTTTTAACCAATCATGTGCATCCAATAAGTGATTTTGTGTCATTGGTTGAACATTTACGTCATTTTCGTCCTCCCTAGGATTATTCTCATCCAATTAGAGTTTTTAACCAATCTTGTGCATCCAATAAGTACGTTTGTGTCATTGGTTGAACATTTAGGTCATTTCCATCCTCCCTATGCTTATTCTCTTCCAATTAGGGTTTTTAACCAATCTTGTGCATCCAATAAGTGATTTTGTGTCATTGGTTGAACATTTACGTCATTTTCGTCCTCCTTAGGATTATTCTCATCCAATTAGGGTTTTTAACCAATCTTTTGCATCCAATAAGTGATTTTGTGTCATTGGATGAACATTTAGGTCATTTTCGTCCTCCCTAGGCTTATTCTAATCCAATTAGGGTTTTTAACCAATCTTTCGCATCCAATAAGTGAATTTGTGTCATTGGTTGAACATATAGGTCATTTTCGTCTTCCTTATGATTATTCTTATACAATTAGGGTTTTTAACCAATCTTGTGCATCCAATAAGTGATTTTGTGTCATTGGATGAACATTTAGGTCATTTTCGTCCTCCTTAGGCTTATTCTAATCCAATTAGGGTTTTTAACCAATCTAGTGCATCCAATAAGTGATTTTGTGTCAATTGTTGAACATTTAGGTCATTTTCTTCCTCCCTAGGCTTATTCTCATCCAATTAGGGTTTTTACCAATCTTGTGCATCCAATAAGTACGTTTGTGTCATTGGTTGAACATTTAGGTCATTTTCGTCCTCCCTAGGCTTATTCTCTTCCAATTAGGGTTTTTAACCAATCTTGTGCATCCAATAAGTGATTTTGTGTCATTGGATGAACATTTAGGTCATCTTCGTCCTCCTTAGGCTTATTCTAATCCAATTAGGGTTTTTAACCAATCTTTTGCATCCAATAGATGATTTTGTGTCATTGGTTGAACATTTAGGTCATTTTCATCCTCCCTTGGCTTATTCTCATCCAATTAGGGTTTTTAACCAATCTTGTGCATCCAATAAGTACGTTTGTGTCATTTGTTGAACATTTTGGTCATTTTCGTCCTCCCGAGGCTTATTCTCTCCCAATTAGGGTTTTTTACCATTCTTGTGCATCGAATAAGTGATTTTGTGTCATTGGATGAACATTTAGGTCATTTTCGTCCTCCCTAGGCTTATTCTAATCCAATTAGGGTTTTTAACCAATCTTGTGCATCCAATAAGTGATTTTGTGTCATTGGTTGAACATTTACGTCATTTTCGTCCTCCCTAGGATTATTCTCATCCAATTAGGGTTTTTAACCAATCTTTTGCATCCAATAAGTGATTTTGTGTCATTGGATGAACATTTAGGTCATTTTCGTCCTCCCTAGGCTTATTCTAATCCAATTAGGGTTTTTAACCAATCATGTGCATCCAATAAGTGATTTTGTGTCATTGGTTGAACATTTACGTCATTTTCGTCCTCCCTAGGATTATTCTCATCCAATTAGAGTTTTTAACCAATCTTGTGCATCCAATAAGTACGTTTGTGTCATTGGTTGAACATTTAGGTCATTTCCATCCTCCCTATGCTTATTCTCTTCCAATTAGGGTTTTTAACCAATCTTGTGCATCCAATAAGTGATTTTGTGTCATTGGTTAAACATTTACGTCATTTTCGTCCTCCTTAGGATTATTCTCATCCAATTAGGGTTTTTAACCAATCTTTTGCATCCAATAAGTGATTTTGTGTCATTGGATGAACATTTAGGTCATTTTCGTCCTCCCTAGGCTTATTCTAATCCAATTAGGGTTTTTAACCAATCTTTCGCATCCAATAAGTGAATTTGTGTCATTGGTTGAACATATAGGTCATTTTCGTCCCCCTTATGATTATTCTTATCCAATTAGGGTTTTTAACCAATCTTGTGCATCCAATAAGTGATTTTGTGTCATTGGATGAACATTTAGGTCATTTTCGTCCTCCTTAGGCTTATTCTAATCCAATTAGGGTTTTTAACCAATCTAGTGCATCCAATAAGTGATTTTATGTCTTTTGTTGAACATTTAGGTCATTTTCTTCCTCCCTAGGCTTATTCTCATCCAATTAGGGTTTTTAACCAATCTTGTGCATCCAATAAGTACGTTTGTGTCATTGGTTGAACATTTAGGTCATTTTCGTCCTCCCTAGGCTTATTCTCTTCCAATTACGGTTTTTAACCAATCTTGTGCATCCAATAAGTGATTTTGTGTCATTGGTGTAACATTTACGTCATTTTCATCCTCCCTAGGATTATTCTCATCCAATTAGGGTTTTTAACCAATCTTGTGCATCCAATAAGTGATTTTGTGTCATTGGATGAACATTTAGGTCATCTTCGTCCTCCTTAGGCTTATTCTAATCCAATTAGGGTTTTTAACCAATCTTTTGCATCCAATAAATGATTTTGTGTCATTGGTTGAACATTTAGGTCATTTTCATCCTCCCTAGGCTTATTCTCATCCAATTAGGGTTTTTAACCAATCTTGTGCATCCAATAAGTACGTTTGTGTCATTTGTTGAACATTTTGGTCATTTTCGTCCTCCCTAGGCTTATTCTCTCCCAATTAGGGTTTTTTTACCAATCTTGTGCATCGAATAAGTGATTTTGTGTCATTGGTTGAACATTTACTTCATTTTCGTCCTCCCTAGGATTATTCTGATCCAATTAGGGTTTTTAACCAATCTTGTGCATCCAATAAGTGATTTTGTGTCATTGAATGAACATTTAGGTCATTTTCGTCCTCCCTAGGCTTATTCTAATCCAACTAGGGTTTTTAACCAATCATGTGCATCCAATAAGTGATTTTGTGTCATTGGTTGAACATTTACGTCATTTTCGTCCTCCCTAGGATTATTCTCATCCAATTAGAGTTTTTAACCAATCTTGTGCATCCAATAAGTACGTTTGTGTCATTGGTTGAACATTTAGGTCATTTCCATCCTCCCTATGCTTATTCTCTTCCAATTAGGGTTTTTAACCAATCTTGTGCATCCAATAAGTGATTTTGTGTCATTGGTTGAACATTTACGTCATTTTCGTCCTCCTTAGGATTATTCTCATCCAATTAGGGTTTTTAACCAATCTTTTGCATCCAATAAGTGATTTTGTGTCATTGGATGAACATTTAGGTCATTTTCGTCCTCCCTAGGCTTATTCTAATCCAATTAGGGTTTTTAACCAATCTTTCGCATCCAATAAGTGAATTTGTGTCATTGGTTGAACATATAGGTCATTTTCGTCTCCCTTATGATTATTCTTATACAATTAGGGTTTTTAACCAATCTTGTGCATCCAATAAGTGATTTTGTGTCATTGGATGAACATTTAGGTCATTTTCGTCCTCCTTAGGCTTATTCTAATCCAATTAGGGTTTTTAACCAATCTAGTGCATCCAATAAGTGATTTTGTGTCAATTGTTGAACATTTAGGTCATTTTCTTCCTCCCTAGGCTTATTCTCATCCAATTAGGGTTTTTACCAATCTTGTGAATCCAATAAGTACGTTTGTGTCATTGGTTGAACATTTAGGTCATTTTCGTCCTCCCTAGGCTTATTCTCTTCCAATTAGGGTTTTTAACCAATCTTGTGCATCCAATAAGTGATTTTGTGTCATTGGATGAACATTTAGGTCATCTTCGTCCTCCTTAGGCTTATTCTAATCCAATTAGGGTTTTTAACCAATCTTTTGCATCCAATAGATGATTTTGTGTCATTGGTTGAACATTTAGGTCATTTTCATCCTCCCTTGGCTTATTCTCATCCAATTAGGGTTTTTAACCAATCTTGTGCATCCAATAAGTACGTTTGTGTCATTTGTTGAACATTTTGGTCATTTTCGTCCTCCCGAGGCTTATTCTCTCCCAATTAGGGTTTTTTACCATTCTTGTGCATCGAATAACTGATTTTGTGTCATTGGATGAACATTTAGGTCATTTTCGTCCTCCCTAGGCTTATTCTAATCCAATTAGGGTTTTTAACCAATCTTGTGCATCCAATAAGTGATTTTGTGTCATTGGTTGAACATTTAGGTCATTTTCATCCTCCCTAGGCTTATTCTCTTCCAATTAGGGTTTTTAACCAATCTTGTGCATGCAATAAGTGATTTTTTGTCATTGGTTGAACATTTACTTCATTTTCTTCCCACCTAGGATTATTCTGATCCAATTCGGGTTTTTAAGCAATCTTGTGCATCCAATAAGTGATTTTGTGTCATTGAATGAACATTTAGGTCATTTTCGTCCTCCCTAGGCTTATTCTAATCCAATTAGGGTTTTTAACCAATCATGTGCATCCAATAAGTTATTTTGTGTCATTGGTTGAACATTTTTGTCCTCCTTAGGATTATTCTCATCCAATTAGGGTTTTTAACAAAACTTTTGCAATTAATAAGTGATTTTGTTTCATTGGATGAACATTTAGGTCATTTTCGTCCTCCCTAGGCTTATTCTAATCCAATTAGGGTTTTTAACCAATCTTTCGCATCCAATAAGTGAATTTGTGTCATTGGTTGAATATAGGTCATTTTCGTCCTCCTTATGATTATTCTTATCCAATTAGGGTTTTTAACCAATCTTGTGCATCCAATAAGTGATTTTGTGTCATTGGATGAACATTTAGGTCATTTTCTTCCTCCTTAGGCTTATTCTAATCCAATTAGGGTTTTAACCAATCTAGTGCATCCAATAAGTGATTTTGTGTCTTTGTTTGAACATTTAGGTCATTTTCTTCCTCCCTAGGCTTATTCTCATCCAATTAGGGTTTTTAACCAATCTTGTGCATCCAATAAGTACGTTTGTGTCATTGGTTGAACATTTAGGTCATTTTCCTCCTCCCTAGGCTTATTCTCTTCCAATTAGGGTTTTTAACCAATCTTGTGCATCCAATAAGTGATTTTGTGTCATTGGTGTAACATTTACGTCATTTTCGTCCTCCCTAGGATTATTCTCATCCAATTAGGGTTTTTAACCAATCTTGTGCATCCAATAAGTGATTTTGTGTCATTGGATGAACATTTAGGTCATCTTCGTCCTCCTTAGGCTAATTATAATCCAATTAGGGTTTTTAACTAATCTTTTGCATCCAATAAATGATTTTGTGTCATTGGTTGAACATTTAGGTCATTTTCATCCTCCCTAGGCTTATTCTCATCCAATTAGGGTTTTTAACCAATCTTGTGCATCCAATAAGTACGTTTGTGTCATTTGTTGAACATTTTGGTCATTTTCGTCCTCCCTAGGCTTATTCTCTCCCAATTAGGGTTTTTTACCAATCTTGTGCATCGAATAAGTGATTTTGTGTCATTGGTTGAACATTTACTTCATTTTCGTCCTCCCTAGGATTATTCTGATCCAATTAGGGTTTTTAACCAATCTTGTGCATCCAATAAGTGATTTTGTGTCATTGAATGAACATTTAGGTCATTTTCCTCCTCCCTAGGCTTATTCTAATCCAATTAGGGTTTTTAACCAATCATGTGCATCCAATAAGTGATTTTGTGTCATTGGTTGAACATTTACTTCATTTTCGTCCTCCCTAGGATTATTCTGATCCAATTAGGGTTTTTAACCAATATTGTGCATCCAATATGTGATTTTGTGTCATTGAATGAACATTTAGGTTATTTTCGTCCTCCCTAGGCTTATTCTAATCCAATTAGGGTTTTTAACCAATCATGTGCATCCAATAAGTGATTTTGTGTCATTGGTTGAACATTTAGGTCATTTTCGTCCTCCTTAGGATTATTCTCATCCAATTAGGGTTTTTAACCAATCTTTTGCATCCAATAAGTGATTTTGTGTCATTGGATGAACATTTAGGTCATTTTCGTCCTCCCTAGGCTTATTCTCATCCAATTAGGGTTTTTAACCAATCTTGTGCATCCAATAAGTACGTTTGTGTCATTGGTTGAACATTTAGGTCATTTTCGTCCTCCCTAGGCTTATTCTCTTCCAATTAGGGTTTTTAACCAATCTATTGCATCCAATAAGTGATTTTGTGTCATTGGTTGAACATTTACGTCATTTTCGTCCTCCCTAGGATTATTCTCATCCAATTAGGGTTTTTAACCAATCTTTTGCATCCAATAAGTGATTTTGGGTCATTGGATGAACATTTAGGTCATTTTCGTCCTCCCTTGGCTTATTCTAATCCAATTACGGTTTTTAACCAATCATGTGCATCCAATAAGTGATTTTGTGTCATTGGTTGAACATTTACGTCATTTTCGTCCTCCTTAGGATTATTCTCATCCAATTAGGGTTTTTACCCAATATTTTGCATCCAATAAGTGATTTTTTGTCATTGGATGAACATTTAGGTCATTTTCGTCCTCCCTTGGCTTATTCTAATCCAATTAGGGTTTTTAACCAATCTTGTGCATCCAATAAGTGATTTTGTGTCATTGGTTGAACATTTAGGTCATTTTCGTCCTCCCTAGGCTTATTCTCATCCAATTAGGGTTTTTAATTAATCTTGTGCATCCAATAAGTACATTTGTGTCATTGGTTGAACATTTAGGTCATTTCCGTCCTTCCTAGGCTTATTCTCTTCCAATTAGGGTTTTTAACCAATCTTGTGCATCCAATAAGTGATTTTGTGTCATTGGTTAAACATTTACGTCATTTTCGTTCTCGCTAGGATTATTCTCATCCAATTAGGGTTTTTAACCAATTTTGTGCATCCAATAAGTGATTTTGTGTCATTTGATGAACATTAAGGTCATTTTCGTCTTCCCTAGGCTTATTCTAATCCAATTATGGTTTTTAACCAATCTTGTGCATCCAATAAGTGATTTTGTGTCATTGGTTGAACATTTAGGTCATTTTCATCCTCCCTAGGCTTATTCTCACCCAATTAGGGTTTTTAACCAAACTTGTGCAATTAATAAGTACGTTTGTGTCATTGGTTGAACACTTAGGTCATTTTCGTCCTCCCTAGGCTTATTCTCTTCCAATTAGGGTTTTTAACCAATCTTGTGCATCCAATAAGTGATTTTGTGTCATTGGTGTAACATTTACGTCATTTTCGTCCTCCTTAGGATTATTCTCATCCAATTAGGGTTTTTAACCAATCTTTTGCATCCAATAAGTGATTTTGTGTCATTGGATGAACATTTAGGTCATTTTCGTCATCCCTAGGCTTATTCTAATCCAATTAGGGTTTTTAACCAATCTTTCGCATCCAATAAGTGAATTTGTGTCATTGGTTGAACATATAGGTCATTTTCGTCCCCCTTATGATTATTCTTATCCAATTAGGGTTTTTAACCAATCTTGTGCATCCAATAAGTGATTTTGTGTCATTGGATGAACATTTAGGTCATTTTCGTCCTCCTTAGGCTTATTCTAATCCAATTAGGGTTTTTAACCAATCTAGTGCATCCAATAAGTGATTTTGTGTCAATTGTTGAACATTTAGGTCATTTTCTTCCACCCTAGGCTTATTCTCATCCAATTAGGGTTTTTAACCAATCTTGTGCATCCAATAAGTACGTTTGTGTCATTGGATGAACATTTAGGTCATCTTCGTCCTCCTTAGGCTTATTCTAATCCAATTAGGGTTTTTAACCAATCTTTTGCATCCAATAAATGATTTTGTGTCATTGGTTGAACATTTAGGTCATTTTCATCCTCCCTAGGTTTATTCTCATCCAATTAGGGTTTTTAACCAATCTTGTGCATCCAATAAGTACGTTTGTGTCATTTGTTGAACATTTTGGTCATTTTCGTCCCCCCGAGGCTTATTCTCTCCCAATTAGGGTTTTTTACCAATCTTGTGCATCGAATAAGTGATTTTTTGTCATTGGATGAACATTTAGGTCATTTTCGTCCTCCCTAGGCTTATTCTAATCCAATTAGGGTTTTTAACCAATCTTGTGCATCCAATAAGTGATTTTGTGTCATTGGTTGAACATTTAGGTCATTTTCATCCTCCCTAGGCTTATTCTCTTCCAATTAGGGTTTTTAACCAATCTTGTGCATGCAATTAGTGATTTTTTGTCATTGGTTGAACATTTACTTCATTTTCTTCCTCCCTAGGATTATTCTGATCCAATTCGGGTTTTTAAGCAATCTTGTGCATCCAATAAGTGATTTTGTGTCATTGAATGAACATTTAGGTCATTTTCGTCCTCCCTAGGCTTATTCTAATCCAATCAGGGTTTTTAACCAATCATGTGCATCCAATAAGTTATTTTGTGTCATTGGTTGAACATTTTCGTCCTCCTTAGGATTATTCTCATCCAATTAGGGTTTTTAACCAAACTTTTGCAATTAATAAGTGATTTTGTTTCATTGGATGAACATTTAGGTCATTTTCGTCCTCCCTAGGCTTATTCGAATCAAATTAGGGTTTTTAACCAATCTTGTGCATCCAATAAGTGATTTTGTGTCATTGTTTGAACATTTAGGTCATTTTCGTCCTCCCTAGGCTTATTCTCATCCAATTAAGGTTTTTAACCAATCTTGTGCATCCAATAAGTACGTTTGTGTCATTGGTTGAACGTTTAGGTCATTTTCGTCCTCCCCATGCTTATTTTATTCCAATTAGGGTTTTTAACCAGTCTTGTGCATCCAATAAGTGATTTTGTGTCATTGGTTGAACATTTACGTCATTTTCGTCCTCCCTAGGCTTATTCTAATCCAATTAGGGTTTTTAACCAATCTTGTGCATCCAATAAGTGATTTTGTGTCATTGGTTGAACATTTAGGTCATTTTCATCCTCCCTAGGCTTATTCTCTTCCAATTAGGGTTTTTAACCAATCTTGTGCATCCAATAAGTACATTTGTGTCATTGGTTGAACATTTAGGTCATTTTCGTCCTCCCAAGGCTTATTCTCGTCCAATTAGGGTTTTTAACCAATTTTGTCACATCCAATAAGTGATTTTGTGTCATTTGTTGAACATTTAGGTCATTTTCGTCCTCCCAAGGCCTACTCTCGTCCAATTAGGGTTTTTAACCAATCTTGTGCCTCCAATAAGTGATTTTGTGTCATTGGTTGAACATTTAGGTCATTTTCGTCCTCCCAAGGCTTATTCTCCTCCAATTAGGGTTTTTAACCAATCTAGTGCATCCAATAAGTGATTTTGTGTCATTGGTTGAACATTTAGGCCATTTTCGTCCTCCCAAGGCTTATTCTCGTCCAATTAGGGTTTTTAACCAATTTTGTCACATCCAATAAGTGATTTTGTGTCATTTGTTGAACATTTAGGTCATTTTCGTCCTCCCAAGGCCTACTCTCGTCCAATTAGGGTTTTTAACCAATCTTGTGCCTCCAATAAGTGATTTTGTGTCATTGGTTGAACATTTAGGTCATTTTCGTCCTCCCAAGGCTTATTCTCGTCCAATTAGGGTTTTTAACCAATCTTGTGCATCCAATAAGTACATTTGTGTCATTGGTTCAACATTTAGGTCATTTTCGTCCTCCCAAGGCTTATTCTCGTCCATTTAGGGTTTTTAACCAATCTTGTGCATCCAATAAGTGATTTTGTGTCATTGGTTGAACATTTAGGTCATTTTCGTCCTCCCTAGGCTTATTCTCTTCCAATTAGGGTTTTTAACCAATCTTGTGCATCCAATAAGTGATTTTGTGTCATTGGTTGAACATTTACCTCATTTTCGTCCTCCCTAGGATTATTCTCATCCAATTAGGGTTTTTAACCAATCTTTTGCATCCAATAAGTTATTTTGTGTCATTGAATGAACATCTAGGTCATTTTCGTCCACCCTAGGCTTATTCTAATCCAATTAGGGTTTTTAACCAATCTTGTGCATCCAATAAGTACGTTTGTGTCATTGGTTGATCATTTACGTCATTTTCGTCCTCCCTAGGATTATTCTCATCCAATTAGGGTTTTTAACCAATCTTTTGCATCCAATAAGTGATTTTGTGTCATTGGATGAACATTTAGGTCATTTTCGTCCTCCCTAGGCTTATTCTAATCCAATTAGGGTTTTTAACCAATCTTTCGCATCCAATAAGTGAATTTGTGTCATTGGTTGAACATATAGGTCATTTTCGTCCTCCTTATGATTATTCTTATCCAATTAGGGTTTTTAACCAATCTTGTGCATCCAATAAGTGATTTTGTGTCATTGGATGAACATTTAGGTCATTTTCGTCCTCCTTAGGCTTATTCTAATCCAATTAGGGTTTTTAACCAATCTAGTGCATCCAATAAGTGATTTTATGTCTTTTGTTGAACATTTAGGTCATTTTCTTCCTCCCTAGGCTTATTCTCATCCAATTAGGGTTTTTAACCAATCTTGTGCATCCAATAAGTACGTTTGTGTCATTGGTTGAACATTTAGGTCATTTTCGTCCTCCCTAGGCTTATTCTCTTCCAATTACGGTTTTTAACCAATCTTGTGCATCCAATAAGTGATTTTGTGTCATTGGTGTAACATTTACGTCATTTTCATCCTCCCTAGGATTATTCTCATCCAATTAGGGTTTTTAACCAATCTTGTGCATCCAATAAGTGATTTTGTGTCATTGGATGAACATTTAGGTCATCTTCGTCCTCCTTAGGCTTATTCTAATCCAATTAGGGTTTTTAACCAATCTTTTGCATCCAATAAATGATTTTGTGTCATTGGTTGAACATTTAGGTCATTTTCATCCTCCCTAGGCTTATTCTCATCCAATTAGGGTTTTTAACCAATCTTGTGCATCCAATAAGTACGTTTGTGTCATTTGTTGAACATTTTGGTCATTTTCGTCCTCCCTAGGCTTATTCTCTCCCAATTAGGGTTTTTTTACCAATCTTGTGCATCGAATAAGTGATTTTGTGTCATTGGTTGAACATTTACTTCATTTTCGTCCTCCCTAGGATTATTCTGATCCAATTAGGGTTTTTAACCAATCTTGTGCATCCAATAAGTGATTTTGTGTCATTGAATGAACATTTAGGTCATTTTCGTCCTCCCTAGGCTTATTCTAATCCAACTAGGGTTTTTAACCAATCATGTGCATCCAATAAGTGATTTTGTGTCATTGGTTGAACATTTACGTCATTTTCGTCCTCCCTAGGATTATTCTCATCCAATTAGAGTTTTTAACCAATCTTGTGCATCCAATAAGTACGTTTGTGTCATTGGTTGAACATTTAGGTCATTTCCATCCTCCCTATGCTTATTCTCTTCCAATTAGGGTTTTTAACCAATCTTGTGCATCCAATAAGTGATTTTGTGTCATTGGTTAAACATTTACGTCATTTTCGTCCTCCTTAGGATTATTCTCATCCAATTAGGGTTTTTAACCAATCTTTTGCATCCAATAAGTGATTTTGTGTCATTGGATGAACATTTAGGTCATTTTCGTCCTCCCTAGGCTTATTCTCATCCAATTAGGGTTTTTAACCAATCTTGTGCATCCAATAAGTGATTTTGTGTCATTGGTTGAACATTTAGGTCATTTTCATCCTCCCTAGGCTTATTCTCTTCCAATTAGGGTTTTTAACCAATCTTGTGCATGCAATAAGTGATTTTTTGTCATTGGTTGAACATTTACTTCATTTTCTTCCTCCCTAGGATTATTCTGATCCAATTCGGGTTTTTAAGCAATCTTGTGCATCCAATAAGTGATTTTGTGTCATTGAATGAACATTTAGGTCATTTTCGTCCTCCCTAGGCTTATTCTAATCCAATTAGGGTTTTTAACCAATCATGTGCATCCAATAAGTTATTTTGTGTCATTGGTTGAACATTTTCGTCCTCCTTAGGATTATTCTCATCCAATTAGGGTTTTTAACCAAACTTTTGCAATTAATAAGTGATTTTGTTTCATTGGATGAACATTTAGGTCATTTTCGTCCTCCCTAGGCTTATTCGAATCAAATTAGGGTTTTTAACCAATCTTGTGCATCCAATAAGTGATTTTGTGTCATTGTTTGAACATTTAGGTCATTTTCATCCTCCCTAGGCTTATTCTCATCCAATTAAGGTTTTTAACCAATCTTGTGCATCCAATAAGTACGTTTGTGTCATTGGTTGAACGTTTAGGTCATTTTCGTCCTCCCCATGCTTATTTTATTCCAATTAGGGTTTTTAACCAGTCTTGTGCATCCAATAAGTGATTTTGTGTCATTGGTTGAACATTTACGTCATTTTCGTCCTCCCTAGGATTATTCTCATCCAATTAGGGTTTTTACCCAATATTTTGCATCCAATAAGTGATTTTTTGTCATTGGATGAACATTTAGGTCATTTTCGTCCTCCCTTGGCTTATTCTAATCCAATTAGGGTTTTTAACCAATCTTGTGCATCCAATAAGTGATTTTGTGTCATTGGTTGAACATTTAGGTCATTTTCATCCTCCCTAGGCTTATTCTCATCCAATTAGGGTTTTTAATTAATCTTGTGCATCCAATAAGTACGTTTGTGTCATTGGTTGAACATTTAGGTCATTTCCGTCCTCCCTAGGCTTATTCTCTTCCAATTAGGGTTTTTAACCAATCTTGTGCATCCAATAAGTGATTTTGTGTCATTGGTGTAACATTTACGTCATTTTCGTCCTCCCTAGGATTATTCTCATCCAATTAGGGTTTTTAACCAATCTTGTGCATCCAATAAGTGATTTTGTGTCATTGGATGAACATTTAGGTCATCTTCGTCCTCCTTAGGCTTATTCTAATCCAATTAGGGTTTTTGACCAATATTTTGCATCCAATAAATGATTTTGTGTCATTGGTTGAACATTTAGGTCATTTTCATCCTCCCTAGGCTTATTCTCATCCAATTAGGGTTTTTAACCAATCTTGTGCATCCAATAAGTACGTTTGTGTCATTTGTTGAACATTTTGGTCATTTTCGTCCTCCCTAGGCTTATTCTCTCCCAATTAGGGTTTTTTACCAATCTTGTGCATCGAATAAGTGATTTTGTGTCATTGGATGAACATTTAGGTCATTTTCGTCCTCCCTAGGCTTATTCTAATCCAATTAGGGTTTTTAACCAATCTTGTGCATCCAATAAGTGATTTTGTGTCATTGGTTGAACATTTAGGTCATTTTCGTCTTCCCTAGGCTTATTCTCATCCGATTAGGGTTTTTAACCAATCTTGTGCATCCAATAAGTACGTTTGTGTCATTGGTTGAACATTTATGTCATTTTCGTCCTCCCTTGGCTTATTCTCTTCCAATTAGGGTTTTCAACCAATCTTGTGCATCCAATAAATGATTTTGTGTCATTGGTTGAACATTTACGTCATTTTCGTCCTCCATAGGATTATTCTCATACAATTAGGGTTTTTAACCAATCTTGTGCTTCCAATAAGTGATTTTGTGTCATTCGATGAACATTTAGGTCATTTTCGTCCTCCCTAGGCTTATTCTAATCCAATTAGGGTTTTTAAAAAATCTTTTGCATCCAATAAGTGATTTTGTGTCATTGAATGAACATTTAGGTGATTTTCGTCCTCCCTAGGCTTATTCTAATCCAATTAGGGTTTTTAACCAATCTTGTGCATCCAATAAGTGATTTTGTGTCATTGGTTGAACATTTAGGTCATTTTCGTCCTCCCTAGGATTATTCTGATCCAATTCGGGTTTTTAACCAATCTTGTGCATCCAATAAGTGATTTTGTGTCATTGAATGAACATTTAGGTCATTTTCGTCCTCCCTAGGCTTATTCTAATCCAATTAGGGTTTTTAACCAATCATGTGCATCCAATAAGTTATTTTGTGTCATTGGTTGAACATTGTCGTCCTCCTTAGGATTATTCTCATCCAATTAGGGTTTTTAACCAAACTTTTGCAATTAATAAGTGATTTTGTTTCATTGGATGAACATTTAGGTCATTTTCGTCCTCCCTAGGCTTATTCGAATCAAATTAGGGTTTTTAACCAATCTTGTGCATCCAATAAGTGATTTTGTGTCATTGTTTGAACATTTAGGTCATTTTCGTCCTCCCTAGGCTTATTCTCATCCAATTAAGGTTTTTAACCAATCTTGTGCATCCAATAAGTACGTTTGTGTCATTGGTTGAACGTTTAGGTCATTTTCGTCCTCCCCATGCTTATTTTATTCCAATTAGGGTTTTTAACCAGTCTTGTGCATCCAATAAGTGATTTTGTGTCATTGGTTGAACATTTACGTCATTTTCGTCCTCCCTAGGATTATTCTCATCCAATTAGGGTTTTTACCCAATATTTTGCATCCAATAAGTGATTTTTTATCATTGGATGAACATTTAGGTCATTTTCGTCCTCCCTTGGCTTATTCTAATCCAATTAGGGTTTTTAACCAATCTTGTGCATCCAATAAGTGATTTTGTGTCATTGGTTGAACATTTAGGTCATTTTCATCCTCCCTAGGCTTATTCTCATCCAATTAGGGTTTTTAATTAATCTTGTGCATCCAATAAGTACGTTTGTGTCATTGGTTGAACATTTAGGTCATTTCCGTCCTCCCTAGGCTTATTCTCTTCCAATTAGGGTTTTTAACCAATCTTGTGCATCCAATAAGTGATTTTGTGTCATTGGTGTAACATTTAGGTCATTTTCGTCCTCGCTAGGATTATTCTCATCCAATTAGGGTTTTTAACCAATTTTGTGCATCGAATAAGTGATTTTGTGTCATTGGATGAACATTAAGGTCATTTTCGTCTTCCCTAGGCTTATTCTAATCCAATTAGGGTTTTTAACCAATCTTGTGCATCCAATAAGTGATTTTGTGTCATTGGTTGAACATTTAGGTCATTTTC
>JBBPBP010000209.1:811198-845052 GCA_037974735.1 Cicer chorassanicum
TGAACATTTAGGTCATTTTCGTCCTCCCTAGGCTTATTCTAATCCAATTAGGGTTTTTAACCAATCTTGTGCATCCAATAAGTGATTTTGTGTCATTGGTTGAACATTTAGGTCATTTTCGTCCTCCCTAGGCTAATTCTCTTCCAATTAGGGTTTTTAACCAATCTTGTGCATGCAATAAGTGATTTTTTGTCATTGGTTGGACATTTACTTCATTTTCTTTCTCCCTAGGATTATTCTGATCCAATTCGGGTTTTTAACCAATCTTGTGCATCCAATAAGTGATTTTGTGTCATTGAATGAACATTTAGGTCATTTTCGTCCTCCCTAGGCTTATTCTCTTCCAATTAGGGTTTTTAACCAATCTTGAGCATGCAATAAGTGATTTTTTGTCATTGGTTGAACATTTACTTCATTTTCTTCCTCCATACGCTTATTCTAATCCAATTAGGGTTTTTAACCAATCATGTGCATCAAATAAGTTATTTTGTGTCATTGGTTGAACATTTTCGTCCTCCTTAGGATTATTCTCATCCAATTAGGCTTTTTAACCAAACTTTTGCAATTAATAAGTGATTTTGTTTCATTGGATGAACATTTAGGTCATTTTCGTCCTCCCTAGGCTTATTCGAATCAAATTAGGGTTTTTAACCAATCTTGTGCATCCAATAAGTGATTTTGTGTCATTGGTTGAACATTTAGGTCATTTTCATCCTCCCTAGGCTTATTCTCTTCCAATTAGGGTTTTTAACCAATCTTGTGCATGCAATAAGTGATTTTTTGTCATTGGTTGAACATTTACTTCATTTTCTTCCTCCCTAGGATTATTCTGATCCAATTCGGGTTTTTAAGCAATCTTGTGCATCCAATAAGTGATTTTGTGTCATTGAATGAACATTTAGGTCATTTTCGTCCTCCCTAGGCTTATTCTAATCCAATTAGGGTTTTTAACCAATCATGTGCATCCAATAAGTTATTTTGTGTCATTGGTTGAACATTTTCGTCCTCCTTAGGATTATTCTCATCCAATTAGGGTTTTTAACCAAACTTTTGCAATTAATAAGTGATTTTGTTTCATTGGATGAACATTTAGGTCATTTTCGTCCTCCCTAGGCTTATTCGAATCAAATTAGGGTTTTTAACCAATCTTGTGCATCCAATAAGTGATTTTGTGTCATTGTTTGAACATTTAGGTCATTTTCATCCTCCCTAGGCTTATTCTCATCCAATTAAGGTTTTTAACCAATCTTGTGCATCCAATAAGTACGTTTGTGTCATTGGTTGAACGTTTAGGTCATTTTCGTCCTCCCCATGCTTATTTTATTCCAATTAGGGTTTTTAACCAGTCTTGTGCATCCAATAAGTGATTTTGTGTCATTGGTTGAACATTTACGTCATTTTCGTCCTCCCTAGGATTATTCTCATCCAATTAGGGTTTTTACCCAATATTTTGCATCCAATAAGTGATTTTTTGTCATTGGATGAACATTTAGGTCATTTTCGTCCTCCCTTGGCTTATTCTAATCCAATTAGGGTTTTTAACCAATCTTGTGCATCCAATAAGTGATTTTGTGTCATTGGTTGAACATTTAGGTCATTTTCATCCTCCCTAGGCTTATTCTCATCCAATTAGGGTTTTTAATTAATCTTGTGCATCCAATAAGTACGTTTGTGTCATTGGTTGAACATTTAGGTCATTTCCGTCCTCCCTAGGCTTATTCTCTTCCAATTAGGGTTTTTAACCAATCTTGTGCATCCAATAAGTGATTTTGTGTCATTGGTGTAACATTTAGGTCATTTTCGTCCTCGCTAGGATTATTCTCATCCAATTAGGGTTTTTAACCAATTTTGTGCATCGAATAAGTGATTTTGTGTCATTGGATGAACATTAAGGTCATTTTCGTCTTCCCTAGGCTTATTCTAATCCAATTAGGGTTTTTAACCAATCTTGTGCATCCAATAAGTGATTTTGTGTCATTGGTTGAACATTTAGGTCATTTTCATCCTCCCTAGGCTTATTCTCACCCAATTAGGGTTTTTAACCAATCTTGTGCATCCAATAAGTACGTTTGTGTCATTGGTTGAACATTTAGGTCATTTTCGTCCTCCCTAGGCTTATTCTCTTCCAATTAGGGTTTTTATCCAATCTTGTGCATCCAATAAGTGATTTTGTGTCATTGGTGTAACATTTACGTCATTTTCGTCCTCCCTAGGATTATTCTCATCCAATTAGGGTTTTTAACCAATCTTGTGCATCCAATAAGTGATTTTGTGTCATTGGATGAACATTTAGGTCATCTTCGTCCTCCTTAGGCTTATTCTAATCCAATTAGGGTTTTTAACCAATCTTTTGCATCCAATAAATGATTTTGTGTCATTGGTTGAACATTTAGGTCATTTTCATCCTCTCTAGGCTTATTCTCATCCAATTAGGGTTTTTAACCAATCTTGTGCATCCAATAAGTACGTTTGTGTCATTTGTTGAACATTTTGGTCATTTTCGTCCTCCCTAGGCTTATTCTCTCCCAATTAGGGTTTTTTACCAATCTTGTGCATCGAATAAGTGATTTTGTGTCATTGGATGAACATTTAGGTCATTTTCGTCCTCCCTAGGCTTATTCTAATCCAATTAGGGTTTTTAACCAATCTTGTGCATCCAATAAGTGATTTTGTGTCATTGAATGAACATTTAGGTCATTTTCGTCCTCCCTAGGCTTATTCTAATCCAATTAGGGTTTTTAACCAATCTTGTGCATCCAATAAGTGATTTTGTGTCATTGGTTGAACATTTAGGTCATTTTCGTCCTCCCTAGGCTAATTCTCTTCCAATTAGGGTTTTTAACCAATCTTGTGCATGCAATAAGTGATTTTTTGTCATTGGTTGGACATTTACTTCATTTTCTTTCTCCCTAGGATTATTCTGATCCAATTCGGGTTTTTAACCAATCTTGTGCATCCAATAAGTGATTTTGTGTCATTGAATGAACATTTAGGTCATTTTCGTCCTCCCTAGGCTTATTCTCTTCCAATTAGGGTTTTTAACCAATCTTGAGCATGCAATAAGTGATTTTTTGTCATTGGTTGAACATTTACTTCATTTTCTTCCTCCATAGGCTTATTCTAATCCAATTAGGGTTTTTAACCAATCATGTGCATCAAATAAGTTATTTTGTGTCATTGGTTGAACATTTTCGTCCTCCTTAGGATTATTCTCATCCAATTAGGCTTTTTAACCAAACTTTTGCAATTAATAAGTGATTTTGTTTCATTGGATGAACATTTAGGTCATTTTCGTCCTCCCTAGGCTTATTCGAATCAAATTAGGGTTTTTAACCAATCTTGTGCATCCAATAAGTGATTTTGTGTCATTGGTTGAACATTTAGGTCATTTTCATCCTCCCTAGGCTTATTCTCTTCCAATTAGGGTTTTTAACCAATCTTGTGCATGCAATAAGTGATTTTTTGTCATTGGTTGAACATTTACTTCATTTTCTTCCTCCCTAGGATTATTCTGATCCAATTCGGGTTTTTAAGCAATCTTGTGCATCCAATAAGTGATTTTGTGTCATTGAATGAACATTTAGGTCATTTTCGTCCTCCCTAGGCTTATTCTAATCCAATTAGGGTTTTTAACCAATCATGTGCATCCAATAAGTTATTTTGTGTCATTGGTTGAACATTTTCGTCCTCCTTAGGATTATTCTCATCCAATTAGGGTTTTTAACCAAACTTTTGCAATTAATAAGTGATTTTGTTTCATTGGATGAACATTTAGGTCATTTTCGTCCTCCCTAGGCTTATTCGAATCAAATTAGGGTTTTTAACCAATCTTGTGCATCCAATAAGTGATTTTGTGTCATTGTTTGAACATTTAGGTCATTTTCATCCTCCCTAGGCTTATTCTCATCCAATTAAGGTTTTTAACCAATCTTGTGCATCCAATAAGTACGTTTGTGTCATTGGTTGAACGTTTAGGTCATTTTCGTCCTCCCCATGCTTATTTTATTCCAATTAGGGTTTTTAACCAGTCTTGTGCATCCAATAAGTGATTTTGTGTCATTGGTTGAACATTTACGTCATTTTCGTCCTCCCTAGGATTATTCTCATCCAATTAGGGTTTTTACCCAATATTTTGCATCCAATAAGTGATTTTTTGTCATTGGATGAACATTTAGGTCATTTTCGTCCTCCCTTGGCTTATTCTAATCCAATTAGGGTTTTTAACCAATCTTGTGCATCCAATAAGTGATTTTGTGTCATTGGTTGAACATTTAGGTCATTTTCGTCCTCCCTAGGCTTATTCTCTTCCAATTAGGGTTTTTATCCAATCTTGTGCATCCAATAAGTGATTTTGTGTCATTGGTGTAACATTTACGTCATTTTCGTCCTCCCTAGGATTATTCTCATCCAATTAGGGTTATTAACCAATCTTGTGCATCCAATAAGTGATTTTGTGTCATTGGATGAACATTTAGGTCATCTTCGTCCTCCTTAGGCTTATTCTAATCCAATTAGGGTTTTTAACCAATCTTTTGCATCCAATAAATGATTTTGTGTCATTGGTTGAACATTTAGGTCATTTTCATCCTCCCTAGGCTTATTCTCATCCAATTAGGGTTTTTAACCAATCTTGTGCATCCAATAAGTACGTTTGTGTCATTTGTTGAACATTTTGGTCATTTTCGTCCTCCCTAGGCTTATTCTCTCCCAATTAGGGTTTTTTACCAATCTTGTGCATCGAATAAGTGATTTTGTGTCATTGGATGAACATTTAGGTCATTTTCGTCCTCCCTAGGCTTATTCTAATCCAATTAGGGTTTTTAACCAATCTTGTGCATCCAATAAGTGATTTTGTGTCATTGAATGAACATTTAGGTCATTTTCGTCCTCCCTAGGCTTATTCTAATCCAATTAGGGTTTTTAACCAATCATGTGCATCCAATAAGTTATTTTGTGTCATTGGTTGAACATTTTCGTCCTCCTTAGGATTATTCTCATCCAATTAGGGTTTTTAACCAATTTTGTGCATCCAATAAGTGATTTTGTGTCATTGGATGAACATTAAGGTCATTTTCGTCTTCCCTAGGCTTATTCTAATCCAATTATGGTTTTTAACCAATCTTGTGCATCCAATAAGTGATTTTGTGTCATTGGTTGAACATTTAGGTCATTTTCATCCTCCCTAGGCTTATTCTCACCCAATTAGGGTTTTTAACCAAACTTGTGCAATTAATAAGTACGTTTGTGTCATTGGTTGAACACTTAGGTCATTTTCGTCCTCCCTAGGCTTATTCTCTTCCAATTAGGGTTTTTAACCAATCTTGTGCATCCAATAAGTGATTTTGTGTCATTGGTGTAACATTTACGTCATTTTCGTCCTCCTTAGGATTATTCTCATCCAATTAGGGTTTTTAACCAATCTTTTGCATCCAATAAGTGATTTTATGTCATTGGATGAACATTTAGGTCATTTTCGTCATCCCTAGGCTTATTCTAATCCAATTAGGGTTTTTAACCAATCTTTCGCATCCAATAAGTGAATTTGTGTCATTGGTTGAACATATAGGTCATTTTCGTCCCCCTTATGATTATTCTTATCCAATTAGGGTTTTTAACCAATCTTGTGCATCCAATAAGTGATTTTGTGTCATTGGATGAACATTTAGGTCATTTTCGTCCTCCTTAGGCTTATTCTAATCCAATTAGGGTTTTTAACCAATCTAGTGCATCCAATAAGTGATTTTGTGTCAATTGTTGAACATTTAGGTCATTTTCTTCCACCCTAGGCTTATTCTCATCCAATTAGGGTTTTTAACCAATCTTGTGCATCCAATAAGTACGTTTGTGTCATTGGATGAACATTTAGGTCATCTTCGTCCTCCTTAGGCTTATTCTAATCCAATTAGGGTTTTTAACCAATCTTTTGCATCCAATAAATGATTTTGTGTCATTGGTTGAACATTTAGGTCATTTTCATCCTCCCTAGGTTTATTCTCATTCAATTAGGGTTTTTAACCAATCTTGTGCATCCAATAAGTACGTTTGTGTCATTTGTTGAACATTTTGGTCATTTTCGTCCCCCCGAGGCTTATTCTCTCCCAATTAGGGTTTTTTACCAATCTTGTGCATCGAATAAGTGATTTTTTGTCATTGGATGAACATTTAGGTCATTTTCGTCCTCCCTAGGCTTATTCTAATCCAATTAGGGTTTTTAACCAATCTTGTGCATCCAATAAGTGATTTTGTGTCATTGGTTGAACATTTAGGTCATTTTCATCCTCCCTAGGCTTATTCTCTTCCAATTAGGGTTTTTAACCAATCTTGTGCATGCAATAAGTGATTTTTTGTCATTGGTTGAACATTTACTTCATTTTCTTCCTCCCTAGGATTATTCTGATCCAATTCGGGTTTTTAAGCAATCTTGTGCATCCAATAAGTGATTTTGTGTCATTGAATGAACATTTAGGTCATTTTCGTCCTCCCTAGGCTTATTCTAATCCAATTAGGGTTTTTAACCAATCATGTGCATCCAATAAGTTATTTTGTGTCATTGGTTGAACATTTTCGTCCTCCTTAGGATTATTCTCATCCAATTAGGGTTTTTAACCAAACTTTTGCAATTAATAAGTGATTTTGTTTCATTGGATGAACATTTCGGTCATTTTCGTCCTCCCTAGGCTTATTCGAATCAAATTAGGGTTTTTAACCAATCTTGTGCATCCAATAAGTGATTTTGTGTCATTGTTTGAACATTTAGGTCATTTTCGTCCTCCCTAGGCTTATTCTCATCCAATTAAGGTTTTTAACCAATCTTGTGCATCCAATAAGTACGTTTGTGTCATTGGTTGAACGTTTAGGTCATTTTCGTCCTCCCCATGCTTATTTTATTCCAATTAGGGTTTTTAACCAGTCTTGTGCATCCAATAAGTGATTTTGTGTCATTGGTTGAACATTTACGTCATTTTCGTCCTCCCTAGGATTATTCTCATCCAATTAGGGTTTTTACCCAATATTTTGCATCCAATAAGTGATTTTTTGTCATTGGATGAACATTTAGGTCATTTTCGTCCTCCCTTGGCTTATTCTAATCCAATTAGGGTTTTTAACCAATCTTGTGCATCCAATAAGTGATTTTGTGTCATTGGTTGAACATTTAGGTCATTTTCGTCCTCCCTAGGCTTATTCTCATCCAATTAGGGTTTTTAACCAATCTTGTGCATCCAATAAGTGATTTTGTGTCATTGGTTAAACATTTACGTCATTTTCGTCCTCGCTAGGATTATTTTCATCCAATTAGGGTTTTTAACCAATTTTGTGCATCCAATAAGTGATTTTGTGTCATTGGATGAACATTAAGGTCATTTTCGTCTTCCCTAGGCTTATTCTAATCCAATTAGGGTTTTTAACCAATCTTGTGCATCCAATAAGTGATTTTGTGTCATTGGTTGAACATTTAGGTCATTTTCATCCTCCCTAGGATTATTCTCATCCAATTAGGGTTTTTACCCAATATTTTGCATCCAATAAGTGATTTTTTGTCATTGGATGAACATTTAGGTCATTTTCGTCCTCCCTTGGCTTATTCTCTTCCAATTAGGGTTTTTAACCAATCTTGTGCATCCAATAAGTGATTTTGTGTCATTGGTTGAACATTTAGGTCATTTTCGTCCTCCCTAGGATTATTCTCATCCAATTAGGGTTTTTAACCAATCTTGTGCATCCAATAAGTACGTTTGTGTCGTTGGTTGAACATTTAGGTCATTTCCGTCCTCCCTAGGCTTATTATCTTCCAATTAGGGTTTTTAACCAATCTTGTGCATCCAATAAGTGATTTTGTGTCATTGGTTGAACATTTACGTCATTTTCGTCCTCGCTAGGATTATTCTCATCCAATTAGGGTTTTTAACCAATCTTGTGCATCCAATAAGTACGTTTGTGTCATTTGTTGAACATTTTGGTCATTTTCGTCCTCCCTAGGCTTATTCTCTCCCAATTAGGGTTTTTTACCAATCTTGTGCATCGAATAAGTGATTTTGTGTCATTGGATGAACATTTAGGTCATTTTCGTCCTCCCTAGGCTTATTCTAATCCAATTAGGGTTTTTAACCAATCTTGTGCATCCAATAAGTGATTTTGTGTCATTGAATGAACATTTAGGTCATTTTCGTCCTCCCTAGGCTTATTCTAATCCAATTAGGGTTTTTAACCAATCATGTGCATCCAATAAGTTATTTTGTGTCATTGGTTGAACATTTTCGTCCTCCTTAGGATTATTCTCATCCAATTAGGGTTTTTAACCAAACTTTTGCAATTAATAAGTGATTTTGTTTCATTGGATGAACATTTAGGTCATTTTCGTCCTCCCTAGGCTTATTCGAATCAAATTAGGGTTTTTAACCAATCTTGTGCATCCAATAAGTGATTTTGTGTCATTGTTTGAACATTTAGGTCATTTTCGTCCTCCCTAGGCTTATTCTCATCCAATTAAGGTTTTTAACCAATCTTGTGCATCCAATAAGTACGTTTGTGTCATTGGTTGAACGTTTAGGTCATTTTCGTCCTCCCCATGCTTATTTTATTCCAATTAGGGTTTTTAACCAGTATTGTGCATCCAATAAGTGATTTTGTGTCATTGGTTGAACATTTACGTCATTTTCGTCCTCCCTAGGATTATTCTCATCCAATTAGGGTTTTTACCCAATATTTTGCATCCAATAAGTGATTTTTTGTCATTGGATGAACATTTAGGTCATTTTCGTCCTCCCTTGGCTTATTCTAATCCAATTAGGGTTTTTAACCAATCTTGTGCATCCAATAAGTGATTTTGTGTCATTGGTTGAACATTTAGGTCATTTTCGTCTTCCCTAGGCTTATTCTCATCCAATTAGGGTTTTTAACCAATCTTGTGCATCCAATAAGTGATTTTGTGTCATTGGTTAAACATTTACGTCATTTTCGTCCTCGCTAGGATTATTTTCATCCAATTAGGGTTTTTAACCAATTTTGTGCATCCAATAAGTGATTTTGTGTCATTGGATGAACATTAAGGTCATTTTCGTCTTCCCTAGGCTTATTCTAATCCAATTAGGGTTTTTAACCAATCTTGTGCATCCAATAAGTGATTTTGTGTCATTGGTTGAACATTTAGGTCATTTTCATCCTCCCTAGGATTATTCTCATCCAATTAGGGTTTTTACCCAATATTTTGCATCCAATAAGTGATTTTTTGTCATTGGATGAACATTTAGGTCATTTTCGTCCTCCCTTGGCTTATTCTCTTCCAATTAGGGTTTTTAACCAATCTTGTGCATCCAATAAGTGATTTTGTGTCATTGGTTGAACATTTAGGTCATTTTCGTCCTCCCTAGGATTATTCTCATCCAATTAGGGTTTTTAACCAATCTTGTGCATCCAATAAGTACGTTTGTGTCGTTGGTTGAACATTTAGGTCATTTCCGTCCTCCCTAGGCTTATTATCTTCCAATTAGGGTTTTTAACCAATCTTGTGCATCCAATAAGTGATTTTGTGTCATTGGTTGAACATTTACGTCATTTTCGTCCTCGCTAGGATTATTCTCATCCAATTAGGGTTTTTAACCAATCTTGTGCATCCAATAAGTACGTTTGTGTCATTTGTTGAACATTTTGGTCATTTTCGTCCTCCCTAGGCTTATTCTCTCCCAATTAGGGTTTTTTACCAATCTTGTGCATCGAATAAGTGATTTTGTGTCATTGGATGAACATTTAGGTCATTTTCGTCCTCTCTAGGCTTATTCTAATCCAATTAGGGTTTTTAACCAATCTTGTGCATCCAATAAGTGATTTTGTGTCATTGGTTGAACATATAGGTCATTTTCGTCCTCCCTAGGCTAATTCTCTTCCAATTAGGGTTTTTAACCAATCTTGTGCATGCAATAAGTGATTTTTTGTCATTGGTTGGACATTTACTTCATTTTCTTCCTCCCTAGGATTATTCTGATCCAATTCGGGTTTTTAACCAATCTTGTGCATCCAATAAGTGATTTTGTGTCATTGAATGAACATTTAGGTCATTTTCGTCCTCCCTAGGCTTATTCTCTTCCAATTAGGGTTTTTAACCAATCTTGTGCATGCAATAAGTGATTTTTTGTCATTGGTTGAACATTTACTTCATTTTCTTCCTCCCTAAGCTTATTCTAATCCAATTAGGGTTTTTAACCAATCATGTGCATCAAATAAGTTATTTTGTGTCATTGGTTGAACATTTTCGTCCTCCTTAGGATTATTCTCATCCAATTAGGGTTTTTAACCAAACTTTTGCAATTAATAAGTGATTTTGTTTCATTGGATGAACATTTAGGTCATCTTCGTCCTCCCTAGGCTTATTCGAATCAAATTAGGGTTTTTAACCAATCTTGTGCATCCAATAACTGATTTTGTGTCATTGTTTGAACATTTAGGTCATTTTCGTCCTCCCTAGGCTTATTCTCATCCAATTAGGGTTTTTAACCAATCTTGTGCATCCAATAAGTACGTTTGTGTCATTGGTTCAACGTTTAGGTCATTTTCGTCCTCCCCAGGCTTATTTTATTCCAATTAGGGTTTTTAACCAGTCTTGTGCATCCAATAAGTGATTTTGTGTCATTGGTTGAACATTTACGTCATTTTCGTCCTCCCTAGGATTATTCTCATCCAATTAGGGTTTTTACGCAATATTTTGCATCCAATAAGTGATTTTTTGTCATTGGATGAACATTTAGGTCATTTTCGTCCTCCCTTGGCTTATTCTAATCCAATTAGGGTTTTTAACCAATCTTGTGCATCCAATAATTGATTTTGTGTCATTGGTTGAACATTTAGGTCATTTTCGTCCTCCCTAGGCTTATTCTCATCCAATTAGGGTTTTTAATTAATCTTGTGCATCCAATAAGTACGTTTGTGTCGTTGGTTGAACATTTAGGTCATTTCCGTCCTCCCTAGGCTTATTATCTTCCAATTAGGGTTTTTAACCAATCTTGCGCATCCAATAAGTGATTTTGTGTCATTGGTTGAACATTTACGTCATTTTCGTCCTCGCTAGGATTATTCTCATCCAATTAGGGTTTTTAACCAATTTTGTGCATCCAATAAGTGATTTTGTGTCATTGGATGAACATTTAGGTCATTTTCGTCCTCCCTAGGCTTATTCTAATCCAATTAGGGTTTTTAACCAATCTTGTGCATCCAATAAGTGATTTTGTGTCATTGAATGAACATTTAGGTCATTTTCGTCCTCCCTAGGCTTATTCTAATCCAATTAGGGTTTTTAACCAATCATGTGCATCCAATAAGTTATTTTGTGTCATTGGTTGAACATTTTCGTCCTCCTTAGGATTATTCTCATCCAATTAGGGTTTTTAACCAAACTTTTGCAATTAATAAGTGATTTTGTTTCATTGGATGAACATTTAGGTCATTTTCGTCCTCCCTAGGCTTATTCGAATCAAATTAGGGTTTTTAACCAATCTTGTGCATCCAATAAGTGATTTTGTGTCATTGGTTGAACATTTAGGTCATTTTCATCCTCCCTAGGCTTATTCTCTTCCAATTAGGGTTTTTAACCAATCTTGTGCATGCAATAAGTGATT
This sequence comes from Cicer chorassanicum, assembly GCA_037974735.1. Classification (NCBI taxonomy): domain Eukaryota; kingdom Viridiplantae; phylum Streptophyta; class Magnoliopsida; order Fabales; family Fabaceae; genus Cicer; species Cicer chorassanicum. The sequence continues at coordinate 822,805 of JBBPBP010000209.1, forward strand.
TTTTGTCATTGGTTGAACATTTACTTCATTTTCTTCCCATCTAGGATTATTCTGATCCAATTCGGGTTTTTAAGCAATCTTGTGCATCCAATAAGTGATTTTGTGTCATTGAATGAACATTTAGGTCATTTTCGTCCTCCCTAGGCTTATTCTAATCCAATTAGGGTTTTTAACCAATCATGTGCATCCAATAAGTTATTTTGTGTCATTGGTTGAACATTTTCGTCCTCCTTAGGATTATTCTCATCCAATTAGGGTTTTTAACCAAACTTTTGCAATTAATAAGTGATTTTGTTTCATTGGATGAACATTTAGGTCATTTTCGTCCTCCCTAAGCTTATTCTAATCCAACTAGGGTTTTTAACCAATCTTTCGCATCCAATAAGTGAATTTGTGTCATTGGTTGAACATATAGGTCATTTTCGTCCTCCTTATGATTATTCTTATCCAATTAGGGTTTTTAACCAATCTTGTGCATCCAATAAGTGATTTTGTGTCATTGGATGAACATTTAGGTCATTTTCGTCCTCCTTAGGCTTATTCTAATCCAATTAGGGTTTTTAACCAATCTAGTGCATCCAATAAGTGATTTTGTGTCTTTTGTTGAACATTTAGGTCATTTTCTTCCTCCCTAGGCTTATTCTCATCCAATTAGGGTTTTTAACCAATCTTGTGCATCCAATAAGTACGTTTGTGTCATTGGTTGAACATTTAGGTCATTTTCGTCCTCCCTAGGCTTATTCTCTTCCAATTAGGGTTTTTAACCAATCTTATGCATCCAATAAGTGATTTTGTGTCATTGGTTGAACATTTACGTCATTTTCGTCCTCCCTTGGCTTATTCTAATCCAATTAGGGTTTTTAACCAATCTTTTGCATCCAATAAGTGATTTTGTGTCATTGGTTGAACATTTAGGTCATTTTCGTCATCCCTAGGCTTATTCCCATCCAATTAGGGTTTTTAACCAATCTTGTGCATCCAATAAGTGATTTTGTGTCATTGGTTAAACATTTACGTCATTTTCTTCCTCGCTAGGATTATTTTCATCCAATTAGGGTTTTTAACCAATTTTGTGCATCCAATAAGTGATTTTGTGTCATTGGATGAACATTAAGTTCATTTTCGTCTTCCCTAGGCTTATTCTAATCCAATTAGGGTTTTTAACCAATCTTGTGCATCCAATAAGTGATTTTGTGTCATTGGTTGAACATTTAGGTCATTTTCATCCTCCCTAGGATTATTCTCATCCAATTAGGGTTTTTACCCAATATTTTGCATCCAATAAGTGATTTTTTGTCATTGGATGAACATTTAGGTCATTTTCGTCCTCCCTTGGCTTATTCTCTTCTAATTAGGGTTTTTAACCAATCTTGTGCATCCAATAAGTGATTTTGTGTCATTGGTTGAACATTTAGGTCATTTTCGTCCTCCCTAGGATTATTCTCATCCAATTAGGGTTTTTAACCAATCTTGTGCATCCAATAAGTACGTTTGTGTCGTTGGTTGAACATTTAGGTCATTTCCGTCCTCCCTAGGCTTATTATCTTCCAATTAGGGTTTTTAACCAATCTTGTGCATCCAATAAGTGATTTTGTGTCATTGGTTGAACATTTATGTCATTTTCGTCCTCGCTAGGATTATTCTCATCCAATTAGGGTTTTTAACCAATCTTGTGCATCCAATAAGTACGTTTGTGTCATTTGTTGAACATTTTGGTCATTTTCGTCCTCCCTAGGCTTATTCTCTCCCAATTAGGGTTTTTTACCAATCTTGTGCATCGAATAAGTGATTTTGTGTCATTGGATGAACATTTAGGTCATTTTCGTCCTCCCTAGGCTTATTCTAATCCAATTAGGGTTTTTAACCAATCTTGTGCATCCAATAAGTGATTTTGTGTCATTGAATGAACATTTAGGTCATTTTCGTCCTCCCTAGGCTTATTCTAATCCAATTAGGGTTTTTAACCAATCATGTGCATCCAATAAGTTATTTTGTGTCATTGGTTGAACATTTTCGTCCTCCTTAGGATTATTCTCATCCAATTAGGGTTTTTAACCAAACTTTTGCAATTAATAAGTGATTTTGTTTCATTGGATGAACATTTAGGTCATTTTCGTCCTCCCTAGGCTTATTCGAATCAAATTAGGGTTTTTAACCAATCTTGTGCATCCAATAAGTGATTTTGTGTCATTGTTTGAACATTTAGGTCATTTTCATCCTCCCTAGGCTTATTCTCATCCAATTAAGGTTTTTAACCAATCTTGTGCATCCAATAAGTACGTTTGTGTCATTGGTTGAACGTTTAGGTCATTTTCGTCCTCCCCATGCTTATTTTATTCCAATTAGGGTTTTTAACCAGTCTTGTGCATCCAATAAGTGATTTTGTGTCATTGGTTGAACATTTACGTCATTTTCGTCCTCCCTAGGATTATTCTCATCCAATTAGGGTTTTTACCCAATATTTTGCATCCAATAAGTGATTTTTTGTCATTGGATGAACATTTAGGTCATTTTCGTCCTCCCTTGGCTTATTCTAATCCAATTAGGGTTTTTAACCAATCTTGTGCATCCAATAAGTGATTTTGTGTCATTGGTTGAACATTTAGGTCATTTTCATCCTCCCTAGGCTTATTCTCATCCAATTAGGGTTTTTAATTAATCTTGTGCATCCAATAAGTACGTTTGTGTCATTGGTTGAACATTTAGGTCATTTCCGTCCTCCCTAGGCTTATTCTCTTCCAATTAGGGTTTTTAACCAATCTTGTGCATCCAATAAGTGATTTTGTGTCATTGGTGTAACATTTAGGTCATTTTCGTCCTCGCTAGGATTATTCTCATCCAATTAGGGTTTTTAACCAATTTTGTGCATCGAATAAGTGATTTTGTGTCATTGGATGAACATTAAGGTCATTTTCGTCTTCCCTAGGCTTATTCTAATCCAATTAGGGTTTTTAACCAATCTTGTGCATCCAATAAGTGATTTTGTGTCATTGGTTGAACATTTAGGTCATTTTCATCCTCCCTAGGCTTATTCTCACCCAATTAGGGTTTTTAACCAATCTTGTGCATCCAATAAGTACGTTTGTGTCATTGGTTGAACATTTAGGTCATTTTCGTCCTCCCTAGGCTTATTCTCTTCCAATTAGGGTTTTTATCCAATCTTGTGCATCCAATAAGTGATTTTGTGTCATTGGTGTAACATTTACGTCATTTTCGTCCTCCCTAGGATTATTCTCATCCAATTAGGGTTTTTAACCAATCTTGTGCATCCAATAAGTGATTTTGTGTCATTGGATGAACATTTAGGTCATCTTCGTCCTCCTTAGGCTTATTCTAATCCAATTAGGGTTTTTAACCAATCTTGTGCATCCAATAAGTGATTTTGTGTCATTGGTTGAACATTTAGGTCATTTTCGTCCTCCCTAGGCTTATTCTAATCCAATTAGGGTTTTTAACCAATCTTGGGCATCCAATAAGTGATTTTGTGTCATTAGTTGAACATTTAGGTCATTTTCGTCCTCCCTAGGCTTATTCTAATCCAATTAGGGTTTTTAACCAATCTTGTGCATCCAATAAGTGATTTTGTGTCATTGGTTGAACATTTAGGTCATTTTCGTCCTCCCTAGGCTAATTCTCTTCCAATTAGGGTTTTTAACCAATCTTGTGCATGCAATAAGTGATTTTTTGTCATTGGTTGGACATTTACTTCATTTTCTTCCTCCCTAGGATTATTCTGATCCAATTCGGGTTTTTAACCAATCTTGTGCATCCAATAAGTGATTTTGTGTCATTGAATGAACATTTAGGTCATTTTCGTCCTCCCTAGGCTTATTCTCTTCCAATTAGGGTTTTTAACCAATCTTGTGCATGCAATAAGTGATTTTTTGTCATTGGTTGAACATTTACTTCATTTTCTTCCTCCCTAGGCTTATTCTAATCCAATTAGGGTTTTTAACCAATCATGTGCATCAAATAAGTTATTTTGTGTCATTGGTTGAACATTTTTGTCCTCCTTAGGATTATTCTCATCCAATTAGGGTTTTTAACCAAACTTTTGCAATTAATAAGTGATTTTGTTTCATTGGATGAACATTTAGGTCATTTTCGTCCTCCCTAGGCTTATTCGAATGAAATTAGGGTTTTTAACCAATCTTGTGCATCCAATAAGTGATTTTGTGTCATTGTTTGAACATTTAGGTCATTTTCGTCCTCCCTAGGCTTATTCTCATCCAATTAGGGTTTTTAACCAATCTTGTGCATCCAATAAGTACGTTTGTGTCATTGGTTCAACGTTTAGGTCATTTTCGTCCTCCCCATGCTTATTTTATTCCAATTAGGGTTTTTAACCAGTCTTGTGCATCCAATAAGTGATTTTGTGTCATTGGTTGAACATTTATGTCATTTTCGTCCTCCCTAGGATTATTCTCATCCAATTAGGGTTTTTACCCAATATTTTGCATCCAATAAGTGATTTTTTGTCATTGGATGAACATTTAGGTCATTTTCGTCCTCCCTTGGCTTATTCTAATCCAATTAGGGTTTTTAACCAATCTTGTGCATCCAATAATTGATTTTGTGTCATTGGTTGAACATTTAGGTCATTTTCGTCCTCCCTAGGCTTATTCTCATCCAATTAGGGTTTTTAATTAATCTTGTGCATCCAATAAGTACGTTTGTGTCGTTGGTTGAACATTTAGGTCATTTCCGTCCTCCCTAGGCTTATTATCTTCCAATTAGGGTTTTTAACCAATCTTGCGCATCCAATAAGTGATTTTGTGTCATTGGTTGAACATTTACGTCATTTTCGTCCTCGCTAGGATTATTCTCATCCAATTAGGGTTTTTAACCAATTTTGTGCATCCAATAAGTGATTTTGTGTCATTGGATGAACATTTAGGTCATTTTCGTCCTCCCTAGGCTTATTCTAATCCAATTAGGGTTTTTAACCAATCTTGTGCATCCAATAAATGATTTTGTGTCATTGGTTGAACATTTAGGTCATTTTCGTTTTCCCTAGGCTTATTCTCATCCGATTAGGGTTTTTAACCAATCTTGTGCATCCAATAAGTACGTTTGTGTCATTGGTTGAACATTTATGTCATTTTCGTCCTCCCTTGGCTTATTCTCTTCCAATTAGGGTTTTCAACCAATCTTGTGCATCCAATAAATGATTTTGTGTCATTGGTTGAACATTTACGTCATTTTCGTCCTCCATAGGATTATTCTCATACAATTAGGGTTTTTAACCAATCTTGTGCTTCCAATAAGTGATTTTGTGTCATTCGATGAACATTTAGGTCATTTTCGTCCTCCCTAGGCTTATTCTAATCCAATTAGGGTTTTTAAAAAATCTTTTGCATCCAATAAGTGATTTTGTGTCATTGAATGAACATTTAGGTGATTTTCGTCCTCCCTAGGCTTATTCTAATCCAATTAGGGTTTTTAACCAATCTTGTGCATCCAATAAGTGATTTTGTGTCATTGGTTGAACATTTAGGTCATTTTCGTCCTCCCTAGGATTATTCTGATCCAATTCGGGTTTTTAACCAATCTTGTGCATCCAATAAGTGATTTTGTGTCATTGAATGAACATTTAGGTCATTTTCGTCCTCCCTAGGCTTATTCTAATCCAATTAGGGTTTTTAACCAATCATGTGCATCCAATAAGTTATTTTGTGTCATTGGTTGAACATTGTCGTCCTCCTTAGGATTATTCTCATCCAATTAGGGTTTTTAACCAAACTTTTGCAATTAATAAGTGATTTTGTTTCATTGGATGAACATTTAGGTCATTTTCGTCCTCCCTAGGCTTATTCGAATCAAATTAGGGTTTTTAACCAATCTTGTGCATCCAATAAGTGATTTTGTGTCATTGTTTGAACATTTAGGTCATTTTCGTCCTCCCTAGGCTTATTCTCAACCAATTAGGGTTTTTAACCAATCTTGTGCATCCAATAAGTACGTTTGTGTCATTGGTTTAACATTTAGGTCATTTTCGTCCTCCCTAGGCTTATTCTCTTCCAATTAGGGTTTTTAACCAATCTTGTGCATCCAATAAGTGATTTTGTGTCATTGGTGTAATATTTACGTCATTTTCGTCCTCCCTAGGATTATTCTCATCCAATTAGGGTTTTTAACCAATCTTGTGCATCCAATAAGTGATTTTGTGTCATTGGATGAACATTTAGGTCATCTTCGTCCTCCTTAGGCTTATTCTAATCCAATTAGGGTTTTTAACCAATCTTTTGCATCCAATAGATGATTTTGTGTCATTGGTTGAACATTTAGGTCATTTTCATCCTCCCTTGGCTTATTCTCATCCAATTAGGGTTTTTAACCAATCTTGTGCATCCAATAAGTACGTTTGTGTCATTTGTTGAACATTTTGGTCATTTTCGTCCTCCCGAGGCTTATTCTCTCCCAATTAGGGTTTTTTACCATTCTTGTGCATCGAATAAGTGATTTTGTGTCATTGGATGAACATTTAGGTCATTTTCGTCCTCCCTAGGCTTATTCTAATCCAATTAGGGTTTTTAACCAATCTTGTGCATCCAATAAGTGATTTTGTGTCATTGGTTGAACATTTAGGTCATTTTCATCCTCCCTAGGCTTATTCTCATCCAATTAGGGTTTTTAATTAATCTTGTGCATCCAATAAGTACGTTTGTGTCATTGGTTGAACATTTAGGTCATTTCCGTCCTCCCTAGGCTTATTCTCTTCCAATTAGGGTTTTTAACCAATCTTGTGCATCCAATAAGTGATTTTGTGTCATTGGTTGAACATTTAGGTCATTTTCGTCCTCCCTAGGCTTATTCTCATCCAATTAGGGTTTTTAACCAATCTTGTGCATCCAATAAGTAATTTTGTGTCATTGGTTGAACATTTAGGTCATTTTCGTCCTCCCAAGGCTTATTCTCGTCCAATTAGGGTTTTTAACCAATCTTGTGCATCCAATTAGTACATTTGTGTCATTGGTTGAACATTTAGGTCATTTTCGTCCTCCCTAGGCTTATTCTCGTCCAATTAGGGTTTTAAACCAATCTTGTGCATCCAATAAGTACATTTGTGTCATTGGTTGAACATTTAGGTCATTTTCGTCCTCCCAAGGCTTATTCTCGTCCAATTAGGGTTTTTAACCAATCTTGTGCATCCAATAAGTACATTTGTGTCATTGGTTGAACATTTAGGTCATTTTCGTCCTCCCAATGCTTATTCTCGTGCAATTAGGGTTTTTAACCAATCTTGTGCATCCAATAAGTACATTTGTGTCATTGGTTGAACATTTAGGTCATTTTCGTCCTCCCAAGGCTTATTCTCGTCCAATTAGGGTTTTTAACCAATCTTGTGCATCCAATAAGTACATTTGTGTCATTGGTTGAACATTTAGGTCATTTTCGTCTTCCCAAAGCTTATTCTCGTCCAATTAGGGTTTTTAACCAATCTTGTGAATCCAATAAGTGATTTTCTATCATTCGTTGAACATTTAGGTAATTTTCGTCCTCCCAAGGCTTATTTTCGGATAATTAAGGTTTTTAACCAATCTTGTGCATCCAATAAGTGATTTTGTGTCATTGGTTGAACATTTAGGTCATTTTCGTCCTCCCAAGGCTTATTCTCGTCCAATTAGGGTTTTTAACCAATCTTGTGCATCCAATAAGTACATTTGTGTCAATGGTTGATGATTTAGGTCATTTTCGTCCTCCCAATGCTTATTCTCGTCCAATTAGGGTTTTTAACCAATCTTGTGCATCCAATAAGTGATTTTGTGTCATTGGTTGAACATTTAGGTCATTTTCGTCCTCCCAAGGCTTATTCTCGTCCAATTAGGGGTTTTAACCAATCTTGTGCATCCAATAAGTTATTTTGTGTCATTGATTGAACATTTAGGTCATTTTCGTCCTCCCAAGGCTTATTCTCGTCCAATTAGGGTTTTTAACCAATCTTGTGCATCCAATAAGTGATTTTGTGTCATTGGTTGAACATTTAGGTCATTTTCGTCCTCCCGAGGCTTATTGTCGTCCAATTAGGGTTTTTAACCAATCTTGTGCATCCAATAAGTGATTTTGTGTCATTGGTTGAACATTTAGGTCATTTTCGTCCTCCCTAGGCTTATTCTCTTCCAATTAGGGTTTTTAACCAATCTTGTGCATCCAATAAGTGATTTTGTGTCATTGGTTGAACATTTACTTCATTTTCGTCCTCCCTAGGATTATTCTGATCCAATTAGGGTTTTTAACCAATCTTGTGCATCCAATAAGTGATTTTGTGTCATTGAATGAACATTTAGGTCATTTTCGTCCTCCCTAGGCTTATTCTAATCCAATTAGGGTTTTTAACCAATCATGTGCATCCAATAAGTGATTTTGTGTCATTGGTTGAACATTTACGTCATTTTCGTCCTCCTTAGGATTATTCTCATCCAATTAGGGTTTTTAACCAATCTTTTGCATCCATTAAGTGATTTTGTGTCATTGGATGAACATTTAGGTCATTTTCGTCCTCCCAAGGCTTATTCTAATCCAATTAGGGTTTTTAACCAATCTTGTGCATCCAATAAGTACGTTTGTGTCATTGGTTGAACATTTAGGTCATTTTCGTCCTCCCTAGGCTTATTCTCTTCCAATTAGGGTTTTTAACCAATCTTATGCATCCAATAAGTGATTTTGTGTCATTGGTTGAACATTTACGTCATTTTCGTCCTCCCTTGGCTTATTCTAATCCAATTAGGGTTTTTAACCAATCTTTTGCATCCAATAAGTGATTTTGTGTCATTGGTTGAACATTTAGGTCATTTTCGTCATCCCTAGGCTTATTCCCATCCAATTAGGGTTTTTAACCAATCTTGTGCATCCAATAAGTGATTTTGTGTCATTGGTTAAACATTTACGTCATTTTCTTCCTCGCTAGGATTATTTTCATCCAATTAGGGTTTTTAACCAATTTTGTGCATCCAATAAGTGATTTTGTGTCATTGGATGAACATTAAGTTCATTTTCGTCTTCCCTAGGCTTATTCTAATCCAATTAGGGTTTTTAACCAATCTTGTGCATCCAATAAGTGATTTTGTGTCATTGGTTGAACATTTAGGTCATTTTCATCCTCCCTAGGATTATTCTCATCCAATTAGGGTTTTTACCCAATATTTTGCATCCAATAAGTGATTTTTTGTCATTGGATGAACATTTAGGTCATTTTCGTCCTCCCTTGGCTTATTCTCTTCTAATTAGGGTTTTTAACCAATCTTGTGCATCCAATAAGTGATTTTGTGTCATTGGTTGAACATTTAGGTCATTTTCGTCCTCCCTAGGATTATTCTCATCCAATTAGGGTTTTTAACCAATCTTGTGCATCCAATAAGTACGTTTGTGTCGTTGGTTGAAAATTTAGGTCATTTCCGTCCTCCCTAGGCTTATTATCTTCCAATTAGGGTTTTTAACCAATCTTGTGCATCCAATAAGTGATTTTGTGTCATTGGTTGAACATTTACGTCATTTTCGTCCTCGCTAGGATTATTCTCATCCAATTAGGGTTTTTAACCAATCTTGTGCATCCAATAAGTACGTTTGTGTCATTTGTTGAACATTTTGGTCATTTTCGTCCTCCCTAGGCTTATTCTCTCCCAATTAGGGTTTTTTACCAATCTTGTGCATCGAATAAGTGATTTTGTGTCATTGGTTGAACATTTACTTCATTTTCGTCCTCCCTAGGATTATTCTGATCCAATTAGGGTTTTTAACCAATCTTGTGCATCCAATAAGTGATTTTGTGTCATTGGATGAACATTTAGGTCATCTTCGTCCTCCTTAGGCTTATTCTAATCCAATTAGGGTTTTTAACCAATCTTTTGCATCCAATAAATGATTTTGTGTCATTGGTTGAACATTTAGGTCATTTTCATCCTCCCTAGGCTTATTCTCATCCAATTAGGGTTTTTAACCAATGTTGTGCATCCAATAAGTACGTTTGTGTCATTTGTTGAACATTTTGGTCATTTTCGTCCTCCCTAGGCTTATTCTCTCCCAATTAGGGTTTTTTACCAATCTTGTGCATCGAATAAGTGATTTTGTGTCATTGGTTGAACATTTACTTCATTTTCGTCCTCCCTAGGATTATTCTGATCCAATTAGGGTTTTTAACCAATCTTGTGCATCCAATAAGTGATTTTGTGTCATTGGATGAACATTTAGGTCATCTTCGTCCTCCTTAGGCTAATTCTAATCCAATTAGGGTTTTTAACTAATCTTTTGCATCCAATAAATGATTTTGTGTCATTGGTTGAACATTTAGGTCATTTTCATCCTCCCTAGGCTTATTCTCATCCAATTAGGGTTTTTAACCAATCTTGTGCATCCAATAAGTACGTTTGTGTCATTTGTTGAACATTTTGGTCATTTTCGTCCTCCCTAGGCTTATTCTCTCCCAATTAGGGTTTTTTACCAATCTTGTGCATCGAATAAGTGATTTTGTGTCATTGGTTGAACATTTACTTCATTTTCGTCCTCCCTAGGATTATTCTGATCCAATTAGGGTTTTTAACCAATCTTGTGCATCCAATAAGTGATTTTGTGTCATTGAATGAACATTTAGGTCATTTTCGTCCTCCCTAGGCTTATTCTAATCCAATTAGGGTTTTTAACCAATCATGTGCATCCAATAAGTGATTTTGTGTCATTGGTTGAACATTTACGTCATTTTCGTCCTCCTTAGGATTATTCTCATCCAATTAGGGTTTTTAACCAATCTTTTGCATCCATTAAGTGATTTTGTGTCATTGGATGAACATTTAGGTCATTTTCGTCCTCCCAAGGCTTATTCTAATCCAATTAGGGTTTTTAACCAATCTTGTGCATCCAATAAGTACGTTTGTGTCATTGGTTGAACATTTAGGTCATTTTCGTCCTCCCTAGGCTTATTCTCTTCCAATTAGGGTTTTTAACCAATCTTATGCATCCAATAAGTGATTTTGTGTCATTGGTTGAACATTTACGTCATTTTCGTCCTCCCTTGGCTTATTCTAATCCAATTAGGGTTTTTAACCAATCTTTTGCATCCAATAAGTGATTTTGTGTCATTGGTTGAACATTTAGGTCATTTTCGTCATCCCTAGGCTTATTCCCATCCAATTAGGGTTTTTAACCAATCTTGTGCATCCAATAAGTGATTTTGTGTCATTGGTTAAACATTTACGTCATTTTCTTCCTCGCTAGGATTATTTTCATCCAATTAGGGTTTTTAACCAATTTTGTGCATCCAATAAGTGATTTTGTGTCATTGGATGAACATTAAGTTCATTTTCGTCTTCCCTAGGCTTATTCTAATCCAATTAGGGTTTTTAACCAATCTTGTGCATCCAATAAGTGATTTTGTGTCATTGGTTGAACATTTAGGTCATTTTCATCCTCCCTAGGATTATTCTCATCCAATTAGGGTTTTTACCCAATATTTTGCATCCAATAAGTGATTTTTTGTCATTGGATGAACATTTAGGTCATTTTCGTCCTCCCTTGGCTTATTCTCTTCTAATTAGGGTTTTTAACCAATCTTGTGCATCCAATAAGTGATTTTGTGTCATTGGTTGAACATTTAGGTCATTTTCGTCCTCCCTAGGATTATTCTCATCCAATTAGGGTTTTTAACCAATCTTGTGCATCCAATAAGTACGTTTGTGTCGTTGGTTGAACATTTAGGTCATTTCCGTCCTCCCTAGGCTTATTATCTTCCAATTAGGGTTTTTAACCAATCTTGTGCATCCAATAAGTGATTTTGTGTCATTGGTTGAACATTTACGTCATTTTCGTCCTCGCTAGGATTATTCTCATCCAATTAGGGTTTTTAACCAATCTTGTGCATCCAATAAGTACGTTTGTGTCATTTGTTGAACATTTTGGTCATTTTCGTCCTCCCTAGGCTTATTCTCTCCCAATTAGGGTTTTTTACCAATCTTGTGCATCGAATAAGTGATTTTGTGTCATTGGATGAACATTTAGGTCATTTTCGTCCTCTCTAGGCTTATTCTAATCCAATTAGGGTTTTTAACCAATCTTGTGCATCCAATAAGTGATTTTGTGTCATTGGTTGAACATATAGGTCATTTTCGTCCTCCCTAGGCTAATTCTCTTCCAATTAGGGTTTTTAACCAATCTTGTGCATGCAATAAGTGATTTTTTGTCATTGGTTGGACATTTACTTCATTTTCTTCCTCCCTAGGATTATTCTGATCCAATTCGGGTTTTTAACCAATCTTGTGCATCCAATAAGTGATTTTGTGTCATTGAATGAACATTTAGGTCATTTTCGTCCTCCCTAGGCTTATTCTCTTCCAATTAGGGTTTTTAACCAATCTTGTGCATGCAATAAGTGATTTTTTGTCATTGGTTGAACATTTACTTCATTTTCTTCCTCCCTAAGCTTATTCTAATCCAATTAGGGTTTTTAACCAATCATGTGCATCAAATAAGTTATTTTGTGTCATTGGTTGAACATTTTCGTCCTCCTTAGGATTATTCTCATCCAATTAGGGTTTTTAACCAAACTTTTGCAATTAATAAGTGATTTTGTTTCATTGGATGAACATTTAGGTCATCTTCGTCCTCCCTAGGCTTATTCGAATCAAATTAGGGTTTTTAACCAATCTTGTGCATCCAATAACTGATTTTGTGTCATTGTTTGAACATTTAGGTCATTTTCGTCCTCCCTAGGCTTATTCTCATCCAATTAGGGTTTTTAACCAATCTTGTGCATCCAATAAGTACGTTTGTGTCATTGGTTCAACGTTTAGGTCATTTTCGTCCTCCCCAGGCTTATTTTATTCCAATTAGGGTTTTTAACCAGTCTTGTGCATCCAATAAGTGATTTTGTGTCATTGGTTGAACATTTACGTCATTTTCGTCCTCCCTAGGATTATTCTCATCCAATTAGGGTTTTTACGCAATATTTTGCATCCAATAAGTGATTTTTTGTCATTGGATGAACATTTAGGTCATTTTCGTCCTCCCTTGGCTTATTCTAATCCAATTAGGGTTTTTAACCAATCTTGTGCATCCAATAATTGATTTTGTGTCATTGGTTGAACATTTAGGTCATTTTCGTCCTCCCTAGGCTTATTCTCATCCAATTAGGGTTTTTAATTAATCTTGTGCATCCAATAAGTACGTTTGTGTCGTTGGTTGAACATTTAGGTCATTTCCGTCCTCCCTAGGCTTATTATCTTCCAATTAGGGTTTTTAACCAATCTTGCGCATCCAATAAGTGATTTTGTGTCATTGGTTGAACATTTACGTCATTTTCGTCCTCGCTAGGATTATTCTCATCCAATTAGGGTTTTTAACCAATTTTGTGCATCCAATAAGTGATTTTGTGTCATTGGATGAACATTTAGGTCATTTTCGTCCTCCCTAGGCTTATTCTAATCCAATTAGGGTTTTTAACCAATCTTGTGCATCCAATAAGTGATTTTGTGTCATTGATTGAACATTTAGGTCATTTTCGTCTTCCCTAGGCTTATTCTCATCCGATTAGGGTTTTTAACCAATCTTGTGCATCCAATAAGTACGTTTGTGTCATTGGTTGAACATTTATGTCATTTTCGTCCTCCTTTGGCTTATTCTCTTCCAATTAGGGTTTTCAACCAATCTTGTGCATCCAATAAATGATTTTGTGTCATTGGTTGAACATTTACGTCATTTTCGTCCTCCATAGGATTATTCTCATACAATTAGGGTTTTTAACCAATCTTGTGCTTCCAATAAGTGATTTTGTGTCATTCGATGAACATTTAGGTCATTTTCGTCCTCCCTAGGCTTATTCTAATCCAACTAGGGTTTTTAAAAAATCTTTTGCATCCAATAAGTGATTTTGTGTCATTGAATGAACATTTAGGTGATTTTCGTCCTCCCTAGGCTTATTCTAATCCAATTAGGGTTTTTAACCAATCTTGTGCATCCAATAAGTGATTTTGTGTCATTGGTTGAACATTTAGGTCATTTTCGTCCTCCCTAGGATTATTCTGATCCAATTCGGGTTTTTAACCAATCTTGTGCATCCAATAAGTGATTTTGTGTCATTGAATGAACATTTAGGTCATTTTCGTCCTCCCTAGGCTTATTCTAATCCAATTAGGGTTTTTAACCAATCATGTGCATCCAATAAGTTATTTTGTGTCATTGGTTGAACATTGTCGTCCTCCTTAGGATTATTCTCATCCAATTAGGGTTTTTAACCAAACTTTTGCAATTAATAAGTGATTTTGTTTCATTGGATGAACATTTAGGTCATTTTCGTCCTCCCTAGGCTTATTCGAATCAAATTAGGGTTTTTAACCAATCTTGTGCATCCAATAAGTGATTTTGTGTCATTGTTTGAACATTTAGGTCATTTTCGTCCTCCCTAGGCTTATTTTCAACCAATTAGGGTTTTTAACCAATCTTGTGCATCCAATAAGTACGTTTGTGTCATTGGTTTAACATTTAGGTCATTTTCGTCCTCCCTAGGCTTATTCTCTTCCAATTAGGGTTTTTAACCAATCTTGTGCATCCAATAAGTGATTTTGTGTCATTGGTGTAACATTTACGTCATTTTCGTCCTCCCTAGGATTATTCTCATCCAATTAGGGTTTTTAACCAATCTTGTGCATCCAATAAGTGATTTTGTTTCATTGGATGAACATTTAGGTCATCTTCGTCCTCCTTAGGCTTATTCTAATCCAATTAGGGTTTTTAACCAATCTTTTGCATCCAATAAATGATTTTGTGTCATTGGTTGAACATTTAGGTCATTTTCATCCTCCCTAGGCTTATTCTCATCCAATTAGGGTTTTTAACCAATCTTGTGCATCCAATAAGTACGTTTGTGTCATTTGTTGAACATTTTGGTCATTTTTGTCCTCCCTAGGCTTATTCTCTCCCAATTAGGGTTTTTTACCAATCTTGTGCATCGAATAAGTGATTTTGTGTCATTGGTTGAACATTTACTTCATTTTCGGCCTCCCTAGGATTATTCTGATCCAATTAGGGTTTTTAACCAATCTTTTGCATCCAATAAGTGATTTTGTGTCATTGGATGAACATTTAGGTCATTTTCGTCCTCCCTAGGCTTATTCTAATCCAATTAGGGTTTTTAACCAATCTTGTGCATCCAATAAGTACGTTTGTGTCATTGGTTGAACATTTAGGTCATTTTCGTCCTCCCTAGGCTTATTCTCTTCCAATTAGGGTTTTTAACCAATCTTATGCATCCAATAAGTGATTTTGTGTCATTGGTTGAACATTTACGTCATTTTCGTCCTCCCTAGGATTATTCTCATCCAATTAGGGGTTTTAACCAATCTTTTGCATCCAATAAGTGATTTTGGGTCATTGGATGAACATTTAGGTCATTTTCGTCCTCCCTAGGCTTATTCTAATCCAATTAGGGTTTTTAACCAATCATGTGCATCCAATAAGTGATTTTGTGTCATTGTTTGAACATTTAGGTCATTTTCGTCCTCCCTATGCTTATTCTCATCCAATTAGGGTTTTTTACCAATCTTGTGCATCGAATAAGTACGTTTGTGTCATTGGTTGAACGTTTAGGTCATTTTCGTCCTCCCCAGACTTATTTTATTCCAATTAGGGCTTTTAATTAGTCTTGTGCATCCAATAAGTGATTTTGTGTCATTGGTTGAACATTTACGTCATTTTCGTCCTCCGTAGGATTATTCTCATCCAATTAGGGTTTTTACCCAATATTTTGCATCCAATAAGTGATTTTTTGTCATTGGATGAACATTTAGGTCATTTTCGTCCTCCCTTGGCTTATTCTAATCCAATTAGGGTTTTTAACCAATCTTGTGCATCCAATAAGTGATTTTGTGTCATTGGTTATTGAGGTCATTTTCGTCCTCCCTAGGCTTATTCTCATCCAATTAGGGTTTTTAATTAATCTTGTGCATCCAATAAGTACGTTTGTGTCATTGGTTGAACATTTAGGTCATTTCCGTCCTCCCTAGGTTTATTCTCTTCCAATTAGGGTTTTTAACCAATCTTGTGCATCCAATAAGTGATTTTGAGTCATTGGTTGAACATTTACGTCATTTTCGTCCTCGCTAGGATTATTCTCATCCAATTAGGGTTTTTAACCAATTTTGTGCATCCAATAAGTGATTTTGTGTCATTGGATGAACATTTAGGTCATTTTCGTCCTCCCTAGGCTTATTCTAATCCAATTAGGGTTTTTAAAAAATCTTTTGCATCCAATAAGTGATTTTGTGTCATTGAATGAACATTTAGGTGATTTTCGTCCTCCCTAGGCTTATTCTAATTCAATTAGGGTTTTTAACCAATCTTGTGCATCCAATAAGTGATTTTGTGTCATTGGTTGAACATTTAGGTCATTTTCGTCCTCCCTAGGATTATTCTGATCCAATTCGAGTTTTTAACCAATCTTGTGCATCCAATAAGTGATTTTGTGTCATTGAATGAACATTTAGGTCATTTTCGTCCTCCCTAGGCTTATTCTAATCCAATTAGGGTTTTTAACCAATCATGTGCATCCAATAAGTTATTTTGTGTCATTGGTTGAAAATTTTCGTCCTCCTTAGGATTATTCTCATCCAATTAGGGTTTTTAACCAATCTTGTGCATCCAATAAGTGATTTTGTGTCATTGAATGAACATTTAGGTCATTTTCCTCCTCCCTAGGCTTATTCGAATCAAATTAGGGTTTTTAACCAATCTTGTGCATCCAATAAGTGATTTTGTGTCATTGTTTGAACATTTAGGTCATTTTCGTCCTCCCTAGGCTTATTCTCATCCAATTAGGGTTTTTAATTAATCTTGTGCATCCAATAAGTACGTTTGTGTCATTGGTTGAACATTTAGGTCATTTCCGTCCTCCCTAGGCTTATTCTCTTCCAATTAGGGTTTTTAACCAATCTTGTGCATCCAATAAGTGATTTTGTGTCATTGGTTGAACATTTACGTCATTTTCGTCCTCGTTAGGATTATTCTCATCCAGTTAGGGTTTTTAACCAATTTTGTGCATCCAATAAGTGATTTTGTGTCATTGGATGAACATTTAGGTCATTTTCGTCCTCCCTAGGCTTATTCTAATCCAATTAGGGTTTTTAACCAATCTTGTGCATCCAATAAGTGATTTTGTGTCATTCGTTGAACATTTAGGTCATTTTCGTCTTCCCTAGGCTTATTCTCATCCGATTAGGGTTTTTAACCAATCTTGTGCCTCCAATAAGTACGTTTGTGTCATTGGTTGAACATTTATGTCATTTTCGTCCTCCCTTGGCTTATTCTCTTCCAATTAGGGTTTTCAACCAATCTTGTGCATCCAATAAATGATTTTGTGTCATTGGTTGAACATTTACGTCATTTTAGTCCTCCCTAGGCTTATTCTAATCCAATTAAGGGTTTTAACCAATCTTGTGTATCCAATAAGTGATTTTGTGTCATTGGTTGAACATTTAGGTCATTTTCATCCTCCCTAGGACTATTCTCATCCAATTAGGGTTTTAAACCAATCTTGTGCATCCAATAAGTGATTTTGTGTCATTGGATGAACATTTAGGTCATTTTTGTCCTCCCTAGGCTTATTCTAATCCAATTAGGGTTTTTAACCGATCTTTTGCATCCAATAAGTGATTTTGTGTCATTGGTTGAACATTTAGGTCATTTTCATCCTCCCTAGGCTTATTCTCATCCAATTAGGGTTTTTAACCAATCTTGTGCATCCAATAAGTACGTTTGTGTCATTGGTTGAACATTTAGGTCATTTTCGTCCTCCCTACGATTATTCTTATCCAATTAGGGTTTTAAACCAATCTTGTGCATCGAATAAGTCATTTTGTGTCATTGGATGAACATTTAGGTCATTTTCGTCCTCCCTAGGCTTATTCTAATCCAATTAGGGTTTTTAACCAATCTTGTGCATCCAATAAGTGATTTTGTGTCATTGGATGAACATTTAGGTCATTTTCATCCTCACTAGGCTTATTCTAATCCAATTAGGGTTTTTAACCAATCTTTTGCATCCAATAAGTTATTTTTTGTCATTGAATGAACATTTAGGTCATTTTCCTCCTCCCTAGGCTTATTCTAATCCAAGTAGGGTTTTTAAAAAATCTTTTGCATCCAATAAGTGATTTTGTGTCATTCAATGAACATTTAGGTGATTTTCGTCCTCCCTAGGCTTATTCTAATCCAATTAGGGTTTTTAACCAATCTTGTGCATCCAATAAGTGATTTTGTGTCATTGGTTGAACATTTAGGTCATTTTCGTCCTCCCTACGATTATTCTTATCCAATTAGGGTTTTAAACCAATCTTGTGCATCGAATAAGTCATTTTGTGTCATTGGATGAACATTTAGGTCATTTTCATCCTCCCTAGGCTTATTCTAATCCAATTAGGGTTTTTAACCAATCTTGTGCATCCAATAAGTGATTTTGTGTCATTGGATGAACATTTAGGTCATTTTCGTCCTCACTAGGCTTATTCTAATCCAATTAGGGTTTTTAACCAATCTTTTGCATCCAATAAGTTATTTTTTGTCATTGAATGAACATTTAGGTCATTTTCCTCCTCCCTAGGCTTATTCTAATCCAAGTAGGGTTTTTAAAAAAT
The DNA here is from genome assembly GCA_037974735.1 of Cicer chorassanicum. Lineage (NCBI taxonomy): Eukaryota > Viridiplantae > Streptophyta > Magnoliopsida > Fabales > Fabaceae > Cicer > Cicer chorassanicum. Next base: position 841,416 of record JBBPBP010000209.1, read on the forward strand.
CTTTTGCATCCAATAAGTGATTTTGTGTCATTCAATGAACATTTAGGTGATTTTCGTCCTCCCTAGGCTTATTCTAATCCAATTAGGGGTTTTAACCAATCATGTGCGTCCAATAAGTTATTTTGTGTCATTGGTTGAAAATTTTCGTCCTCCTTAGGATTATTCTCATCCAATTAGGGTTTTTAACCAAACTTTTGCAATTAATAAGTGATTTTGTTTCATTGGATGAACATTTAGGTCATTTTCGTCCTCCCTAGACTTATTCGAATCAAATTAGGGTTTTTAACCAATCTTGTGCATCCAATAAGTGATTTTGTGTCATTGTTTGAACATTTAGGTCATTTTCGTCCTCCCTAGGCTTATTCTCATCCAATTAGGGTTTTTAATTAATCTTGTGCATCCAATAAGTACGTTTGTGTCATTGGTTGAACATTTAGGTCATTTCCGTCCTCCCTAGGCTTATTCTCTTCCAATTAGGGTTTTTAACCAATCTTGTGCATCCAATAAGTGATTTTGTGTCATTGGTTGAACATTTACGTCATTTTCGTCCTCGCTAGGATTATTCTCATCCAATTAGGGTTTTTAACCAATTTTGTGCATCCAATAAGTGATTATGTGTCATTGGATGAACATTTAGGTCATTTTCGTCCTCCCTAGGCTTATTCTAATCCAATTAGGGTTTTTAACCAATCTTGTGCATCCAATAAGTGATTTTGTGTCATTGGTTGAACATTTAGGTCATTTTCATCCTCCCTAGGCTTATTCTCATCCAATTAGGGTTTTTAACCAATCTTGTGCATCCAATAAGTACCTTTGTGTCATTGGTTGAACATTAAGGTCATTTTCGTCCTCCCTTGGCTTATTCTCTCCCAATTAGGGTTTTTAACCAATCTTGAGCATCCAATAACTGATTTTGTGTCATTGGTTGAACATTTACGTCATTTTACACCTCCCTAGGATTATTCTCCTCCAATTGGGGTTTTTAACCAATCTTGTGCATCCAATAAGTGATTTTGTGTCATTGGTTTAAAATTTAGGTTATTTTCGTCCTCCCTAGGCTTATTCTCGTCCAATTAGGGTTTTTAACCAATCTTGTGCATCTAATAAGTGATTTTGTGTCATTGGTTGAACATTTAGGTCATTTCCATCCTCCCTAGGCTTATTCTCATGCGATTAGGGTTTTTAACCAATCTTGTGCATCCAATAAGTACGTTTGTGTCATTGGTTGAACATTTAGGTCATTTTCGTCCTCCCTTGGCTTATTCTCTTCCAATTAGGGTTTTTAACCAATCTTGTGCATCCAATAAGTGATTTTGTGTCATTGGTTGAACATTTACGTCATTTTCGTCCTCCATAGGATTATTCTCATCCAATTAGGGTTTTTAACCAATCTTGTGCATCCAATACGTTATTTTGTGTCATTGGATGAACATTTAGGTCATTTTCGTCCTCCCTAGGCTTATTCTAATCGAATTTGGGTATTTAACCAATCTTTTGCATCCAATAAGTGATTTTGTGTCATTGAATGAACATTTAGGTCATTTTCGTCCTCCCTAGGCTTATTCTAACCCAATTAGGGTTTTTAACCAATCTTGTGCATCCAATAAGTGATTTTGTGTCATTGGTTGAACATTTAGGTCATTTTCGTCCTCCCTATGATTATTCTTATCGAATTAGGGTTTTTAACCAATCTTGTGCATCCAATAAGTCATTTTGTGTCATTGGATGAACATTTACGTCATTTTCGTCCTCCCTAGGCTTATTCTAATCCAATTAGGGTTTTTAACCAATCTTGTGCATCCAATAAGTGATTTTGTGTCAAAGGTTGAACATTTAGATCATTTTCATCCTCCCTAGGACTATTCTCATCCAATTAGGGTTTTTAACCAATCTTGTGCATCCAATAAGTGATTTTGTGTCATTGGATGAACATTTAGGTCATTTTCATCCTCCCTAGGCTTATTCTAATCCAATTAGGGTTTTTAACCAATCTTTTGCATCCAATAAGTGATTTTGTGTCATTGAATGAACATTTACGTCATTTTTGTCCTCCCTAGGCTTATTCTAATCCAATTAGGGTTTTTAACCAATCTTGTGCATCCAATAAGTGATTTTGTGTCATTGGTTGAACATTTAGGTCATTTTCGTCCTCCCTACGATTATTCTAATCCAATTAGGGTTTTAATCCAATCTTGTGCATCGAATAAGTCATTTTGTGTCATTGGATGAACATTTAGGTCATTTTCCTCCTCCCTAGGCTTATTCTAATCCAATTAGGGTTTTTAACCAATCTTTTGCATCCAATAAGTGATTTTGTGTCATTGAATGAACATTTACGTCATTTTTGTCCTCCCTAGGCTTATTCTAATCCAATTAGGGTTTTTAACCAATCTTGTGCATCCAATAAGTGATTTTGTGTCATTGGTTGAACATTTAGGTCATTTTCGTCCTCCCTACGATTATTCTTATCCAATTAGGGTTTTAAACCAATCTTGTGCATCAAATAAGTCATTTTGTGTCATTGGATGAACATTTAGGTCATTTTCGTCCTCCCTAGGCTTATTCTAATCCAATTAGGGTTTTTAACCAATCTTTTGCATCCAATAAGTGATTTTTTGTCATTGAATGAACATTTAGGTCATTTTCCTCCTCCCTAGGCTTATTCTAATCCAATTAGGGTTTTTAACCAATCTTTTGCATCCAATAAGTGATTTTGTGTCATTGAATGAACATTTACGTCATTTTCGTCCTCCCTAGGCTTATTCTAATCCAATTAGGGTTTTTAACCAATCTTGTGCATCCAATAAGTGATTTTGTGTCATTGGATGAACATTTAGGTCATTTTCGTCCTCCCTAGGCTTATTCTAATCCAATTAGGGTTTTTAACCAATCTTTTGCATCCAATAAGTGATTTTTTGTCATTGAATGAACATTTAGTTCATTTTCCTCCTCCCTAGGCTTATTCTAATCCAATTAGGGTTTTTAACCAATCTTGTGCATCCAATAAGTGATTTTGTGTCATTGGTTAAACATTTAGGTCATTTTCGTCCTCCCTAGGCTTATTCTAATCCAATTAGGGTTTTTAACCAATCTTGTGCATCCAATAAGTGATTTTGTGTCATTGGTTGAACATTTAGGTCATTTTCGTCCTCCCTACGATTATTCTTATCCAATTAGGGTTTTAAACCAATCTTGTGCATCGAATAAGTCATTTTGTGCCATTGGATGAACATTTAGGTCATTTTCGTCCTCCCTAGGCTTATTCTAATCCAATTAGGGTTTTTAACCAATCTTGTGCATCCAATAAGTGATTTTGTGTCATTGGTTTAACATTTACGTCATTTTCGTCCTCCATAGGATTATTCTCATCCAATTAGGGTTTTTAACCAATCTTGTGCATCCAATACGTGATTTTGTGTCATTGGATGAACATTTAGGTCATTTTAGTCCTCCCTAGGCTTATTCTAATCGAATTTGGGTATTTAACCAATCTTTTGCATCCAATAAGTGATTTTGTGTCATTGAATGAACATTTAGGTCATTTTCGTCCTCCCTAGGTTTATTCTAACCCAATTAGGGTTTTTAACCAATCTTGTGCATCCAATAAGTGATTTTGTGTCATTGGTTGAACATTTAG
>JBBPBP010000209.1:846607-865377 GCA_037974735.1 Cicer chorassanicum
TGAACATTTAGGTCATTTTTGTCCTCCCTAGGCTTATTCTAATCCAATTAGGGTTTTTAACCGATCTTTTGCATCCAATAAGTGATTTTGTGTCATTGGTTGAACATTTCGGTCATTTTCATCCTCCCTAGGCTTATTCTCATCCAATTAGGGTTTTTAACCAATCTTGTGCATCCAATAAGTACGTTTCTGTCATTGGTTGAACATTTAGGTCATTTTCATCCTCCCTAGGACTATTCTCATCCAATTAGGGTATTAAACCAATCTTGTGCATCCAATAAGTGATTTTGTGTCATTGGATGAACATTTAGGTCATTTTCGTCCTCCCTAGGCTTATTCTAATCCAATTAGGGTTTTTAACCAATCTTGTGCATCCAATAAGTGATTTTGTGTCATTGGATGAACATTTAGGTCATTTTCGTCCTCACTAGGCTTATTCTAATCCAATTAGGGTTTTTAACCAATCTTTTGCATCCAATAAGTTATTTTTTGTCATTGAATGAACATTTAGGTCATTTTCCTCCTCCCTAGGCTTATTCTAATCCAAGTAGGGTTTTTAAAAAATCTTTTGCATCCAATAAGTGATTTTGTGTCATTCAATGAACATTTAGGTGATTTTCGTCCTCCCTAGGCTTATTCTAATCCAATTAGGGTTTTTAACCAATCATGTGCATCCAATAAGTTATTTTGTGTCATTGGTTGAAAATTTTCGTCCTCCTTAGGATTATTCTCATCCAATTAGGGTTTTTAACCAAACTTTTGCAATTAATAAGTGATTTTGTTTCATTGGATGAACATTTAGGTCATTTTCGTCCTCCCTAGGCTTATTCGAATCAAATTAGGGTTTTTAACCAATCTTGTGCATCCAATAAGTGATTTTGTGTCATTGTTTGAACATTTAGGTCATTTTCGTCCTCCCTAGGCTTATTCTCATCCAATTAGGGTTTTTAATTAATCTTGTGCATCCAATAAGTGCGTTTGTGTCATTGGTTGAACATTTAGGTCATTTCCGTCCTCCCTAGGCTTATTCTCTTCCAATTAGGGTTTTTAACCAATCTTGTGCATCCAATAAGTGATTTTGTGTCATTGGTTGAACATTTACGTCATTTTCGTCCTCGCTAGGATTATTCTCATCCAATTAGGGTTTTTAACCAATTTTGTGCATCCAATAAGTGATTATGTGTCATTGGATGAACATTTAGGTCATTTTCGTCCTCCCTAGGCTTATTCTAATCCAATTAGGGTTTTTAACCAATCTTGTGCATCCAATAAGTGATTTTGTGTCATTGGTTGAACATTTAGGTCATTTTCGTCCTCCCTACGATTATTCTTATCCAATTAGGGTTTTAAACCAATCTTGTGCATCAAATAAGTCATTTTGTGTCATTGGATGAACATTTAGGTCATTTTCGTCCTCCCTAGGCTTATTCTAATCCAATTAGGGTTTTTAACCAATCTTGTGCATCCAATAAGTGATTTTGTGTCATTGGATGAACATTTAGGTCATTTTCGTCCTCCCAAGGCTTATTCTAATCCAATTAGGGTTTTTAACCAATCTTTTGCATCCAATAAGTGATTTTTTGTCATTGAATGAACATTTAGGTCATTTTCCTCCTCCCTAGGCTTATTCTAATCCAATTAGGGTTTTTAACCAATCTTTTGCATCCAATAAGTGATTTTGTGTCATTGAATGAACATTTACGTCATTTTCGTCCTCCCTAGGCTTATTCTAATCCAATTAGGGTTTTTAACCAATCTTGTGCATCCAATAAGTGATTTTGTGTCATTGGTTGAACATTTAGGTCATTTTCGTCTTCCCTAGGCTTATTCTCATCCGATTAGGGTTTTTAACCAATCTTGTGCCTCCATTAAGTACGTTTGTGTCATTGGTTGAACATTTATGTCATTTTCGTCCACCCTTGGCTTATTCTCTTCCAATTAGGGTTTTCAACCAATCTTGTGCATCCAATAAATGATTTTGTGTCATTGGTTGAACAATTACGTCATTTTCGTCCTCGCTAGGATTATTCTAATCCAATTAGGGTTTTTAACCAATCTTGTGCATCCAATAAGTGATTTTGTGTCATTGGTTGAACATTTAGGTCATTTTCGTCCTCCCTACGATTATTCTTATCCAATTAGGGTTTTTAACCAATCTTGTGCATCCAATATGTCATTTTGTGTCATTGGATGAACATTTAGGTCATTTTCGTCCTCCCTAGGCTTATTCTAATCCAATTAGGGTTTTTAACCAATCTTGTGTATCCAATAAGTGATTTTGTGTCATTGGTTGAACATTTAGGTCATTTTCATCCTCCCTAGGACTATTCTCATCCAATTAGGGTATTAAACCAATCTTGTGCATCCAATAAGTGATTTTGTGTCATTGGATGAACATTTAGGTCATTTTTGTCCTCCCTAGGCTTATTCTAATCCAATTAGGGTTTTTAACCGATCTTTTGCATCCAATAAGTGATTTTGTGTCATTGGTTGAACATTTAGGTCATTTTCATCCTCCCTAGGCTTATTCTCATCCAATTAGGGTTTTTAACCAATCTTGTGCATCCAATAAGTACGTTTCTGTCATTGGTTGAACATTTAGGTCATTTTCGTCCTCCCTACGATTATTCTTATCCAATTAGGGTTTTAAACCAATCTTGTGCATCGAATAAGTCATTTTGTGTCATTGGATGAACATTTAGGTCATTTTCGTCCTCCCTAGGCTTATTCTAATCCAATTAGGGTTTTTAACCAATCTTGTGCATCCAATAAGTGATTTTGTGTCATTGGATGAACATTTAGGTCATTTTCGTCCTCACTAGGCTTATTCTAATCCAATTAGGGTTTTTAACCAATCTTTTGCATCCAATAAGTGATTTTTTGTCATTGAATGAACATTTAGGTCATTTTCCTCCTCCCTAGGCTTATTCTAATCCAATTAGGGTTTTTAAAAAATCTTTTGCATCCAATAAGTGATTTTGTGTCATTGAATGAACATTTAGGTGATTTTCGTCCTCCTTAGGCTTATTCTAATCCAATTAGGGTTTTTAACCAATCTTGTGCATCCAATAAGTGATTTTGTGTCATTGGTTGAACATTAAGGTCATTTTCGTCCTCCCTAGGCTTATTCTAATCCAATTAGGGTTTTTAACCAATCATGTGCATCCAATAAGTTATTTTGTGTCATTGGTTGAAAATTTTCGTCCTCCTTAGGATTATTCTCATCCAATTAAGGTTTTTAACCAAACTTTTGCAATTAATAAGTGATTTTGTTTCATTGGATGAACATTTAGGTCATTTTCGTCCTCCCTAGGCTTATTCGAATCAAATTAGGGTTTTTAACCAATCTTGTGCATCCAATAAGTGATTTTGTGTCATTGTTTGAACATTTAGGTCATTTTCGTCCTCCCTAGGCTTATTCTCATCCAATTAGGGTTTTTAATTAATCTTGTGCATCCAATAAGTACGTTTGTGTCATTGGTTGAACATTTAGGTCATTTCCGTCCTCCCTAGGCTTATTCTCTTCCAATTAGGGTTTTTAACCAATCTTGTGCATCCAATAAGTGATTTTGTGTCATTGGTTGAACATTTACGTCATTTTCGTCCTCGCTAGGATTATTCTCATCCAATTAGGGTTTTTAACCAATTTTGTGCATCCAATAAGTGATTATGTGTTATTGGATGAACATTTAGGTCATTTTCGTCCTCCCTAGGCTTATTCTAATCCAATTAGGGTTTTTAACCAATCTTGTGCATCCAATAAGTGATTTTGTGTCATTGGTTGAACATTTAGGTCATTTTCATCCTCCCTAGGCTTATTCTCCTCCAATTAGGGTTTTTAACCAATCTTGTGCATCCAATAAGTACCTTTGTGTCATTGGTTGAACATTAAGGTCATTTTCGTCCTCCCTTGGCTTATTCTCTCCCAATTAGGGTTTTTAACCAATCTTGAGCATCCAATAACTGATTTTGTGTCATTGGTTGAACATTTACGTCATTTTACACCTCCCTAGGATTATTCTCCTCCAATTGGGGTTTTTAACCAATCTTGTGCATCCAATAAGTGATTTTGTGTCATTGGTTTAAAATTTAGGTTATTTTCGTCCTCCCTAGGCTTATTCTCGTCCAATTAGGGTTTTTAACCAATCTTGTGCATCTAATAAGTGATTTTGTGTCATTGGTTGAACATTTAGGTCATTTCCATCCTCCCTAGGCTTATTCTCATCCGATTAGGGTTTTTAACCAATCTTGTGCATCCAATAAGTACGTTTGTGTCATTGGTTGAACATTTAGGTCATTTTCGTCCTCCCTTGGCTTATTCTCTTCCAATTAGGGTTTTTAACCAATCTTGTGCATCCAATAAGTGATTTTGTGTCATTGGTTGAACATTTACGTCATTTTCGTCCTCCATAGGATTATTCTCATCCAATTAGGGTTTTTAACCAATCTTGTGCATCCAATAAGTGATTTTGTGTCATTGGATGAACATTTAGGTCATTTTCGTCCTCCCTAGGCTTATTCTAATCCAATTAGGGTTTTTAACCAATCTTTTGCATCCAATAAGTGATTTTGTGTCATTGAATGAACATTTACGTCATTTTTGTCCTCCCTAGGCTTATTCTAATCCAATTAGGGTTTTTAACCAATCTTGTGCATCCAATAAGTGATTTTGTGTCATTGGTTGAACATTTAGGTCATTTTCGTCCTCCCTACGATTATTCTAATCCAATTAGGGTTTTAAACCAATCTTGTGCATCGAATAAGCCATTTTGTGTCATTGGATGAACATTTAGGTCATTTTCCTCCTCCCTAGGCTTATTCTAATCCAATTAGGGTTTTTAACCAATCTTTTGCATCCAATAAGTGATTTTGTGTCATTGAATGAACATTTACGTCATTTTCGTCCTCCCTAGGCTTATTCTAATCCAATTAGGGTTTTTAACCAATGTTGTGCATCCAATAAGTGATTTTGTGTCATTGGTTGAACATTTAGGTCATTTTCGTCCTCCCTACGATTATTCTTATCCAATTAGGGTTTTAAACCAATCTTGGGCATCGAATAAGTCATTTTGTGTCATTGGATGAACATTTAGGTCATTTTCGTCCTCCCTAGGCTTATTCTAATCCAATTAGGGTTTTTAACCAATCTTGTGCATCCAATAAGTGATTTTGTGTCATTGGATGAACATTTAGGTCATTTTCGTCCTCCCTAGGCTTATTCTAATCCAATTAGGGTTTTTAACCAATCTTTTGCATCCAATAAGTGATTTTTTGTCATTGAATGAACATTTAGTTCATTTTCCTCCTCCCTAGGCTTATTCTAATCCAATTAGGGTTTTTAACCAATCTTGTGCATCCAATAAGTGATTTTGTGTCATTGGTTAAACATTTAGGTCATTTTCGTCCTCCCTAGGCTTATTCTAATCCAATTAGGGTTTTTAACCAATCTTGTGCATCCAATAAGTGATTTTGTGTCATTGGTTGAACATTTAGGTCATTTTCGTCCTCCCTACGATTATTCTTATCCAATTAGGGTTTTAAACCAATCTTGTGCATCGAATAAGTGATTTTGTGTCATTGGATGAACATTTAGGTCATTTTCGTCCTCCCTAGGCTTATTCTAATCCAATTAGGGTTTTTAACCAATCTTTTGCATCCAATAAGTGATTTTTTGTCATTGAATGAACATTTAGGTCATTTTCCTCCTCCCTAGGCTTATTCTAATCCAATTAGGGTTTTTAACCAATCTTGTGCATCCAATAAGTGATTTTGTGTCATTGGTTAAACATTTAGGTCATTTTCGTCCTCCATAGGCTTATTCTAATCCAATTAGGGTTTTTAACCAATCTTGTGCATCCAATAAGTGATTTTGTGTCATTGGTTGAACATTTAGGTCATTTTCGTCCTCCCTAGGCTTATTCTAATCCAATTAGGGTTTTTAACCAATCATGTGCATCCAATAAGTTATTTTGTGTCATTGGTTGAAAATTTTCGTCCTCCTTAGGATTATTCTCATCCAATTAGGGTTTTTAACCAAACTTTTGCAATTAATAAGTGATTTTGTTTCATTGGATGAACATTTAGGTCATTTTCGTCCTCCCTAGGCTTATTCGAATCAAATTAGGGTTTTTAACCAATCTTGTGCATCCAATAAGTGATTTTGTGTCATTGTTTGAACATTTAGGTCATTTTCGTCCTCCCTAGGCTTATTCTCATCCAATTAGGGTTTTTAATTAATCTTGTGCATCCAATAAGTGCGTTTGTGTCATTGGTTGAACATTTAGGTCATTTCCGTCCTCCCTAGGCTTATTCTCTTCCAATTAGGGTTTTTAACCAATCTTGTGCATCCAATAAGTGATTTTGTGTCATTGGTTGAACATTTACGTCATTTTCGTCCTCGCTAGGATTATTCTCATCCAATTAGGGTTTTTAACCAATTTTGTGCATCCAATAAGTGATTATGTGTCATTGGATGAACATTTAGGTCATTTTCGTCCTCCCTAGGCTTATTCTAATCCAATTAGGGTTTTTAACCAATCTTGTGCATCCAATAAGTGATTTTGTGTCATTGGTTGAACATTTAGGTCATTTTCATCCTCCCTAGGCTTATTCTCATCCAATTAGGGTTTTTAACCAATCTTGTGCATCCAATAAGTACCTTTGTGTTATTGGTTGAACATTTAGGTCATTTTCGTCCTCCCTTGGCTTATTCTCTCCCAATTAGGGTTTTTAACCAATCTTGAGCATCCAATAAGTGATTTTGTGTCATTGGTTGAACATTTACGTCATTTTACACCTCCCTAGGATTATTCTCCTCCAATTGGTGTTTTTAACCAATCTTGTGCATCCAATAAGTGATTTTGTGTCGTTGGTTTAAAATTTAGGTTATTTTCGTCCTCCCTAGGCTTATTCTCGTCCAATTAGGGTTTTTAACCAATCTTGTGCATCTAATAAGTGATTTTGTGTCATTGGTTGAACATTTAGGTCATTTCCATCCTCCCTAGGCTTATTCTCATCCGATTAGGGTTTTTAACCAATCTTGTGCATCCAATAAGTACGTTTGTGTCATTGGTTGAACATTTAGGTCATTTTCGTCCTCCCTTGGCTTATTCTCTTCCAATTAGGGTTTTTAACCAATCTTGTGCATCCAATAAGTGATTTTGTGTCATTGGTTGAACATTTACGTCATTTTCGTCCTCCATAGGATTATTCTCATCCAATTAGGGTTTTTAACCAATCTTGTGCATCCAATAAGTGATTTTGTGTCATTGGATGAACATTTAGGTCATTTTCGTCCTCCCTAGGCTTATTCTAATCCAATTAGGGTTTTTAACCAATATTTTGCATCCAATAAGTGATTTTGTGTCATTGAATGAACATTTACGTCATTTTTGTCCTCCCTAGGCTTATTCTAATCCAATTAGGGTTTTTAACCAATCTTGTGCATCCAATAAGTGATTTTGTGTCATTGGTTGAACATTTAGGTCATTTTCGTCCTCCCTACGATTATTCTTATCCAATTAGGGTTTTAAACCAATCTTGTGCATCGAATAAGTCATTTTGTGTCATTGGATGAACATTTAGGTCATTTTCGTCCTCCCTAGGCTTATTCTAATCCAATTAGGGTTTTTAACCAATCTTGTGCATCCAATAAGTGATTTTGTGTCATTGGATGAACATTTAGGTCATTTTCGTCCTCACTAGGCTTATTCTAATCCAATTAGGGTTTTTAACCAATCTTTTGCATCCAATAAGTGATTTTTTGTCATTGAATGAACATTTAGGTCATTTTCCTACTCCCTAGGCTTATTCTAATCCAATTAGGGTTTTTAACCAATCTTTTGCATCCAATAAGTGATTTTGTGTCATTGCTTGAACATTTAGGTCATTTTCGTCCTCCCTAGGCTTATTCTAATCCAATTAGGGTTTTTAACCAATCATGTGCATCCAATAAGTTATTTTGTGTCATTGGTTGAAAATTTTCGTCCTCCTTAGGATTATTCTCATCCAATTAGGGTTTTTAACCAAACTTTTGCAATTAATAAGTGATTTTGTTTCATTGGATGAACATTTAGGTCATTTTCGTCCTCCCTAGGCTTATTCGAATCAAATTAGGGTTTTTAACCAATCTTGTGCATCCAATAAGTGATTTTGTGTCATTGTTTGAACATTTAGGTCATTTTCGTCCTCCCTAGGCTTATTCTCATCCAATTAGGGTTTTTAATTAATCTTGTGCATCCAATAAGTACGTTTGTGTCATTGGTTGAACATTTAGGTCATTTCCGTCCTCCCTAGGCTTGTTCTCTTCCAATTAGGGTTTTTAACCAATCTTGTGCATCCAATAAGTGATTTTGTGTCATTGGTTGAACATTTACGTCATTTTCGTCCTCGCTAGGATTATTCTCATCCAATTAGGGTTTTTAACCAATTTTGTGCATCCAATAAGTGATTATGTGTCATTGGATGAACATTTAGGTCATTTTCGTCCTCCCTAGGCTTATTCTAATCCAATTAGGGTTTTTAACCAATCTTGTGCATCCAATAAGTGATTTTGTGTCATTGGTTGAACATTTAGGTCATTTTCATCCTCCCTAGGCTTATTCTCATCCAATTAGGGTTTTTAACCAATCTTGTGCATCCAATAAGTACCTTTGTGTCATTGGTTGAACATTTAGGTCATTTTCGTCCTCCCTTGGCTTATTCTCTCCCAATTAGGGTTTTTAACCAATCTTGAGCATCCAATAAGTGATTTTGTGTCATTGGTTGAACATTTACGTCATTTTACACCTCCCTAGGATTATTCTCCTCCAATTGGGGTTTTTAACCAATCTTGTGCATCCAATAAGTGATTTTGTGTCATTGGTTTAAAATTTAGGTTATTTTCGTCCTCCCTAGGCTTATTCTCGTCCAATTAGGGTTTTTAACCAATCTTGTGCATCTAATAAGTGATTTTGTGTCATTGGTTGAACATTTAGGTCATTTCCATCCTCCCTAGGCTTATTCTCATCCGATTAGGGTTTTTAACCAATCTTGTGCATCCAATAAGTACGTTTGTGTCATTGGTTGAACATTTAGGTCATTTTCGTCCTCCCTTGGCTTATTCTCTTCCAATTAGGGTTTTTAACCAATCTTGTGCATCCAATAAGTGATTTTGTGTCATTGGTTGAACATTTACGTCATTTTCGTCCTCCATAGGATTATTCTCATCCAATTAGGGTTTTTAACCAATCTTGTGCATCCAATAAGTGATTTTGTGTCATTGGATGAACATTTAGGTCATTTTCGTCCTCCCTAGGCTTATTCTAATCCAATTAGGGTTTTTAACCAATCTTTTGCATCCAATAAGTGATTTTGTGTCATTGGTTGAACATTTACGTCATTTTCGTCCTCCATAGGCTTATTCTCTTCCATTTAGGGTTTTTAACCAATCTTGTGCATCCAATAAGTGATTTTGTGTCATTGGTTGAACATTTAGGTCATTTTCATCCTCCCTACGATTATTCTTATCCAATTAGGGTTTTAAACCAATGTTGTGCATCCAATAAGTCATTTTGTGTCATTGGATGAACATTTAGGTCATTTTCGTCCTCCCTAGGCTTATTCTAATCCAATTAGGGTTTTTAACCAATCTTGTGCATCCAATAAGTGATTTTGTGTCATTGGATGAACATTTAGGTCATTTTCGTCCTCCCTAGGCTTATTCTAATCCAATTAGGGTTTTTAACCAATCTTTTGCATCCAATAAGTGATTTTTTGTCATTGAATGAACATTTAGTTCATTTTCCTCCTCCCTAGGCTTATTCTAATCCAATTAGGGTTTTTAACCAATCTTGTGCATCCAATAAGTGATTTTGTGTCATTGGTTAAACATTTAGGTCATTTTCGTCCTCCCTAGGCTTATTCTAATCCAATTAGGGTTTTTAACCAATCTTGTGCATCCAATAAGTGATTTTGTGTCATTGGTTGAACATTTAGGTCATTTTCGTCCTCCCTACGATTATTCTTATCCAATTAGGGTTTTAAACCAATCTTGTGCATCGAATAAGTCATTTTGTGTCATTGGATGAACATTTAGGTCATTTTCGTCCTCCCTAGGCTTATTCTAATCCAATTAGGTTTTTTAACCAATCTTGTGCATCCAATAAGTGATTTTGTGTCATTGGTTGAACATTTAGGTCATTTTCGTCCTCCCTACGATTATTCTTATCCAATTAGGGTTTTAAACCAATCTTGTGCATCGAATAAGTCATTTTGTGTCATTGGATGAACATTTAGGTCATTTTCGTCCTCCCTAGGCTTATTCTAATCCAATTAGGGTTTTTAACCAATCTTGTGCATCCAATAAGTGATTTTGTATCATTGGATGAACATTTAGGTCATTTTCGTCCTCCCTAGGCTTATTCTAATCCAATTAGGGTTTTTAACCAATCTTTTGCATCCAATAAGTGATTTTTTGTCATTGAATGAACATTTAGGTCATTTTCCTCCTCCCTAGGCTTATTCTAATCCAATTAGGGTTTTTAACCAATCTTTTGCATCCAATAAGTGATTTTGTGTCATTGAATGAACATTTACGTCATTTTCGTCCTCCCTAGGCTTATTCTAATCCAATTAGGGTTTTTAACCAATCTTGTGCATCCAATAAGTGATTTTGTGTCATTGGTTGAACATTTAGGTCATTTTCGTCCTCCCTAGGCTTATTCTAATCCAATTAGGGTTTTAAACCAATCTTGTGCATCGAATAAGTCATTTTGTGTCATTGGTTGAACATTTAGGTCATTTTCGTCCTCCCTACGATTATTCTTATCCAATTAGGGTTTTAAACCAATCTTGTGCATCGAATAAGTCATTTTGTACCATTGGATGAACATTTAGGTCATTTTCGTCCTCCCTAGGCTTATTCTAATCCAATTATGGTTTTTAACCAATCTTGTGCATCCAATAAGTGATTTTGTGTCATTGGATGAACATTTAGGTCATTTTCGTCCTCCCTAGGCTTATTCTAATCCAATTAGGGTTTTTAACCTATCTTTTGCATCAAATAAGTGATTTTTTGTCATTGAATGAACATTTAGGTCATTTTCCTCCTCCCTAGGCTTATTCTAATCCAATTAGGGTTTTTAACCAATCTTGTGCATCCAATAAGTGATTTTGTGTCATTGGTTAAACTTTTAGGTCATTTTCGTCCTCCCTAGGCTTATTCTAATCCAATTAGGGTTTTTAACCAATCTTGTGCATCCAATAAGTGATTTTGTGTCATTGGTTGAACATTTAGGTCATTTTCGTCCTCCCTACGATTATTCTTATCCAATTAGGGTTTTAAACCAATCTTGTGCATCGAATAAGTCATTTTGTGTCATTGGATGAACATTTAGGTCATTTTCGTCCTCCCTAGGCTTATTCTAATCCAATTAGGTTTTTTAACCAATCTTGTGCATCCAATAAGTGATTTTGTGTCATTGGTTGAACATTTAGGTCATTTTCGTCCTCCCTACGATTATTCTTATCCAATTAGGGTTTTAAACCAATCTTGTGCATCGAATAAGTCATTTTGTGTCATTGGATGAACATTTAGGTCATTTTCGTCCTCCCTAGGCTTATTCTAATCCAATTAGGGTTTTTAACCAATCTTGTGCATCCAATAAGTGATTTTGTATCATTGGATGAACATTTAGGTCATTTTCGTCCTCACTAGGCTTATTCTAATCCAATTAGGGTTTTTAACCAATCTTTTGCATCCAATAAGTGATTTTTTGTCATTGAATGAACATTTAGGTCATTTTCCTCCTCCATAGGCTTATTCTAATCCAATTAGGGTTTTTAACCAATCTTTTGCATCCAATAAGTGATTTTGTGTCATTGAATGAACATTTACGTCATTTTCGTCCTCCCTAGGCTTATTCTAATCCAATTAGGGTTTTTAACCAATCTTGTGCATCCAATAAGTGATTTTGTGTCATTGGTTGAACATTTAGGTCATTTTCGTCCTCCCTACGATTATTCTTATCCAATTAGGGTTTTAAACCAATCTTGTGCATCGAATAAGTCATTTTGTGTCATTGGATGAACATTTAGGTCATTTTCGTCCTCCCTAGGCTTATTCTAATCCAATTAGGGTTTTTAACCAATCTTTTGCATCCAATAAGTGATTTTTTGTCATTGAATGAACATTTAGGTCATTTTCCTCCTCCCTAGGCTTATTCTAATCCAATTAGGGTTTTTAACCAATCTTTTGCATCCAATAAGTGATTTTGTGTCATTGAATGAACATTTACGTCATTTTCGTCCTCCCTAGGCTTATTCTAATCCAATTAGGGTTTTTAACCAATCTTGTGCATCCAATAAGTGATTTTGTGTCATTGGATGAACATTTAGGTCATTTTCGTCCTCCCTAGGCTTATTCTAATCCAATTAGGGTTTTTAACCAATCTTTTGCATCCAATAAGTGATTTTGTGTCATTGGTTGAACATTTACGTCATTTTCGTCCTCCATAGGCTTATTCTCTTCCATTTAGGGTTTTTAACCAATCTTGTGCATCCAATAAGTGATTTTGTGTCATTGGTTGAACATTTAGGTCATTTTCATCCTCCCTACGATTATTCTTATCCAATTAGGGTTTTAAACCAATGTTGTGCATCCAATAAGTCATTTTGTGTCATTGGATGAACATTTAGGTCATTTTCGTCCTCCCTAGGCTTATTCTAATCCAATTAGGGTTTTTAACCAATCTTGTGCATCCAATAAGTGATTTTGTGTCATTGGATGAACATTTAGGTCATTTTCGTCCTCCCTAGGCTTATTCTAATCCAATTAGGGTTTTTAACCAATCTTTTGCATCCAATAAGTGATTTTGTGTCATTGGATGAACATTTAGGTCATTTTCGTCCTCCCTAGGCTTATTCTAATCCAATTAGGGTTTTTAACCAATCTTGTGCATCGAATAAGTCATTTTGTGTCATTGAATGAACATTTAGGTCATTTTCCTCCTCCCTAGGCTTATTCTAATCCAATTAGGGTTTTTAACCAATCTTGTGCATCCAATAAGTGATTTTGTGTCATTGGATGAACATTTAGGTCATTTTCGTCCTCCCTAGGCTTATTCTAATCCAATTAGGGTTTTTAATCAATCTTTTGCATCCAATAAGTGATTTTTTGTCATTGAATGAACATTTAGGTCATTTTCCTCCTCCCTAGGCTTATTCTAATCCAATTAGGGTTTTTAACCAATCTTGTGCATCGAATAAGTCATTTTGTGTCATTGAATGAACATTTAGGTCATTTTCCTCCTCCCTAGGCTTATTCTAATCCAATTAGGGTTTTTAACCAATCTTTTGCATCCAATAAGTGATTTTGTGTCATTGGATGAACATTTAGGTCATTTTCGTCCTCCCTAGGCTTATTCTAATCCAATTAGGGTTTTTAACCAATCTTGTGCATCCAATAAGTGATTTTGTGTCATTGGATGAACATTTAGGTCATTTTCGTCCTCCCTAGGCTTATTCTAATCCAATTAGGGTTTTTAACCAATCTAGTGCATCCAATATGTGATTTTCTGCCATTTTATGTCATTGGTAGAACATTTAGGTCATTTTCGTCCTCCCTAGGTTTATTTTAATCCAATTAGGGTTTTTAACCAATCTTGTGCATCCAATATGTGATTTTGTGTCATTGGTTGCACATTTAGGTCATTTTCGTCCTCCCTAGGCTTATTCTAATCCAATTAGGGTTTTTAACCAATCTTGTGCATCCAATAAGTGATTTTGTGTCATTGGTTGAACATTTAGGTCATTTTCGTCCTCCCTACGCTTATTCTTATCCAATTAGGGTTTTAAACCAATCTTGTGCATCGAATAAGTCATTTTGTGTCATTGGATGAACATTTAGGTCATTTTCGTCCTCCCTAGGCTTATTCTAATCCAATTAGGGTTTTTAACCAATCTTGTGCATCCAATAAGTGATTTTGTGTCATTGGATGAACATTTAGGTCATTTTCGTCCTCCCTAGGCTTATTCTAATCCAGTTAGGGTTTTTAACCAATCTTTTGCATCCAATAAGTGATTTTTTGTCATTGAATGAACATTTAGGTCATTTTCCTCCTCCCTAGGCTTATTCTAATCCAATTAGGGTTTTTAACCAATCTTGTGCATCCAATAAGTGATTTTGTGTCATTGGTTAAACATTTAGGTCATTTTCGTCCTCCATAGGCTTATTCTAATCCAATTAGGGTTTTTAACCAATCTTGTGCATCCAATAAGTGATTTTGTGTCATTGGTTGAACATTTAGGTCATTTTCGTCCTCCCTAGGCTTATTCTAATCCAATTAGGGTTTTTAACCAATCTTGTGCATCCAATAAGTGATTTTGTGTCATTGGTTAAACATTTAGGTCATTTTCGTCCTCCCTAGGCTTATTCTAATCCAATTAGGGTTTTTAACCAATCTTGTGCATCCAATAAGTTATTTTGTGTCATTGGTTGAACATTTAGGTCATTTTCGTCCTCCCTACGATTATTCTTATCCAATTAGGGTTTTAAACCAATCTTGTGCATCCAATAAGTCATTTTTTGTCATTGGATGAACATTTAGGTCATTTTCGTCCTCCCTAGGCTTATTCTAATCCAATTAGGGTTTTTAACCAATCTTGTGCATCCAATAACAGATTTTGTGTCATTGGTTGAACATTTAGGTCATTTTCGTCCTCCCTACGATTAGTCTTATCCAATTAGGGTTTTTAACCAATCTTGTGCATCCAATAAGTCATTTTGTGTCATTGGATGAACATTTAGGTCATTTTCGTCCTCCCTAGGCTTATTCTAATCCAATTAGGGTTTTTAACCAATCTTTTGCATCCAATAAGTGATTTTTTGTCATTGAATGAACATTTAGGTCATTTTCCTCCTCCCTAGGCTTATTCTAATCCAATTAGGGTTTTTAACCAATCTTTTGCATCCAATAAGTGATTTTGTGTCATTGAATGAACATTTACGTCATTTTCGTCCTCCCTAGGCTTATTCTAATCCAATTAGGGTTTTTAACCAATGTTGTGCATCCAATAAGTGATTTTGTGTCATTGGTTGAACATTTAGGTCATTTTCGTCCTCCCTACGATTATTCTTATCCAATTAGGGTTTTAAACCAATCTTGGGCATCGAATAAGTCATTTTGTGTCATTGGATGAACATTTAGGTCATTTTCGTCCTCCCTAGGCTTATTCTAATCCAATTAGGGTTTTTAACCAATCTTGTGCATCCAATAAGTGATTTTGTGTCATTGGATGAACATTTAGGTCATTTTCGTCCTCCCTAGGCTTATTCTAATCCAATTAGGGTTTTTAACCAATCTTTTGCATCCAATAAGTGATTTTTTGTCATTGAATGAACATTTAGGTCATTTTCCTCCTCCCTAGGCTTATTCTAATCCAATTAGGGTTTTTAACCAATCTTTTGCATCCAATAAGTGATTTTGTGTCATTGAATGACCATTTACGTCATTTTCGTCCTCCCTAGGCTTATTCTAATCCAATTAGGGTTTTTAACCAATCTTGTGCATCCAATAAGTGATTTTGTGTCATTGGTTGAACATTTAGGTCATTTTCGTCCTCCCTACGATTATTCTTATCCAATTAGGGTTTTAAACCAATCTTGTGCATCGAATAAGTCATTTTGTGTCATTGGATGAACATTTAGGTCATTTTCGTCCTCCCTAGGCTTATTCTAATCCAATTAGGGTTTTTAACCAATCTTGTGCATCCAATAAGTGATTTTGTATCATTGGATGAACATTTAGGTCATTTTCGTCCTCCCTAGGCTTATTCTAATCCAATTAGGGTTTTTAACCAATCTTTTGCATCCAATAAGTGATTTTTTGTCATTGAATGAACATTTAGGTCATTTTCCTCCTCCCTAGGCTTATTTTAATCCAATTAGGGTTTTTAACCAATCTTGTGCATCCAATTAGTGATTTTGTGTCATTGGTTGAACATTTAGGTCATTTTTGTCCTCCCTACGATTATTCTTATCCAATTAGGGTTTTTAACCAATCTTGTGCATCCAATAAGTCATTTTGTGTCATAGGATGAACATTTAGGTCATTTTCGTCCTCCCTAGGCTTATTCTAATCCAATTAGGGTTTTTAACCAATCTTGTGCATCCAATAAGTGATTTTGTGTCATTGGTTGAACATTTAGGTCATTTTCATCCTCCCAAGGCTTATTCTAATCCAATTAGGGTTTTTAACCAATCTTTTGCATCCAATAAGTGATTTTGTGTCATTGAAAGAACATTTAGGTCATTTTCGTCCTCCCTAGGCTTATTCTAATCCAATTAGGGTTTTTTACCAATCTTGTGCATCCAATAACAGATTTTGTGTCATTGGTTGAACATTTAGGTCATTTTCGTCCTCCCTACGATTAGTCTTATCCAATTAGGGTTTTTAACCAATCTTGTGCATCCAATAAGTCATTTTGTGTCATTGGATGAACATTTAGGTCATTTTCGTCCTCCCTAGGCTTATTCTAATCCAATTAGGGTTTTTAACCAATCTTGTGCATCCAATAAGTGATTTTGTGTCACTGGTTGAACATTTAGGTCATTTTCATCCTCCCTAGGACTATTCTCATCCAATTAGGGTTTTTAACCAATCTTGTGCATCCAATAAGTGATTTTGTGTCATTGGTTAAACATTTAGGTCATTTTCGTCCTCCCTAGGCTTATTCTAATCCAATTAGGGTTTTTAACCAATCTTGTGCATCCAATAAGTTATTTTGTGTCATTGGTTGAACATTTAGGTCATTTTCGTCCTCCCTACGATTATTCTTATCCAATTAGGGTTTTAAACCAATCTTGTGCATCCAATAAGTCATTTTTTGTCATTGGATGAACATTTAGGTCATTTTCGTCCTCCCTAGGCTTATTCTAATCCAATTAGGGTTTTTAACCAATCTTGTGCATCCAATAACAGATTTTGTGTCATTGGTTGAACATTTAGGTCATTTTCGTCCTCCCTACGATTAGTCTTATCCAATTAGGGTTTTTAACCAATCTTGTGCATCCAATAAGTCATTTTGTGTCATTGGATGAACATTTAGGTCATTTTCGTCCTCCCTAGGCTTATTCTAATCCAATTAGGGTTTTTAACCAATCTTTTGCATCCAATAAGTGATTTTTTGTCATTGAATGAACATTTAGGTCATTTTCCTCCTCCCTAGGCTTATTCTAATCCAATTAGGGTTTTTAACCAATCTTTTGCATCCAATAAGTGATTTTGTGTCATTGAATGAACATTTACGTCATTTTCGTCCTCCCTAGGCTTATTCTAATCCAATTAGGGTTTTTAACCAATCTTGTGCATCCAATAAGTGATTTTGTGTCATTGGTTGAACATTTAGGTCATTTTCGTCCTCCCTACGCTTATTCTTATCCAATTAGGGTTTTAAACCAATCTTGTGCATCGAATAAGTCATTTTGTGTCATTGGATGAACATTTAGGTCATTTTCGTCCTCCCTAGGCTTATTCTAATCCAATTAGGGTTTTTAACCAATCTTGTGCATCCAATAAGTGATTTTGTATCATTGGATGAACATTTAGGTCATTTTCGTCCACCCTAGGCTTATTCTAATCCAATTAGGGTTTTTAACCAATCTTTTGCATCCAATAAGTGATTTTTTGTCATTGAATGAACATTTAGGTCATTTTCCTCCTCCCTAGGCTTATTCTAATCCAATTAGGGTTTTTAACCAATCTTGTGCATCCAATTAGTGATTTTGTGTCATTGGTTGAACATTTAGGTCATTTTCGTCCTCCCTAAGATTATTCTTATCCAATTAGGGTTTTTAACCAATCTTGTGCATCCAATAAGTCATTTTGTGTCATAGGATGAACATTTAGGTCATTTTCGTCCTCCCTAGGCTTATTCTAATCCAATTAGGGTTTTTAACCAATCTTGTGCATCCAATAAGTGATTTTGTGTCATTGGTTGAACATTTAGGTCATTTTCATCCTCCCAAGGCTTATTCTAATCCAATTAGGGTTTTTAACCAATCTTTTGCATCCAATAAGTGATTTTGTGTCATTGAAAGAACATTTAGGTCATTTTCGTCCTCCCTAGGCTTATTCTATTCCAATTAGGGTTTTTAACCAATCTTGTGCATCCAATAACAGATTTTGTGTCATTGGTTGAACATTTAGGCCATTTTCGTTCTCCCTACGATTAGTCTTATCCAATTAGGGTTTTTAACCAATCTTGTGCATCCAATAAGTCATTTTGTGTTATTGGATGAACATTTAGGTCATTTTCGTCCTCCCTAGGCTTATTCTAATCCAATTAGGGTTTTTAACCAATCTTGTGCATCCAATAAGTGATTTTGTGTCACTGGTTGAACATTTAGGTCATTTTCATCCTCCCTAGGACTATTCTCATCCAATTAGGGTTTTTAACCAATCTTGTGCATCCAATAAGTGATTTTGTGTCATTGGATGAACATTTAGCTCATTTTCGTCCTCCCTAGGCTTATTCTAATCCAATTAGGGTTTTTAACCAATCTTGTACATCCAATAAGTGATTTTGTGTCATTGGTTGAACATTTAGGTCATTTTCATCCTCCCTAGGACTATTCTCATCGAATTAGGGTTTTTAACCAATCTTATGCATCCAATAAGTGATTTTGTGTCATTGGATGAACATTTAGGTCATTCACGTCCTCCCTAGGCTTATTCTAATCCAATTAGGGTTTTTAACAAATCTTTTGCATCCAATAAGTGATTTTGTGTCAT
>JBBPBP010000209.1:865877-882074 GCA_037974735.1 Cicer chorassanicum
TTAGGTCATTTTCATCCTCCCTAGGCTTATTCTCATCCAATTAGGGTTTTTAACCAATCTTGTGCATCCAATAAGTAAGTTTGTGTCGTTGGTTGAACATTTAGGTCATTTTCGTCCTCCCTAGGCTTATTTTCTCCCAATTAGGGTTTTTAACCAATCTTGTGCATCCAATAAGTGATTTTGTGTCATTGGTTGAACATTTACGTCATTTTCATCCTCCCTAGGATTATTCACATCCAATTGGGGTTTTTAACCAATCTTGTGCATCCAATAAGTGATTTTGTTTCATTGGTTTAAAATTTAGGTTATTTTCGTCCTCCCTAGGCTTATTCTCTTCCAATTAGGGTTTTTAACCATTCTTGTGCATCCAATAAGTGATTTTGTGTCATTGGTTGAACATTTACATCATTTTCATCCTCCCTAGTATTATTCTCATCCAATTAGGGTTTTTAACCAATCTTTTGCATCCAATAAGTGATTTTGTGTCATTGAATGAACATTTAGGTCATTTTCGTCCTCCCTAGGCTTATTTTAATCCAATTAGGGTTTTTAACCAATCTTGTGCATGCAATAAGTGATTTTGTGTCATTGGTTGAACATTTACGTCATTTTCGTCCTCCTTAGGATTATTCTCATCCAATTAGGTTTTTTAACCAATCTTTTGCATCCAATAAGTGATTTTGTGTCATTTGATGAACATTTAGGTCATTTTTCGTCCTCCCTAGGTTTATTCTAATCCAATTAGAGTTTTTAACCAATCTTGTGGATCCAATAAGTGATTTTGTGTCATTGGTTGAACATTTAGGTCATTTCCATCCTCCCTAGGCTTATTCTCATCCAATTAGGGTTTGTAACCAATGTTGTGCATCCAATAAGTACGTTTGTGTCATTGGTTGAACATTTAGGTCATTTTCGTCCTCCCTAGGCTTATTCTCTTCCAATTAGGGTTTTTAACCAATCTTTTGCATCCAATAAGTGATTTTGTGTCATTGGATGAACATTCAGGTCATTTTCGTCCTCCCTTGGCTTATTCTAATCCAATTAGGGTTTTTAACCAATCTTGTGCATCCAATAAGTGATTTTGTGTCATTGGTTGAACATTTAGGTCATTTTCGTCTTCCCTAGGCTTATTCTCATCCGATTAGGGTTTTTAACCAATCTTGTGCATCCAATAAGTACGTTTGTGTCATTGGTTGAACATTTAGGTCATTTTCGTCCTCCCTAGGCTTATTCTCTTCCATTTAGGGTTTTTAACCAATCTTGTGCATCCATTAAGTTATTTTACGTCATTGGTTGAACATTTACGTCATTTTCGTCCTCCATAGGATTATTCTCATCCAATTAGGGTTTTTAACCAATCTTGTGCATCCAATAAGTGATTTTGTGTCATTGGTTGAACATTTAGGTCATTTTCGTCCTCCCTAGGCTTATTCTAATCCAATTAGGGTTTTTAACCAATCTTTTGCATCCAATAAGTGATTTTGTGTCATTGGTTGAACATTTAGGTCATTTTCGTCCTCCCTAGGCTTATTCTCATCCAATTAGGGTTTTTAACCAATCTTGTGCATCCAATAAGTGATTTTGTGTCATTGGCTGAACATTTAGGTCATTTTCGTCCTCCCTAGGCTTATTCTAATCCAATTAGGGTTTTTAACCAATCTTGTGCATCCAATAAGTGATTTTGTGTCATTGGTTGAACATTTAGGTCATTTTCGTCCTCCCTACGATTATTCTTATCCAATTAGGGTTTTAAACCAATCTTGTGCATCGAATAAGTCATTTTGTGTCATTGGATGAACATTTAGGTCATTTTCGTCCTCCCTAGGCTTATTCTAATCCAATTAGGTTTTTTAACCAATCTTGTGCATCCAATAAGTGATTTTGTGTCATTGGTTGAACATTTAGGTCATTTTCGTCCTCCCTACGATTATTCTTATCCAATTAGGGTTTTAAACCAATCTTGTGCATCGAATAAGTCATTTTGTGTCATTGGATGAACATTTAGGTCATTTTCGTCCTCCCTAGGCTTATTCTAATCCAATTAGGGTTTTTAACCAATCTTGTGCATCCAATAAGTGATTTTGTATCATTGGATGAACATTTAGGTCATTTTCGTCCTCACTAGGCTTATTCTAATCCAATTAGGGTTTTTAACCAATCTTTTGCATCCAATAAGTGATTTTTTGTCATTGAATGAACATTTAGGTCATTTTCCTCCTCCATAGGCTTATTCTAATCCAATTAGGGTTTTTAACCAATCTTTTGCATCCAATAAGTGATTTTGTGTCATTGAATGAACATTTACGTCATTTTCGTCCTCCCTAGGCTTATTCTAATCCAATTAGGGTTTTTAACCAATCTTGTGCATCCAATAAGTGATTTTGTGTCATTGGTTGAACATTTAGGTCATTTTCGTCCTCCCTACGATTATTCTTATCCAATTAGGGTTTTAAACCAATCTTGTGCATCGAATAAGTCATTTTGTGTCATTGGATGAACATTTAGGTCATTTTCGTCCTCCCTAGGCTTATTCTAATCCAATTAGGGTTTTTAACCAATCTTTTGCATCCAATAAGTGATTTTTTGTCATTGAATGAACATTTAGGTCATTTTCCTCCTCCCTAGGCTTATTCTAATCCAATTAGGGTTTTTAACCAATCTTGTGCATCCAATTAGTGATTTTGTGTCATTGGTTGAACATTTAGGTCATTTTTGTCCTCCCTACGATTATTCTTATCCAATTAGGGTTTTTAACCAATCTTGTGCATCCAATAAGTCATTTTGTGTCATAGGATGAACATTTAGGTCATTTTCGTCCTCCCTAGGCTTATTCTAATCCAATTAGGGTTTTTAACCAATCTTGTGCATCCAATAAGTGATTTTGTATCATTGGATGAACATTTAGGTCATTTTCGTCCTCCCTAGGCTTATTCTAATCCAATTAGGGTTTTTAACCAATATTTTGCATCCAATAAGTGATTTTTTGTCATTGAATGAACATTTAGGTCATTTTCCTCCTCCCTAGGCTTATTCTAATCCAATTAGGGTTTTTAACCAATCTTGTGCATCCAATTAGTGATTTTGTGTCATTGGTTGAACATTTAGGTCATTTTCCTCCTCCCTAGGCTTATTCTAATCCAATTAGGGTTTTTAACCAATCTTGTGCATCCAATTAGTGATTTTGTGTCATTGGTTGAACATTTAGGTCATTTTTGTCCTCCCTACGATTATTCTTATCCAATTAGGGTTTTAAACCAATGTTGTGCATCCAATAAGTCATTTTGTGTCATTGGATGAACATTTAGGTCATTTTCATCCTCCCTAGGACTATTCTCATCCAATTAGGGTTTTTAACCAATCTTGTGCATCCAATAAGTGATTTTGTGTCATTGGATGAACATTTAGGTCATTTTCGTCCTCCCTAGGCATATTCTAATCCAATTAGGGTTTTTAACCAATCTTTTGCATCCAATAAGTGATTTTGTGTCGTTGGTTGAACATTTAGGTCATTTTCATCCTCCCTAGGCTTATTCTCATCCAATTAGGGTTTTTAACCAATCTTGTGCATCCAATAAGTACCTTTGTGTCATTGGTTGTACATTTAGGTCATTTTCGTCCTCCCTAGGCTTATTCTCTTCCATTTAGGGTTTTTAACCAATCTTGTGCATCCATTAAGTTATTTTACGTCATTGGTTGAACATTTACGTCATTTTCGTCCTCCATAGGATTATTCTCATCCAATTAGGGTTTTTAACCAATCTTGTGCATCCAATAAGTGATTTTGTGTCATTGGATGAACATTTAGGTCATTTTCGTCCTCCCTAGGCTTATTCTAATCCAATTAGGGTTTTTAACCAATCTTTTGCATCCAATAAGTGATTTTGTGTCATTGGTTGAACATTTACGTCATTTTCGTCCTCCATAGGCTTATTCTCTTCCATTTAGGGTTTTTAACCAATCTTGTGCATCCAATAAGTGATTTTGTGTCATTGGTTGAACATTTAGGTCATTTTCATCCTCCCTAGGACTATTCTCATCCAATTAGGGTTTTTAACCAATCTTGTGCATCCAATAAGTGATTTTGTGTCATTGGATGAACATTTAGCTCATTTTCGTCCTCCCTAGGCTTATTCTAATCCAATTAGGGTTTTTAACCAATCTTGTACATCCAATAAGTGATTTTGTGTCATTGGTTGAACATTTAGGTCATTTTCATCCTCCCTAGGACTATTCTCATCGAATTAGGGTTTTTAACCAATCTTATGCATCCAATAAGTGATTTTGTGTCATTGGATGAACATTTAGGTCATTCACGTCCTCCCTAGGCTTATTCTAATCCAATTAGGGTTTTTAACAAATCTTTTGCATCCAATAAGTGATTTTGTGTCATTGGTTGAACATTTAGGTCATTTTCGTCCTCCCTACGATTATTCTTATCCAATTAGGGTTTTTAACTAATCTTGTGCATCCAATAAGTCATTTTGTGTCATTGGATGAACATTTAGGTCATTTTCGTCCTCCCTAGGCTTATTCTAATCCAATTAGGGTTTTTAACCAATCTTGTGCATCCAATAAGTGATTTTGTGTCATTCGTTGAACATTTAGGTCATTTTCATCCTCCCTAGGACTATTCTTGTCCAATTAGGGTTTTTAACCAATCTTGTGCATCCAATAAGTGATTTTGTGTCATTGGATGAACATTTATGTCATTTTCGTCCTCCCTAGGCTTATTCTAATCCAATTAGGGTTTTTAACCAATCTTTTGCATCCAATAAGTGATTTTGTGTCATTGGTTGAACAATTAGGTCATTTTCATCCTCCCTAGGCTTATTCTCATCCAATTAGGGTTTTTAACCAATCTTGTGCATCCAATAAGTAAGTTTGTGTCGTTGGTTGAACATTTAGGTCATTTTCGTCCTCCCTAGGCTTATTTTCTCCCAATTAGGGTTTTTAACCAATCTTGTGCATCCAATAAGTGATTTTGTGTCATTGGTTGAACATTTACGTCATTTTCATCCTCCCTAGGATTATTCACATCCAATTGGGGTTTTTAACCAATCTTGTGCATCCAATAAGTGATTTTGTTTCATTGGTTTAAAATTTAGGTTATTTTCGTCCTCCCTAGGCTTATTCTCTTCCAATTAGGGTTTTTAACCATTCTTGTGCATCCAATAAGTGATTTTGTGTCATTGGTTGAACATTTACATCATTTTCGTCCTCCCTAGTATTATTCTCATCCAATTAGGGTTTTTAACCAATCTTTTGCATCCAATAAGTGATTTTGTGTCATTGAATGAACATTTAGGTCATTTTCGTCCTCCCTAGGCTTATTCTAATCCAATTAGGGTTTTTAACCAATCTTTTGCATCCAATAAGTGATTTTGTGTCATTGGTTGAACATTTAGGTCATTTTCATCCTCCCTAGGCTTATTCTCATCCAATTAGGGTTTTTAACCAATCTTGTGCATCCAATAAGTAAGTTTGTGTCGTTGGTTGAACATTTAGGTCATTTTCGTCCTCCCTAGGCTTATTTTAATCCAATTAGGGTTTTTAACCAATCTTGTGCATGCAATAAGTGATTTTGTGTCATTGGTTGAACATTTACGTCATTTTCGTCCTCCTTAGGATTATTCTCATCCAATTAGGTTTTTTAACCAATCTTTTGCATCCAATAAGTGATTTTGTGTCATTTGATGAACATTTAGGTCATTTTTCGTCCTCCCTAGGTTTATTCTAATCCAATTAGAGTTTTTAACCAATCTTGTGCATCCAATAAGTGATTTTGTGTCATTGGTTGAACATTTAGGTCATTTCCATCCTCCCTAGGCTTATTCTCATCCAATTAGGGTTTTTAACCAATCTTGTGCATCCAATAAGTACGTTTGTGTCATTGGTTGAACATTGAGGTCATTTTCGTCCTCCCTAGGCTTATTCTCTTCCAATTAGGGTTTTTAACCAATCTTTTGCATCCAATAAGTGATTTTGTGTCATTGGATGAACATTCAGGTCATTTTCGTCCTCCCTTGGCTTATTCTAATCCAATTAGGGTTTTTAACCAATCTTGTGCATCCAATAAGTGATTTTGTGTCATTGGTTGAACATTTAGGTCATTTTCGTCTTCCCTAGGCTTATTCTCATCCGATTAGGGTTTTTAACCAATCTTGTGCATCCAATAAGTACGTTTGTGTCATTGGTTGAACATTTAGGTCATTTTCGTCCTCCCTAGGCTTATTCTCTTCCATTTAGGGTTTTTAACCAATCTTGTGCATCCATTAAGTTATTTTACGTCATTGGTTGAACATTTACGTCATTTTCGTCCTCCATAGGATTATTCTCATCCAATTAGGGTTTTTAACCAATCTTGTGCATCCAATAAGTGATTTTGTGTCATTGGTTGAACATTTAGGTCATTTTCGTCCTCCCTAGGCTTATTCTAATCCAATTAGGGTTTTTAACCAATCTTTTGCATCCAATAAGTGATTTTGTGTCATTGGTTGAACATTTAGGTCATTTTCGTCCTCCCTAGGCTTATTCTCATCCAATTAGGGTTTTTAACCAATCTTGTGCATCCAATAAGTGATTTTGTGTCATTGGTTGATCATTTAGGTCATTTTCGTCCTCCCTAGGCTTATTCTCGTCCAATTAGGGTTTTTAACCAATCTTGTGCATCCAATAAGTACATTTGTGTCATTGGTTGAACATATAGGTCATTTTCGTCCTCCCAAGGCTTATTCTCCTCCAATTATGGTTTTTAACCAATCTTGTGCATCCAATAAGTGATTTTGTGTCATTGGTTGAACATTTAGGTCATTTTCGTCCTCCCTAGGCTTATTCTCGTCCAATTAGGGTTTTTAACCAATCTTGTGCATCCAATAAGTGATTTTGTGTCATTGGTTGAACATTTCGGTCATTTTCGTCCTCCCAAGGCTTATTCTAGCCAATTAGGGTTTTTAACCAATCTTGTGCATCCAATAAGTGATTTTGTGTCATTGGTTGAACATTTAGGTCATTTTCGTCCTCCCAAGGCTTATTCTCGTCCAATTAGTGTTTTTAACCAATCTTGTGCATCCAATAAGTGCATTTGTGTCATTGGTTGAACATTTAGGTCATTTTCGTCCTCCCAAGGCTTATTCTCGTCCAATTAGGGTTTTTAACCAATCTTGTGCATCCAATAAGTGATTTTGTGTCATTGGTTGAATATTTAGGTCATTTTCGTCCTCCCTAGGCTTATTCTAATCCAATTAGGGTTTTTAACCAATCTTGTGCATCCAATAAGTGATTTTGTGTCATTGGATGAACATTTAGGTCATTTTCGTCCTCCCTAGGCTTATTCTAATCCAATTAGGGTTTTTAACCAATCTTTTGCATCCAATAAGTGATTTTGTGTCATTGAATGAACATTTACGTCATTTTCGTCCTCCCTAGGCTTATTCTAATCCAATTAGGGTTTTTAACCAATCTTGTGCATCCAATAAGTGATTTTGTGTCATTGGTTGAACATTTAGTTCATTTTCGTCCTCCCTACGATTATTCTTATCCAATTAGGGTTTTAAACCAATCTTGTGCATCGAATAAGTCATTTTGTACCATTGGATGAACATTTAGGTCATTTTCGTCCTCCCTAGGCTTATTCTAATCTAATTATGGTTTTTAACCAATCTTGTGCATCCAATAAGTGATTTTGTGTCATTGGATGAACATTTAGGTCGTTTTCGTCCTCCCTAGGCTTATTCTAATCCAATTAGGGTTTTTAAGCAATCTTTTGCATCCAATAAGTGATTTTTTGTCATTGAATGAACATTTAGGTCATTTTCCTCCTCCCTAGGCTTATTCTAATCCAATTAGGGTTTTTAACCAATCTTGTGCATCCAATAAGTGATTTTGTGTCATTGGTTAAACATTTAGGTCATTTTCGTCCTCCATAGGCTTATTCTAATCCAATTAGGGTTTTTAACCAATCTTGTGCATACAATAAGTGATTTTGTGTCATTGGTTGAACATTTAGGTCATTTTCGTCCTCCCTACGATTATTCTTATCCAATTAGGGTTTTAAACCAATCTTGTGCATCGAATAAGTGATTTTGTGTCATTGGATGAACATTTAGGTCATTTTCGTCCTCCCTAGGCTTATTCTAATCCAATTAGGGTTTTTAACCAATCTTTTGCATCCAATAAGTGATTTTTTGTCATTGAATGAACATTTAGGTCATTTTCCTCCTCCCTAGGCTTATTCTAATCCAATTAGGGTTTTTAACCAATCTTGTGCATCCAATTAGTGATTTTGTGTCATTGGTTGAACATTTAGGTCATTTTTGTCCTCCCTACGATTATTCTTATCCAATTAGGGTTTTTAACCAATCTTGTGCATCCAATAAGTCATTTTGTGTCATAGGATGAACATTTAGGTCATTTTCGTCCTCCCTAGGCTTATTCTAATCCAATTAGGGTTTTTAACCAATCTTGTGCATCCAATAAGTGATTTTGTATCATTGGATGAACATTTAGGTCATTTTCGTCCTCCCTAGGCTTATTCTAATCCAATTAGGGTTTTTAACCAATATTTTGCATCCAATAAGTGATTTTTTGTCATTGAATGAACATTTAGGTCATTTTCCTCCTCCCTAGGCTTATTCTAATCCAATTAGGGTTTTTAACCAATCTTGTGCATCCAATTAGTGATTTTGTGTCATTGGTTGAACATTTAGGTCATTTTCCTCCTCCCTAGGCTTATTCTAATCCAATTAGGGTTTTTAACCAATCTTGTGCATCCAATTAGTGATTTTGTGTCATTGGTTGAACATTTAGGTCATTTTTGTCCTCCCTACGATTATTCTTATCCAATTAGGGTTTTAAACCAATGTTGTGCATCCAATAAGTCATTTTGTGTCATTGGATGAACATTTAGGTCATTTTCATCCTCCCTAGGACTATTCTCATCCAATTAGGGTTTTTAACCAATCTTGTGCATCCAATAAGTGATTTTGTGTCATTGGATGAACATTTAGGTCATTTTCGTCCTCCCTAGGCATATTCTAATCCAATTAGGGTTTTTAACCAATCTTTTGCATCCAATAAGTGATTTTGTGTCGTTGGTTGAACATTTAGGTCATTTTCATCCTCCCTAGGCTTATTCTCATCCAATTAGGGTTTTTAACCAATCTTGTGCATCCAATAAGTACCTTTGTGTCATTGGTTGTACATTTAGGTCATTTTCGTCCTCCCTAGGCTTATTCTCTTCCATTTAGGGTTTTTAACCAATCTTGTGCATCCATTAAGTTATTTTACGTCATTGGTTGAACATTTACGTCATTTTCGTCCTCCATAGGATTATTCTCATCCAATTAGGGTTTTTAACCAATCTTGTGCATCCAATAAGTGATTTTGTGTCATTGGATGAACATTTAGGTCATTTTCGTCCTCCCTAGGCTTATTCTAATCCAATTAGGGTTTTTAACCAATCTTTTGCATCCAATAAGTGATTTTGTGTCATTGGTTGAACATTTACGTCATTTTCGTCCTCCATAGACTTATTCTCTTCCATTTAGGGTTTTTAACCAATCTTGTGCATCCAATAAGTGATTTTGTGTCATTGGTTGAACATTTAGGTCATTTTCATCCTCCCTAGGACTATTCTCATCCAATTAGGGTTTTTAACCAATCTTGTGCATCCAATAAGTGATTTTGTGTCATTGGATGAACATTTAGGTCATTTTCGTCCTCCCTAGGCTTATTCTAATCCAATTAGGGTTTTTAACCAATCTTTTGCATCCAATAAGTGATTTTGTGTCATTGGTTGAACATTTAGGTCATTTTCATCCTCCCTAGGCTTATTCTCATCCAATTAGGGTTTTTAACCAATCTTGTGCATCCAATAAGTAAGTTTGTGTCGTTGGTTGAACATTTAGGTCATTTTCGTCCTCCCTAGGCTTATTTTCTCCCAATTAGGGTTTTTAACCAATCTTGTGCATCCAATAAGTGATTTTGTGTCATTGGTTGAACATTTACGTCATTTTCATCCTCCCTAGGATTATTCACATCCAATTGGGGTTTTTAACCAATCTTGTGCATCCAATAAGTGATTTTGTTTCATTGGTTTAAAATTTAGGTTATTTTCGTCCTCCCTAGGCTTATTCTCTTCCAATTAGGGTTTTTAACCATTCTTGTGCATCCAATAAGTGATTTTGTGTCATTGGTTGAACATTTACATCATTTTCATCCTCCCTAGTATTATTCTCATCCAATTAGGGTTTTTAACCAATCTTTTGCATCCAATAAGTGATTTTGTGTCATTGAATGAACATTTAGGTCATTTTCGTCCTCCCTAGGCTTATTTTAATCCAATTAGGGTTTTTAACCAATCTTGTGCATGCAATAAGTGATTTTGTGTCATTGGTTGAACATTTACGTCATTTTCGTCCTCCTTAGGATTATTCTCATCCAATTAGGTTTTTTAACCAATCTTTTGCATCCAATAAGTGATTTTGTGTCATTTGATGAACATTTAGGTCATTTTTCGTCCTCCCTAGGTTTATTCTAATCCAATTAGAGTTTTTAACCAATCTTGTGCATCCAATAAGTGATTTTGTGTCATTGGTTGAACATTTAGGTCATTTCCATCCTCCCTAGGCTTATTCTCATCCAATTAGGGTTTTTAACCAATCTTGTGCATCCAATAAGTACGTTTGTGTCATTGGTTGAACATTGAGGTCATTTTCGTCCTCCCTAGGCTTATTCTCTTCCAATTAGGGTTTTTAACCAATCTTTTGCATCCAATAAGTGATTTTGTGTCATTGGATGAACATTCAGGTCATTTTCGTCCTCCCTTGGCTTATTCTAATCCAATTAGGGTTTTTAACCAATCTTGTGCATCCAATAAGTGATTTTGTGTCATTGGTTGAACATTTAGGTCATTTCCATCCTCCCTAGGCTTATTCTCATCCAATTAGGGTTTGTAACCAATCTTGTGCATCCAATAAGTACGTTTGTGTCATTGGTTGAACATTTAGGTCATTTTCGTCCTCCCTAGGCTTATTCTCTTCCAATTAGGGTTTTTAACCAATCTTTTGCATCCAATAAGTGATTTTGTGTCATTGGATGAACATTCAGGTCATTTTCGTCCTCCCTTGGCTTATTCTAATCCAATTAGGGTTTTTAACCAATCTTGTGCATCCAATAAGTGATTTTGTGTCATTGGTTGAACATTTAGGTCATTTTCGTCTTCCCTAAGCTTATTCTCATCCGATTAGGGTTTTTAACCAATCTTGTGCATCCAATAAGTACGTTTGTGTCATTGGTTGAACATTTAGGTCATTTTCGTCCTCCCTAGGCTTATTCTCTTCCATTTAGGGTTTTTAACCAATCTTGTGCATCCATTAAGTTATTTTTAATCATTGGTTGAACATTTAGGTCATCATTGTCCTCCCTAGGCTTATTCTAATCCAATTAGGGTTTTTAACCAATCTTGTGCATCCAATAAGTGATTTTGTGTCATTGGTTGAACATTTAGGTAATTTTCGTCCTCCCTAGGCTTATTCTAATCCAATTAGGGTTTTTAACCAATCTTGTGCATCCAATAAGCGATTTTGTGTCATTGGTTGAACATTTAGGTCATTTTCGTCTTCCCTAGGCTTATTCTCATCCGATTAGGGTTTTTAACCTATCTTTTGCATCCAAGAAGTCATTTTGTTTCATTGGTTGAACATTTAGGTCATTTTTCGTCCTCCCTAGGCTTATTCTAATCCAATTAGGGTTTTTAACCAATCTTTTGCAACCAATAAGTGATTTTGTGTCATTGGTTGAACATTTAGGTCATTTTCGTCCTCCTTAGGCTTATTCTCATCCAATTAGGGTTTTTTAACCAATCTTGTGCATCCAATAAGTAATTTTGTGTCATTGGTTGAATAATTAGGTCATTTTTGTCCTCCCTAGGCTTATTCTAATCCAATTAGGGTTTTTAACCAATCTTGTGCATCCAATAAGTGATTTTGTGTCATTGGTTGAATATTTAGGTCATTTTCGTCTTCCCTAGGCTTGTTCTCATCCGATTAGGGTTTTTAACCAATCTTGTGCATCCAATAAGTACGTTTGTGTCATTTGTTGAACATTTAGGTCATTTTCATCCTCCCTAGGCCTATTCTCTTCCATTTAGGGTTTTTAACCAATCTTGTGCATCCAATAAGTGATTTTGTGTCATTGGTTGAACATTTACGTCATTTTTGTCCTCCATAGGATTATTCTCATCCGATTAGGGTTTTTTTAACCAATCTTGTGCATCCAATAAGTGATTTTGTGTCATTGGTTGAACAATTAGGTCATTTTTGTCCTCCCTATGCTTATTCTAATCCAATTAGGGTTTTTAACCAATCTTGTGCATCCAGTAAGTGATTTTGTGTCATTGGTTGAATATTTAGGTCATTTTCGTCTTCCCTAGGCTCATTCTCATCCGATTAGCGTGTTTAACCTATCTTGTGCATCCAATAAGTACGTTTGTGTCATTGGATGAACATTTAGGTCATTTTCGTCCTCCATAGGCTTATTCTAATCCAATTAGGGTTTTTAACCAATCTTGTGCATCCAACAAGTGATTTTGTGTCATTGGTTGAACATTTACGTCATTTTCGACCTCGCTAGGATTATTCTCATCCAATTAGGGTTTTTAACCAATTTTCTGCATCCAATAAGTGATTTTGTGTCATTGGATGAACATTAAGGTCATTTTCGTCATCCCTAGGCTTATTCTAATCCAATTAGGGTTTTTAACCAATCTTTTGCATCCAATAAAAAATTTTGTGTAATTGGTTGAATATTTAGGTCATTTTCGTCCTCCTTAGGCTTATTCTCATCCAATTAGGGTTTTTTAACCAATCTTGAGCATCCAATAAGTGGTTTTGTGTCATTGGTTGAACATTTAGGTCATCATTGTCCTCCCTAGGCTTATTCTAATCCAATTAGGGTTTTTAACCAATCTTGTGCATCCAATCAGTGATTTTGTGTCATTGGTTGAATATTTAGGTCATTTTCGTCCTCCCTAAGCTTATTCTCATCCAATTAGGGTTTTTAACCAATCTTGTGCATCCAATAAGTGATTTTGTGTCATTGGTTGAACATTTACGTCATTTTCGTCCTCCCTAGGCTCATTCTCATCCGATTAGGGTTTTTAACCAATCTTTTGCATCCAATAAGTACGTTTGTGTCATTTGTTGAACATTTAGGTCATTTTCGTCCTCCCTAGGATTATTCTCTTCCATTTAGGGTTTTTAACCAATCTTGTGCTTCCAATAAGTGATTTTGTGTCATTGGTTGAACATTTACGTCATTTTCGTCCTCCATAGGATTATTCTCATCCAATTAGGGTTTTTAACCAATCTTGTGCATCCAATAAGTGATTTTGGGTCATTGGATGAACATTTAGGTCATTTTCGTCCTCCCTAGGCTTATTCTAATCCAATTAGGGTTTTTAACCAATCTTTTGCATCCAATAAGTGATTTTGTGTCATTGGTTGAACATTTAGGTCATTTTCGTCCTCCTTAGGCTTATTCTCATCCAATTAGGGTTTTTTAACCAATCTTGTGCATCCAATAAGTGATTTTGTGTCATTGGTTGAACATTTAGGTAATTTTCGTCCTCCCTAGGCTTATTCTAATCCAATAAGGGTTTTTAACCAATTTTGTGCATCCAATAAGCGATTTTGTGTCATTGGTTGAACATTTAGGTCTTTTTCGTCTTCCCTAGGCTTATTCTCATCCGATTAGGGTTTTTAACCTATCTTTTGCATCCAAGAAGTCATTTTGTTTCATTGGTTGAACATTTAGGTCATTTTTCGTCCTCCCTAGGCTTATTCTAATCCAATTAGGGTTTTTAACCAATCTTTTGCATCCAATAAGTGATTTTGTGTCATTGGTTGAACATTTATGTCATTTTCGTCCTCCTTAGGCTTATTCTCATCCAATTAGGGTTTTTAACCAATCTTGTGCATCCAATAAGTGATTTTGTGTCATTGGTTGAACATTTAGGTCATTTTCGTCTTCCCTAGGCTTATTCTAATCCAATTAGGGTTTTTTACCAATCTTTTGCATCCAATATGTGATTTTGTGTCATTGGTTGAACATTTAGGTCATTTTCGTCCTCCTTAGGCTTATTCTCATCCAATTAGGGTTTTTTAACCAATCTTGTGCATCCAATAAGTGATTTTGTGTCATTGGTTGAACATTTAGGTAATTTTCGTCCTCCCTAGGCTTATTCTAATCCAATTAGGGTTTTTAACCAATTTTGTGCATCCAATAAGCGATTTTGTGTCATTGGTTGAACATTTAGGCCATTTTCGTCTTCCCTAGGCTTATTCTCATCCGATTAGGGTTTTTAACCTATCTTTTGCATCCAAGAAGTCATTTTGTTTCATTGGTTGAACATTTAGGTAATTTTTCGTCCTCCGTAGGCTTATTCTAATCCAATTAGGGTTTTTAACCAATCTTTTGCATCCAATAAGTGATTTTGTGTCATTGGTTGAACATTTATGTCATTTTCGTCCTCCTTAGGCTTATTCTCATCCAATTAGGGTTTTTAACCAATCTTGTGCATCCAATAAGTGATTTTGTGTCATTGGTTGAACATTTAGGTAATTTTCGTCCTCCCTAGGCTTATTCTAATCCAATTAGGGTTTTTAACCAATTTTGTGCATCCAATAAGCGATTTTGTGTCATTGGTTGAACATTTAGGTCATTTTCGTCTTCCCTAGGCTTATTCTCATCCGATTAGGGTTTTTAACCTATCTTTTGCATCCAAGAAGTCATTTTGTTTCATTGGTTGAACATTTAGGTCATTTTTCGTCCTCCCTAGGCTTATTCTAATCCAATTAGGGTTTTTAACCAATCTTTTGCAACCAATAAGTGATTTTGTGTCATTGGTTGAACATTTAGGTCATTTTCGTCCTCCTTAGGCTTATTCTCATCCAATTAGGGTTTTTTTAACCAATCTTGTGCATCCAATAAGTAATTTTGTGTCATTGGTTGAATAATTAGGTCATTTTTGTCCTCCCTAGGCTTATTCTAATCCAATTAGGGTTTTTAACCAATCTTGTGCATCCAATAAGTGATTTTGTGTCATTGGTTGAATATTTAGGTCATTTTCGTCTTCCTTAGGCTTGTTCTCATCCGATTAGGGTTTTTAACCAATCTTGTGCATCCAATAAGTACGTTTGTGTCATTTGTTGAACATTTAGGTCATTTTCATCCTCCCTAGGCCTATTCTCTTCCATTTAGGGTTTTTAACCAATCTTGTGCATCCAATAAGTGATTTTGTGTCATTGGTTGAACATTTACGTCATTTTTGTCCTCCATAGGATTATTCTCATCCGATTAGGGTTTTTTTAACCAATCTTGTGCATCCAATAAGTGATTTTGTGTCATTGGTTGAACAATTAGGTCATTTTTGTCCTCCCTATGCTTATTCTAATCCAATTAGGGTTTTTAACCAATCTTGTGCATCCAGTAAGTGATTTTGTGTCATTGGTTGAATATTTAGGTCATTTTCGTCCTCCCTAAGATTATTCTCATCAAATTAGGGTTTTTAACCAATCTTGTGCATCCAATAAGTGATTTTGTGTCATTGGTTGAACATTTTCATCATTTTCGTCTTCCCTAGGCTCATTCTCATCCGATTAGCGTGTTTAACCTATCTTGTGCATCCAATAAGTACGTTTGTGTCATTGGTTGAAGATTTAGGTCATTTTCGTCCTCCCTAGGCTTATTCTCTTCCAATTAGGGTTTTTAACCAATCTTGTGCATCCAACAAGTGATTTTGTGTCATTGGTTGAACATTTACGTCATTTTCGACCTCGCTAGGATTATTCTCATCCAATTAGGGTTTTTAACCAATTTTCTGCATCCAATAACTGATTTTGTGTCATTGGATGAACATTTAGGTCATTTTCGTCCTCCATAGGCTTATTCTAATCCAATTAGGGTTTTTAACCAATCTTGTGCATCCAATAAGTGATTTTGTAACATTGGTTGAACAATTAGGTCATTTTTGTCCTCCCTAAGATTATTCTCATCCAATTAGGGTTTTTAACCAATCTTGTGCATCCAATAAGTGATTTTGTGTCATTGGATGAACATTTAGGTCATTTTCGTCATCCCTAGGCTTATTCTAATCCAATTAGGGTTTTTAACCAATCTTTTGCATCCAATAAAAAATTT
>JBBPBP010000209.1:882574-910156 GCA_037974735.1 Cicer chorassanicum
TTTTCGTCTTCCCTAGGCTTATTCTCATCCGATTAGGGTTTTTAACCTATCTTTTGCATCCAAGAAGTCATTTTGTTTCATTGGTTGAACATTTAGGTCATTTTTCGTCCTCCCTAGGCTTATTCTAATCCAATTAGGGTTTTTAACCAATCTTTTGCATCCAATAAGTGATTTTGTGTCATTGGTTGAACATTTATGTCATTTTCGTCCTCCTTAGGCTTATTCTCATCCAATTAGGGTTTTTAACCAATCTTGTGCATCCAATAACTGATTTTGTGTCATTGGTTGAACATTTAGGTCATTTTCGTCTTCCCTAGGCTTATTCTCATCCGATTAGGGTTTTCAACCAATCTTGTGCATCCAATAAGTACGTTTGTGTCATTGGTTGAACATTTAGGTCATTTTCGTCCTCCTTAGGCTTATTCTCATCCAATTAGGGTTTTTTAACCAATCTTGTGCATCCAATAAGTGATTTTGTGTCATTGGTTGAACATTTAGGTGATTTCCGTCCTCCTTAGGCTTATTCTCATCCAATTAGGGTTTTATAACCAATCTTGTGCATCCAATAAGTGATTTTGTCTCATTAGTTGAATATTAAGGTCATTTTCGTCCTCCCTAAGATTATTCTCATCCAATTAGGGTTTTTAACCAATCTTGTGCTTCCAATAAGTGATTTTGTGTCATTGGATGAACATTTAGGTCATTTTCGTCCTCCCTAGGCTTATTCTAATCCAATTAGGGTTTTTAACCAATCTTTTGCAACCAATAAGTTATTTTGTGTCATTGGTTGAACATTTAGGTCATTTTGGTCCTCCTTAGGCTTATTCTCATCCAATTAGGGTTTTTTAACCAATCTTGTGCATCCAATAAGTAATTTTGTGTCAATGGTTGAACAATTAGGTCATTTTTGTCCTCCCTAGGCTTATTCTAATCCAATTAGGGTTTTTAACCAATCTTGTGCATCCAATAAGTGATTTTGTGTCATTGGTTGAATATTTAGGTCATTTTCGTCTTCCCTAGGCTTGTTCTCATACGATTAGGGTTTTTAACCAATCTTGTGCATCCAATAAGTACGTTTGTATCATTTGTTGAACATTTAGGTCATTTTCATCCTCCCTAGGCCTATTCTCTTCCATTTAGGGTTTTTAACCAATCTTGTGCATCCAATAAGTGATTTTGTGTCATTGGTTGAACATTTACGTCATTTTTGTCCTCCATAGGATTATTCTCATCCAATTAGGGTTTTTAACCAATCTTTTGCATCCAATAAGTGATTTTGTGTCATTGGTTGAACAATTAGGTCATTTTTGTCCTCCTTAGGCTTATTCTCATCCAATTAGGGTTTTTTAACCAATCTTGTGCATCCAATAAGTGATTTTGTGTCATTGGTTGAACATTTAGGTCATTTTCGTCCTCCTTAGGCCTATTCTCATCCAATTAGGGTTTTTTTTAACCAATCTTGTGCATCCAATAAGTGATTTTGTGTCATTGGTTGAACAATTAGGTCATTTTTGTCCTCCCTAGGCTTATTCTAATCCAATTAGGGTTTTTA
Organism: Cicer chorassanicum; assembly: GCA_037974735.1. Taxonomy (NCBI): domain Eukaryota; kingdom Viridiplantae; phylum Streptophyta; class Magnoliopsida; order Fabales; family Fabaceae; genus Cicer; species Cicer chorassanicum. The sequence continues at coordinate 884,127 of JBBPBP010000209.1, forward strand.
ACCAATCTTGTGCATCCAGTAAGTGATTTTGTGTCATTGGTTGAATATTTAGGTCATTTTCGTCCTCCCTAAGATTATTCTCATCCAATTAGGGTTTTTAACCAATCTTGTGCATCCAATAAGTGATTTTGTGTCATTGGTTGAACATTTACGTCATTTTCGACCTCGCTAGGATTATTCTCATCCAATTAGGGTTTTTAACCAATTTTCTGCATCCAATAAGTGATTTTGTGTCATTGGATGAACATTTAGGTCATTTTCGTCCTCCATAGGCTTATTCTAATCCAATTAGGGTTTTTAACCAATCTTGTGCATCCAATAAGTGATTTTGTGTCATTGGTTGAACATTTAGGTCATTTTCGTCCTCCCTAGGCTTATTCTAATCCAATTAGGGTTTTTAACCAATCTTTTGCATCCAATAAGTGATTTTGTGTCATTGGTTGAACATTTAGGTCATTTTCGTCCTCCCTAGGCTTATTCTCATCCAATTAGGGTTTTTAACCAATCTTGTGCATCCAATAAGTGATTTTGTGTCATTGGTTGAACATTTACGTCATTTTCGTCCTCCCTAGGCTCATTCTCATCCAATTAGCGTGTTTAACCTATCTTGTGCATCCAATAAGTACGTTTGTGTCATTGGTTGAAGATTTAGGTCATTTTCGTCCTCCCTAGGCTTATTCTCTTCCAATTAGGGTTTTTAACCAATCTTGTGCATCCAATAAGTGATTTTGTGTCATTGGTTGAACATTTACGTCATTTTCGACCTCGCTAGGATTATTCTCATCCAATTAGGGTTTTTAACCAATTTTCTGCATCCAATAAGTGATTTTGTGTCATTGGATGAACATTTAGGTCATTTTCGTCCTCCATAGGCTTATTCTAATCCAATTAGGGTTTTTAACCAATCTTGTGCATCCAATAAGTGATTTTGTGTCATTGGTTGAACAATTAGGTCATTTTTGTCCTCCCTAGGCTTATTCTAATCCAATTAGGGTTTTTAACCAATCTTGTGCATCTAGTAAGTGATTTTGTGTCATTGGTTGAATATTTAGGTCATTTTCGTCCTCCCTAAGATTATTCTCATCCAATTAGGGTTTTTAACCAATCTTGTGCATCCAATAAGTGATTTTGTGTCATTGGATGAACATTTAGGTCATTTTCGTCATCCCTAGGCTTATTCTAATCCAATTAGGGTTTTTAACCAATCTTTTGCATCCAATAAAAAATTTTGTGTAATTGGTTGAATATTTAGGTCATTTTCGTCCTCCTTAGGCTTATTCTCATCCAATTAGGGTTTTTTAACCAATCTTGAGCATCCAATAAGTGGTTTTGTGTCATTGGTTGAACATTTAGGTCATCATTGTCCTCCCTAGGCTTATTCTAATCCAATTAGGGTTTTTAACCAATCTTGTGCATCCAATCAGTGATTTTGTGTCATTGGTTGAATATTTAGGTCATTTTCGTCCTCCCTAAGCTTATTGTCATCCAATTAGGGTTTTTAACCATTCTTGTGCATCCAATAAGTGATTTTGTGTCATTGGTTGAACATTTACGTCATTTTCGTCCTCCCTAGGCTCATTCTCATCCGATTAGGGTTTTTAACCAATCTTTTGCATCCAATAAGTACGTTTGTGTCATTTGTTGAACATTTAGGTCATTTTCGTCCTCCCTAGGCTTATTCTCTTCCATTTAGGGTTTTTAACCAATCTTGTGCTTCCAATAAGTGATTTTGTGTCATTGGATGAACATTTAGGTCATTTTCGTCCTCCATAGGCTTATTCTAATCCAATTAGGGTTTTTAACCAATCTTGTGCATCCAATAAGTGATTTTGTGTCATTGGTTGAACAATTAGGTCATTTTTGTCCTCCCTAGGCTTATTCTAATCCAATTAGGGTTTTCAACCAATCTTGTGCATCCAGTAAGTGATTTTGTGTCATTGGTTGAATATTTAGGTCATTTTCGTCCTCCCTAAGATTATTCTCATCCAATTAGGGTTTTTAACCAATCTTGTGCTTCCAATAAGTGATTTTGTGTCATTGGATGAACATTTAGGTCATTTTCGTCCTCCTTAGGCTTATTCTCATCCAATTAGGGTTTTTTAACCAATCTTGAGCATCCAATAAGTGGTTTTGTGTCATTGGTTGAACATTTAGGTCATCATTGTCCTCCCTAGGCTTATTCTAATCCAATTAGGGTTTTTAACCAATCTTGTGCATCCAATCAGTGATTTTGTGTCATTGGTTGAATATTTAGGTCATTTTCGTCCTCCCTAAGCTTATTCTCATCCAATTAGGAATTTTAACCAATCTTGTGCTTCCAATAAGTGATTTTGTGTCATTGGTTGAACATTTACGTCATTTTCGTCCTCCCTAGGCTCATTCTCATCCGATTAGGGTTTTTAACCAATCTTTTGCATCCAATAAGTACGTTTGTGTCATTTGTTGAACATTTAGGTCATTTTCGTCCTCCCTAGGCTTATTCTCTTCCATTTAGGGTTTTTAAACAATCTTGTGCTTCCAATAAGTGATTTTGTGTCATTGGATGAACATTTAGGTCATTTTCGTCCTCCATAGGCTTATTCTAATCCAATTAGGGTTTTTAACCAATCTTGTGCATCCTATAAGTGATTTTATGTCATTGGTTGAACAATTAGGTCATTTTTGTCCTCCCTAGGCTTATTCTAATCCAATTAGGGTTTTTAACCAATCTTGTGCATCCAGTAAGTGATTTTGTGTCATTGGTTGAATATTTAGGTCATTTTCGTCCTCCCTAAGATTATTCTCATCCAATTAGGGTTTTTAACCAATCTTGTGCATCCAATAAGTGATTTTGTGTCATTGGATGAACATTTAGGTCATTTTCGTCACCCCTAGGCTTATTCTAATCCAATTAGGGTTTTTAACCAATCTTTTGCATCCAATAAAAAATTTTGTGTAATTGGTTGAATATTTAGGTCATTTTCGTCCTCCTTAGGCTTATTCTCATCCAATTAGGGTTTTTTAACCAATCTTGAGCATCCAATAAGTGGTTTTGTGTCATTGGTTAAACATTTAGGTCATCATTGTCCTCCCTAGGCTTATTCTAATCCAATTAGGGTTTTTAACCAATCTTGTGCATCCAATCAGTGATTTTGTGTCATTGGTTGAATATTTAGGTCATTTTCGTCCTCCCTAAGCTTATTCTCATCCAATTAGGAATTTTAACCAATCTTGTGCTTCCAATAAGTGATTTTGTGTCATTGGTTGAACATTTACGTCATTTTCGTCCTCCCTAGGCTCATTCTCATCCGATTAGGGTTTTTAACCAATCTTTTGCATCCAATAAGTACGTTTGTGTCATTTGTTGAACATTTAGGTCATTTTCGTCCTCCCTAGGCTTATTCTCTTCCATTTAGGGTTTTTAACCAATCTTGTGCTTCCAATAAGTGATTTTGTGTCATTGGATGAACATTTAGGTCATTTTCGTCCTCCATAGGCTTATTCTAATCCAATTAGGGTTTTTAACCAATCTTGTGCATCCTATAAGTGATTTTATGTCATTGGTTGAACAATTAGGTCATTTTTGTCCTCCCTAGGCTTATTCTAATCCAATTAGGGTTTTTAACCAATCTTGTGCATCCAGTAAGTGATTTTGTGTCATTGGTTGAATATTTAGGTCATTTTCGTCCTCCCTAAGATTATTCTCATCCAATTAGGGTTTTTAACCAATCTTGTGCATCCAATAAGTGATTTTGTGTCATTGGATGAACATTTAGGTTATTTTCGTCACCCCTAGGCTTATTCTAATCCAATTAGGGTTTTTAACCAATCTTTTGCATCCAATAAAAATTTTTGTGTAATTGGTTGAATATTAAGGTCATTTTCGTCCTCCTTAGGCTTATTCTCATCCAATTAGGGTTTTTTAACCAATCTTGAGCATCCAATAAGTGGTTTTGTGTCATTGGTTGAACATTTAGGTCATCATTGTCCTCCCTAGGCTTATTCTAATCCAATTAGGGTTTTTAACCAATCTTGTGCATCCAATCAGTGATTTTGTGTCATTGGTTGAATATTTAGGTCATTTTCGTCCTCCCTAAGCTTATTCTCATCCAATTAGGAATTTTAACCAATCTTGTGCTTCCAATAAGTGATTTTGTGTCATTGGTTGAACATTTACGTCATTTTCGTCCTCCCTAGGCTCATTCTCATCCGATTAGGGTTTTTAACCAATCTTTTGCATCCAATAAGTACGTTTGTGTCATTTGTTGAACATTTAGGTCATTTTCGTCCTCCCTAGGCTTATTCTCTTCCATTTAGGGTTTTTAAACAATCTTGTGCTTCCAATAAGTGATTTTGTGTCATTGGATGAACATTTAGGTCATTTTCGTCCTCCATAGGCTTATTCTAATCCAATTAGGGTTTTTAACCAATCTTGTGCATCCTATAAGTGATTTTATGTCATTGGTTGAACAATTAGGTCATTTTTGTCCTCCCTAGGCTTATTCTAATCCAATTAGGGTTTTTAACCAATCTTGTGCATCCAGTAAGTGATTTTGTGTCATTGGTTGAATATTTAGGTCATTTTCGTCCTCCCTAAGATTATTCTCATCCAATTAGGGTTTTTAACCAATCTTGTGCATCCAATAAGTGATTTTGTGTCATTGGATGAACATTTAGGTCATTTTCGTCATCCCTAGGCTTATTCTTATCCAATTAGGGTTTTTAACCAATCTTTTGCATCCAATAAAAAATTTTGTGTAATTGGTTGAATATTTAGGTCATTTTCGTCCTCCTTAGGCTTATTCTCATCCAATTAGGGTTTTTTAACCAATCTTGAGCATCCAATAAGTGGTTTTGTGTCATTGGTTGAACATTTAGGTCATCATTGTCCTCCCTAGGCTTATTCTAATCCAATTAGGGTTTTTAACCAATCTTGTGCATCCAATCAGTGATTTTGTGTCATTGGTTGAATATTTAGGTCATTTTCGTCCTCCCTAAGCTTATTGTCATCCAATTAGGGTTTTTAACCATTCTTGTGCATCCAATAAGTGATTTTGTGTCATTGGTTGAACATTTACGTCATTTTCGTCCTCCCTAGGCTCATTCTCATCCGATTAGGGTTTTTAACCAATCTTTTGCATCCAATAAGTACGTTTGTGTCATTTGTTGAACATTTAGGTCATTTTCGTCCTCCCTAGGCTTATTCTCTTCCATTTAGGGTTTTTAACCAATCTTGTGCTTCCAATAAGTGATTTTGTGTCATTGGATGAACATTTAGGTCATTTTCGTCCTCCATAGGCTTATTCTAATCCAATTAGGGTTTTTAACCAATCTTGTGCATCCAATAAGTGATTTTATGTCATTGGTTGAACAATTAGGTCATTTTTGTCCTCCCTAGGCTTATTCTAAATCAATTAGGGTTTTTAACCAATCTTGTGCATCTAGTAAGTGATTTTGTGTCATTGGTTGAATATTTAGGTCATTTTCGTCCTCCCTAAGATTATTCTCATCCAATTAGGGTTTTTAACCAATCTTGTGCTTCCAATAAGTGATTTTGTGTCATTGGATGAACATTTAGGTCATTTTCGTCCTCCTTAGGCTTATTCTCATCCAATTAGGGTTTTTTAACCAATCTTGAGCATCCAATAAGTGGTTTTGTGTCATTGGTTGAACATTTAGGTCATAATTGTCCTCCCTAGGCTTATTCTAATCCAATTAGGGTTTTTAACCAATCTTGTGCATCCAATCAGTGATTTTGTGTCATTGGTTGAATATTTAGGTCATTTTCGTCCTCCCTAAGATTATTCTCATCCAATTAGGGTTTTTAACCAATCTTGTGCATCCAATAAGTGATTTTGTGTCATTGGATGAACATTTAGGTCATTTTCGTCATCCCTAGGCTTATTCTAATCCAATTAGGGTTTTTAACCAATCTTTTGCATCCAATAAAAAATTTTGTGTAATTGGTTGAATATTTAGGTCATTTTCGTCCTCCTTAGGCTTATTCTCATCCAATTAGGGTTTTTTAAACAATCTTGAGCATCCAATAAGTGGTTTTGTGTCATTGGTTGAACATTTAGGTCATCATTGTCCTCCCTAGGCTTATTCTAATCCAATTAGGGTTTTTAACCAATCTTGTGCATCCAATCAGTGATTTTGTGTCATTGGTTGAATATTTAGGTCATTTTCGTCCTCCCTAAGCTTATTCTCATCCAATTAGGAATTTTAACCAATCTTGTGCTTCCAATAAGTGATTTTGTGTCATTGGTTGAACATTTACGTCATTTTCGTCCTCCCTAGGCTCATTCTCATCCGATTAGGGTTTTTAACCAATCTTTTGCATCCAATAAGTACGTTTGTGTCATTTGTTGAACATTTAGGTCATTTTCGTCCTCCCTAGGCTTATTCTCTTCCATTTAGGGTTTTTAAACAATCTTGTGCTTCCAATAAGTGATTTTGTGTCATTGGATGAACATTTAGGTCATTTTCGTCCTCCATAGGCTTATTCTAATCCAATTAGGGTTTTTAACCAATCTTGTGCATCCTATAAGTGATTTTATGTCATTGGTTGAACAATTAGGTCATTTTTGTCCTCCCTAGGCTTATTCTAATCCAATTAGGGTTTTTAACCAATCTTGTGCATCCAGTAAGTGATTTTGTGTCATTGGTTGAATATTTAGGTCATTTTCGTCCTCCCTAAGATTATTCTCATCCAATTAGGGTTTTTAACCAATCTTGTGCATCCAATAAGTGATTTTGTGTCATTGGATGAACATTTAGGTCATTTTCGTCATCCCTAGGCTTATTCTTATCCAATTAGGGTTTTTAACCAATCTTTTGCATCCAATAAAAAATTTTGTGTAATTGGTTGAATATTTAGGTCATTTTCGTCCTCCTTAGGCTTATTCTCATCCAATTAGGGTTTTTTAACCAATCTTGAGCATCCAATAAGTGGTTTTGTGTCATTGGTTGAACATTTAGGTCATCATTGTCCTCCCTAGGCTTATTCTAATCCAATTAGGGTTTTTAACCAATCTTGTGCATCCAATCAGTGATTTTGTGTCATTGGTTGAATATTTAGGTCATTTTCGTCCTCCCTAAGCTTATTCTCATCCAATTAGGAATCTTAACCAATCTTGTGTTTCCAATAAGTGATTTTGTGTCATTGGTTGAACATTTACGTCATTTTCGTCCTCCCTAGGCTCATTCTCATCCAATTAGGGTTTTTAACCAATCTTTTGCATCCAATAAGTGATTTTGTGTCATTGGTTGAACATTTAGGTAATTTTCGTCCTCCCTAGGCTTATTCTAATCCAATTAGGGTTTTTAACCAATTTTGTGCATCCAATAAGCGATTTTGTGTCATTGGTTGAACATTTAGGTCATTTTCGTCTTCCCTAGGCTTATTCTCATCCGATTAGGGTTTTTAACCTATCTTTTGCATCCAAGAAGTCATTTTGTTTCATTGGTTGAACATTTAGGTCATTTTTCGTCCTCCCTAGGCTTATTCTAATCCAATTAGGGTTTTTAACCAATCTTTTGCATCCAATAAGTGATTTTGTGTCATTGGTTGAACATTTATGTCATTTTCGTCCTCCTTAGGCTTATTCTCATCCAATTAGGGTTTTTAACCAATCTTGTGCATCCAATAAGTGATTTTGTGTCATTGGTTGAACATTTAGGTCATTTTCGTCTTCCCTAGGCTTATTCTCATCCGATTAGGGTTTTCAACCAATCTTGTGCATCCAATAAGTGATTTTGGGTCATTGGATGAACATTTAGGTCATTTTCGTCCTCCCTAGGCTTATTCTAATCCAATTAGGGTTTTTAACCAATCTTTTGCATCCAATAAGTGATTTTGTGTCATTGGTTGAACATTTAGGTCATTTTCGTCCTCCTTAGGCTTATTCTCATCCAATTAGGGTTTTTTAACCAATCTTGTGCATCCAATAAGTGATTTTGTGTCATTGGTTGAACATTTAGGTAATTTTCGTCCTCCCTAGGCTTATTCTAATCCAATTAGGGTTTTTAACCAATTTTGTGCATCCAATAAGCGATTTTGTGTCATTGGTTGAACATTTAGGTCATTTTCGTCTTCCCTAGGCTTATTCTCATCCGATTAGGGTTTTTAACCTATCTTTTGCATCCAAGAAGTCATTTTGTTTCATTGGTTGAACATTTAGGTCATTTTTCGTCCTCCATAGGCTTATTCTAATCCAATTAGGGTTTTTAACCAATCTTGTGCATCCAATAAGTGATTTTGTGTCATTGGTTGAACAATTAGGTCATTTTTGTCCTCCCTAGGCTTATTCTAATCCAATTAGGGTTTTTAACCAATCTTGTGCATCCAGTAAGTGATTTTGTGTCATTGGTTGAATATTTAGGTCATTTTCGTCCTCTCTAAGATTATTCTCATCCAATTAGGGTTTTTAACCAATCTTGTGCATCGAATAAGTGATTTTGTGTCATTGGATGAACATTTAGGTCATTTTCGTCATCCCTAGGCTTATTCTTATCCAATTAGGGTTTTTAACCAATCTTTTGCATCCAATAAAAAATTTTGTGTAATTGGTTGAATATTTAGGTCATTTTCGTCCTCCTTAGGCTTATTCTCATCCAATTAGGGTTTTTTAACCAATCTTGAGCATCCAATAAGTGGTTTTGTGTCATTGGTTGAACATTTAGGTCATCATTGTCCTCCCTAGGCTTATTCTAATCCAATTAGGGTTTTTAACCAATCTTGTGCATCCAATCAGTGATTTTGTGTCATTGGTTGAATATTTAGGTCATTTTCGTCCTCCCTAAGCTTATTCTCATCCAATTAGGGTTTTTAACCAATCTTGTGCATCCAATAAGTGATTTTGTGTCATTGGTTGAACATTTACGTCATTTTCGTCCTCCCTAGGCTCATTCTCATCTGATTAGGGTTTTTAACCAATCTTTTGCATCCAATAAGTACGTTTGTGTCATTTGTTGAACATTTAGGTCATTTTCGTCCTCCCTAGGATTATTCTCTTCCATTTAGGGTTTTTAACCAATCTTGTGCTTCCAATAAGTGATTTTGTGTCATTGGTTGAACATTTACGTCATTTTCGTCCTCCATAGGATTATTCTCATCCAATTAGGGTTTTTAACCAATCTTGTGCATCCAATAAGCGATTTTGTGTCATTGGTTTAACATTTAGGTCATTTTCGTCTTCCCTAGGCTTATTCTCATCCGATTAGGGTTTTTAACCTATCTTTTGCATCCAAGAAGTCATTTTGTTTCATTGGTTGAACATTTAGGTAATTTTTCGTCCTCCGTAGGCTTATTCTAATCCAATTAGGGTTTTTAACCAATTTTCTGCATCCAATAAGTGATTTTGTGTCATTGGATGAACATTTAGGTCATTTTCGTCCTCCATAGGCTTATTCTAATCCAATTAGGGTTTTTAACCAATCTTGTGCATCCAATAAGTGATTTTGTGTCATTGGTTGAACAATTAGGTCATTTTTGTCCTCCCTAGGCTCATTCTCATCCGATTAGGGTTTTTAACCAATCTTGTGCATCCAGTAAGTGATTTTGTGTCATTGGTTGAATATTTAGGTCATTTTCGTCCTCCCTAAGATTATTCTCATCCAATTAGGGTTTTTAACCAATCTTGTGCATCCAGTAAGTGATTTTGTGTCATTGGTTGAATATTTAGGTCATTTTCGTCCTCCCTAAGATTATTCTAATCCAATTAGGGTTTTTAACCAATCTTGTGCATCCAATAAGTGATTTTGTGTCATTGGTTGAACATTTAGGTCATTTTCATCCTCCCTAGGACTATTCTCATCCAATTAGGGTTTTTAACCAATCTTGTGCATCCAATAAGTGATTTTGTGTCATTGGTTGAACATTTAGGTCATTTTCGTCTTCCCTAGGCTTATTCTCATCCGATTAGGGTTTTCAACCAATCTTGTGCATCCAATAAGTGATTTTGGGTCATTGGATGAACATTTAGGTCATTTTCGTCCTCCCTAGGCTTATTCTAATCCAATTAGGGTTTTTTACCAATCTTTTGCATCCAATATGTGATTTTGTGTCATTGGTTGAACATTTAGGTCATTTTCGTCCTCCTTAGGCTTATTCTCATCCAATTAGGGTTTTTTAACCAATCTTGTGCATCCAATAAGTGATTTTGTGTCATTGGTTGAACATTTAGGTAATTTTCGTCCTCCCTAGGCTTATTCTAATCCAATTAGGGTTTTTAACCAATTTTGTGCATCCAATAAGCGATTTTGTGTCATTGGTTGAACATTTAGGTCATTTTCGTCTTCCCTAGGCTTATTCTCATCCGATTAGGGTTTTTAACCTATCTTTTGCATCCAAGAAGTCATTTTGTTTCATTGGTTGAACATTTAGGTCATTTTTCGTCCTCCATAGGCTTATTCTAATCCAATTAGGGTTTTTAACCAATCTTGTGCATCCAATAAGTGATTTTGTGTCATTGGTTGAACAATTAGGTCATTTTTGTCCTCCCTAGGCTTATTCTAATCCAATTAGGGTTTTTAACCAATCTTGTGCATCCAGTAAGTGATTTTGTGTCATTGGTTGAATATTTAGGTCATTTTCGTCCTCCCTAAGCTTATTCTCATCCAATTAGGGTTTTTAACCAATCTTGTGCATCCAATAAGTGATTTTGTGTCATTGGATGAACATTTAGGTCATTTTCGTCATCCCTAGGCTTATTCTAATCCAATTAGGGTTTTTAACCAATCTTTTGCATCCGATAAAAAATTTTGTGTAATTGGTTGAATATTTAGGTCATTTTCGTCCTCCTTAGGCTTATTCTCATCCAATTAGGGTTTTTTAACCAATCTTGAGCATCCAATAAGTGGTTTTGTGTCATTGGTTGAACATTTAGGTCATCATTGTCCTCCCTAGGCTTATTCTAATCCAATTAGGGTTTTTAACCAATCTTGTGCATCCAATCAGTGATTTTGTGTCATTGGTTGAATATTTAGGTCATTTTCGTCCTCCCTAAGCTTATTCTCATCCAATTAGGGTTTTTAACCAATCTTGTGCATCCAATAAGTGATTTTGTGTCATTGGTTGAACATTTACGTCATTTTCGTCCTCCCTAGGCTCATTCTCATCCGATTAGGGTTTTTAACCAATCTTTTGCATCCAATAAGTACGTTTGTGGCATTTGTTGAACATTTAGGTCATTTTCGTCCTCCCTAGGATTATTCTCTTCCATTTAGGGTTTTTAACCAATCTTGTGCTTCCAATAAGTGATTTTGTGTCATTGGTTGAACATTTACGTCATTTTCGTCCTCCATAGGATTATTCTCATCCAATTAGGGTTTTTAACCAATCTTGTGCATCCAATAAGTGATTTTGGGTCATTGGATGAACATTTAGGTCATTTTCGTCCTCCCTAGGCTTATTCTAATCCAATTAGGGTTTTTAACCAATCTTTTGCATCCAATAAGTGATTTTGTGTCATTGGTTGAACATTTAGGTCATTTTCGTCCTCCCTAGGCTTATTCTCATCCAATTAGGGTTTTTAACCAATCTTGTGCATCCAATAAGTGATTTTGTGTCATTGGTTGAACATTTACGTCATTTTCGTCCTCCCTAGGCTCATTCTCATCCGATTAGGGTTTTTAACCAATCTTTTGCATCCAATAAGTACGTTTGTGTCATTTGTTGAACATTTAGGTCATTTTCGTCCTCCCTAGGCTTATTCTCTTCCATTTAGGGTTTTTAACCAATCTTGTGCTTCCAATAAGTGATTTTGTGTCATTGGATGAACATTTAGGTCATTTTCGTCCTCCATAGGCTTATTCTAATCCAATTAGGGTTTTTAACCAATCTTGTGCATCCAATAAGTGATTTTGTGTCATTGGTTGAACAATTAGGTCATTTTTGTCCTCCCTAGGCTTATTCTAATCCAATTAGGGTTTTCAACCAATCTTGTGCATCCAGTAAGTGATTTTGTGTCATTGGTTGAATATTTAGGTCATTTTCGTCCTCCCTAAGATTATTCTCATCCAATTAGGGTTTTTAACCAATCTTGTGCTTCCAATAAGTGATTTTGTGTCATTGGATGAACATTTAGGTCATTTTCGTCCTCCTTAGGCTTATTCTCATCCAATTAGGGTTTTTTAACCAATCTTGAGCATCCAATAAGTGGTTTTGTGTCATTGGTTGAACATTTAGGTCATAATTGTCCTCCCTAGGCTTATTCTAATCCAATTAGGGTTTTTAACCAATCTTGTGCATCCAATCAGTGATTTTGTGTCATTGGTTGAATATTTAGGTCATTTTCGTCCTCCCTAAGATTATTCTCATCCAATTAGGGTTTTTAACCAATCTTGTGCATCCAATAAGTGATTTTGTGTCATTGGATGAACATTTAGGTCATTTTCGTCATCCCTAGGCTTATTCTAATCCAATTAGGGTTTTTAACCAATCTTTTGCATCCAATAAAAAATTTTGTGTAATTGGTTGAATATTTAGGTCATTTTCGTCCTCCTTAGGCTTATTCTCATCCAATTAGGGTTTTTTAAACAATCTTGAGCATCCAATAAGTGGTTTTGTGTCATTGGTTGAACATTTAGGTCATCATTGTCCTCCCTAGGCTTATTCTAATCCAATTAGGGTTTTTAACCAATCTTGTGCATCCAATCAGTGATTTTGTGTCATTGGTTGAATATTTAGGTCATTTTCGTCCTCCCTAAGCTTATTCTCATCCAATTAGGAATTTTAACCAATCTTGTGCTTCCAATAAGTGATTTTGTGTCATTGGTTGAACATTTACGTCATTTTCGTCCTCCCTAGGCTCATTCTCATCCGATTAGGGTTTTTAACCAATCTTTTGCATCCAATAAGTACGTTTGTGTCATTTGTTGAACATTTAGGTCATTTTCGTCCTCCCTAGGCTTATTCTCTTCCATTTAGGGTTTTTAAACAATCTTGTGCTTCCAATAAGTGATTTTGTGTCATTGGATGAACATTTAGGTCATTTTCGTCCTCCATAGGCTTATTCTAATCCAATTAGGGTTTTTAACCAATCTTGTGCATCCTATAAGTGATTTTATGTCATTGGTTGAACAATTAGGTCATTTTTGTCCTCCCTAGGCTTATTCTAATCCAATTAGGGTTTTTAACCAATCTTGTGCATCCAGTAAGTGATTTTGTGTCATTGGTTGAATATTTAGGTCATTTTCGTCCTCCCTAAGATTATTCTCATCCAATTAGGGTTTTTAACCAATCTTGTGCATCCAATAAGTGATTTTGTGTCATTGGATGAACATTTAGGTCATTTTCGTCATCCCTAGGCTTATTCTTATCCAATTAGGGTTTTTAACCAATCTTTTGCATCCAATAAAAAATTTTGTGTAATTGGTTGAATATTTAGGTCATTTTCGTCCTCCTTAGGCTTATTCTCATCCAATTAGGGTTTTTTAACCAATCTTGAGCATCCAATAAGTGGTTTTGTGTCATTGGTTGAACATTTAGGTCATCATTGTCCTCCCTAGGCTTATTCTAATCCAATTAGGGTTTTTAACCAATCTTGTGCATCCAATCAGTGATTTTGTGTCATTGGTTGAATATTTAGGTCATTTTCGTCCTCCCTAAGCTTATTGTCATCCAATTAGGGTTTTTAACCATTCTTGTGCATCCAATAAGTGATTTTGTGTCATTGGTTGAACATTTACGTCATTTTCGTCCTCCCTAGGCTCATTCTCATCCGATTAGGGTTTTTAACCAATCTTTTGCATCCAATAAGTACGTTTGTGTCATTTGTTGAACATTTAGGTCATTTTCGTCCTCCCTAGGCTTATTCTCTTCCATTTAGGGTTTTTAACCAATCTTGTGCTTCCAATAAGTGATTTTGTGTCATTGGTTGAACAATTAGGTCATTTTTGTCCTCCCTAGGCTTATTCTAATCCAATTAGGGTTTTTAACCAATCTTGTGCATCCAGTAAGTGATTTTGTGTCATTGGTTGAATATTTAGGTCATTTTCGTCCTCCCTAAGATTATTCTCATCCAATTAGGGTTTTTAACGAATCTTGTGCATCCAATAAGTGATTTTGTGTCATTGGATGAACATTTAGGTCATTTTCGTCATCCCTAGGCTTATTCTTATCCAATTAGGGTTTTTAACCAATCTTTTGCATCCAATAAAAAATTTTGTGTAATTGGTTGAATATTTAGGTCATTTTCGTCCTCCTTAGGCTTATTCTCATCCAATTAGGGTTTTTTAACCAATCTTGAGCATCCAATAAGTGGTTTTGTGTCATTGGTTGAACATTTAGGTCATCATTGTCCTCCCTAGGCTTATTCTAATCCAATTAGGGTTTTTAACCAATCTTGTGCATCCAATCAGTGATTTTGTGTCATTGGTTGAATATTTAGGTCATTTTCGTCCTCCCTAAGCTTATTGTCATCCAATTAGGGTTTTTAACCAATCTTGTGCATCCAATAAGTGATTTTGTGTCATTGGTTGAACATTTACGTCATTTTCGTCCTCCCTAGGCTCATTCTCATCCGATTAGGGTTTTTAACCAATCTTTTGCATCCAATAAGTACGTTTGTGTCATTTGTTGAACATTTAGGTCATTTTCGTCCTCCCTAGGCTTATTCTCTTCCATTTAGGGTTTTTAACCAATCTTGTGCTTCCAATAAGTGATTTTGTGTCATTGGATGAACATTTAGGTCATTTTCGTCCTCCATAGGCTTATTCTAATCCAATTAGGGTTTTTAACCAATCTTGTGCATCCTATAAGTGATTTTATGTCATTGGTTGAACAATTAGGTCATTTTTGTCCTCCCTAGGCTTATTCTAATCCAATTAGGGTTTTTAACCAATCTTGTGCATCCAGTAAGTGATTTTGTGTCATTGGTTGAATATTTAGGTCATTTTCGTCCTCCCTAAGATTATTCTCATCCAATTAGGGTTTTTAACCAATCTTGTGCATCCAATAAGTGATTTTGTGTCATTGGATGAACATTTAGGTCATTTTCGTCATCCCTAGGCTTATTCTTATCCAATTAGGGTTTTTAACCAATCTTTTGCATCCAATAAAAAATTTTGTGTAATTGGTTGAATATTTAGGTCATTTTCGTCCTCCTTAGGCTTATTCTCATCCAATTAGGGTTTTTTAACCAATCTTGAGCATCCAATAAGTGGTTTTGTGTCATTGGTTGAACATTTAGGTCATCATTGTCCTCCCTAGGCTTATTCTAATCCAATTAGGGTTTTTAACCAATCTTGTGCATCCAATCAGTGATTTTGTGTCATTGGTTGAATATTTAGGTCATTTTCGTCCTCCCTAAGCTTATTCTCATCCAATTAGGGTTTTTAACCAATCTTGTGCATCCAATAAGTGATTTTGTGTCATTGGATGAACATTTAGGTCATTTTCGTCATCCCTAGGCTTATTCTTATCCAATTAGGGTTTTTAACCAATCTTTTGCATCCAATAAAAAATTTTGTGTAATTGGTTGAATATTTAGGTCATTTTCGTCCTCCTTAGGCTTATTCTCATCCAATTAGGGTTTTTTAACCAATCTTGAGCATCCAATAAGTGGTTTTGTGTCATTGGTTGAACATTTAGGTCATCATTGTCCTCCCTAGGCTTATTCTAATCCAATTAGGGTTTTTAACCAATCTTGTGCATCCAATCAGTGATTTTGTGTCATTGGTTGAATATTTAGGTCATTTTCGTCCTCCCTAAGCTTATTCTCATCCAATTAGGGTTTTTAACCAATCTTGTGCATCCAATAAGTGATTTTGTGTCATTGGATGAACATTTAGGTCATTTTCGTCATCCCTAGGCTTATTCTAATCCAATTAGGGTTTTTAACCAATCTTTTGCATCCGATAAAAAATTTTGTGTAATTGGTTGAATATTTAGGTCATTTTCGTCCTCCTTAGGCTTATTCTCATCCAATTAGGGTTTTTTAACCAATCTTGAGCATCCAATAAGTGGTTTTGTGTCATTGGTTGAACATTTAGGTCATCATTGTCCTCCCTAGGCTTATTCTAATCCAATTAGGGTTTTTAACCAATCTTGTGCATCCAATCAGTGATTTTGTGTCATTGGTTGAATATTTAGGTCATTTTCGTCCTCCCTAAGCTTATTCTCATCCAATTAGGGTTTTTAACCAATCTTGTGCATCCAATAAGTGATTTTGTGTCATTGGTTGAACATTTACGTCATTTTCGTCCTCCCTAGGCTCATTCTCATCCGATTAGGGTTTTTAACCAATCTTTTGCATCCAATAAGTACGTTTGTGGCATTTGTTGAACATTTAGGTCATTTTCGTCCTCCCTAGGATTATTCTCTTCCATTTAGGGTTTTTAACCAATCTTGTGCTTCCAATAAGTGATTTTGTGTCATTGGTTGAACATTTACGTCATTTTCGTCCTCCATAGGATTATTCTCATCCAATTAGGGTTTTTAACCAATCTTGTGCATCCAATAAGTGATTTTGGGTCATTGGATGAACATTTAGGTCATTTTCGTCCTCCCTAGGCTTATTCTAATCCAATTAGGGTTTTTAACCAATCTTTTGCATCCAATAAGTGATTTTGTGTCATTGGTTGAACATTTAGGTCATTTTCGTCCTCCCTAGGCTTATTCTCATCCAATTAGGGTTTTTAACCAATCTTGTGCATCCAATAAGTGATTTTGTGTCATTGGTTGAACATTTAGGTCATTTTCGTCTTCCCTAGGCTTATTCTCATCCGATTAGGGTTTTCAACCAATCTTGTGCATCCAATAAGTGATTTTGGGTCATTGGATGAACATTTAGGTCATTTTCGTCCTCCCTAGGCTTATTCTAATCCAATTAGGGTTTTTTACCAATCTTTTGCATCCAATATGTGATTTTGTGTCATTGGTTGAACATTTAGGTCATTTTCGTCCTCCTTAGGCTTATTCTCATCCAATTAGGGTTTTTTAACCAATCTTGTGCATCCAATAAGTGATTTTGTGTCATTGGTTGAACATTTAGGTAATTTTCGTCCTCCCTAGGCTTATTCTAATCCAATTAGGGTTTTTAACCAATTTTGTGCATCCAATAAGCGATTTTGTGTCATTGGTTGAACATTTAGGTCATTTTCGTCTTCCCTAGGCTTATTCTCATCCGATTAGGGTTTTTAACCTATCTTTTGCATCCAAGAAGTCATTTTGTTTCATTGGTTGAACAATTAGGTCATTTTTGTCCTCCCTAGGCTTATTCTAATCCAATTAGGGTTTTTAACCAATCTTGTGCATCCAGTAAGTGATTTTGTGTCATTGGTTGAATATTTAGGTCATTTTCGTCCTCCCTAAGATTATTCTCATCCAATTAGGGTTTTTAACCAATCTTGTGCATCCAATAAGTGATTTTGTGTCATTGGATGAACATTTAGGTCATTTTCGTCACCCCTAGGCTTATTCTAATCCAATTAGGGTTTTTAACCAATCTTTTGCATCCAATAAAAATTTTTGTGTAATTGGTTGAATATTAAGGTCATTTTCGTCCTCCTTAGGCTTATTCTCATCCAATTAGGGTTTTTTAACCAATCTTGAGCATCCAATAAGTGGTTTTGTGTCATTGGTTGAACATTTAGGTCATCATTGTCCTCCCTAGGCTTATTCTAATCCAATTAGGGTTTTTAACCAATCTTGTGCATCCAATCAGTGATTTTGTGTCATTGGTTGAATATTTAGGTCATTTTCGTCCTCCCTAAGCTTATTCTCATCCAATTAGGAATTTTAACCAATCTTGTGCTTCCAATAAGTGATTTTGTGTCATTGGTTGAACATTTACGTCATTTTCGTCCTCCCTAGGCTCATTCTCATCCGATTAGGGTTTTTAACCAATCTTTTGCATCCAATAAGTACGTTTGTGTCATTTGTTGAACATTTAGGTCATTTTCGTCCTCCCTAGGCTTATTCTCTTCCATTTAGGGTTTTTAAACAATCTTGTGCTTCCAATAAGTGATTTTGTGTCATTGGATGAACATTTAGGTCATTTTCGTCCTCCATAGGCTTATTCTAATCCAATTAGGGTTTTTAACCAATCTTGTGCATCCTATAAGTGATTTTATGTCATTGGTTGAACAATTAGGTCATTTTTGTCCTCCCTAGGCTTATTCTAATCCAATTAGGGTTTTTAACCAATCTTGTGCATCCAGTAAGTGATTTTGTGTCATTGGTTGAATATTTAGGTCATTTTCGTCCTCCCTAAGATTATTCTCATCCAATTAGGGTTTTTAACCAATCTTGTGCATCCAATAAGTGATTTTGTGTCATTGGATGAACATTTAGGTCATTTTCGTCATCCCTAGGCTTATTCTTATCCAATTAGGGTTTTTAACCAATCTTTTGCATCCAATAAAAAATTTTGTGTAATTGGTTGAATATTTAGGTCATTTTCGTCCTCCTTAGGCTTATTCTCATCCAATTAGGGTTTTTTAACCAATCTTGAGCATCCAATAAGTGGTTTTGTGTCATTGGTTGAACATTTAGGTCATCATTGTCCTCCCTAGGCTTATTCTAATCCAATTAGGGTTTTTAACCAATCTTGTGCATCCAATCAGTGATTTTGTGTCATTGGTTGAATATTTAGGTCATTTTCGTCCTCCCTAAGCTTATTGTCATCCAATTAGGGTTTTTAACCATTCTTGTGCATCCAATAAGTGATTTTGTGTCATTGGTTGAACATTTACGTCATTTTCGTCCTCCCTAGGCTCATTCTCATCCGATTAGGGTTTTTAACCAATCTTTTGCATCCAATAAGTACGTTTGTGTCATTTGTTGAACATTTAGGTCATTTTCGTCCTCCCTAGGCTTATTCTCTTCCATTTAGGGTTTTTAACCAATCTTGTGCTTCCAATAAGTGATTTTGTGTCATTGGTTGAACATTTACGTCATTTTCGTCCTCCATAGGATTATTCTCATCCAATTAGGGTTTTTAACCAATCTAGTGCATCCAATAAGTGATTTTGGGTCATTGGATGAACATTTAGGTCATTTTCGTCCTCCCTAGGCTTATTCTAATCCAATTAGGGTTTTTAACCAATCTTTTGCATCCAATAAGTGATTTTGTGTCATTGGTTGAACATTTAGGTCATTTTCGTCCTCCTTAGGCTTATTCTCATCCAATTAGGGTTTTTTAACCAATCTTGTGCAACCAATAAGTGATTTTGTGTCATTGGTTGAACATTTAGGTAATTTTCGTCCTCCCTAGGCTTATTCTAATCCAATTAGGGTTTTTAACCAATTTTGTGCATCCAATAAGCGATTTTGTGTCATTGGTTGAACATTTAGGTCATTTTCGTCTTCCCTAGGCTTATTCTCATCCGATTAGGGTTTTTAACCTATCTTTTGCATCCAAGAAGTCATTTTGTTTCATTGGTTGAACATTTAGGTAATTTTTCGTCCACCGTAGGCTTATTCTAATCCAATTAGGGTTTTTAACCAATCTTTTGCATCCAATAAGTGATTTTGTGTCATTGGTTGAACATTTATGTCATTTTCGTCCTCCTTAGGCTTATTCTCATCCAATTAGGGTTTTTAACCAATCTTGTGCATCCAATAAGTGATTTTGTGTCATTGGTTGAACATTTAGGTCATTTTCGTCTTCCCTAGGCTTATTCTCATCCGATTAGGGTTTTCAACCAATCTTGTGCTTCCAATAAGTACGTTTGTGTCATTGGTTGAACATTTAGGTCATTTTCGTCCTCCCTAGGCTTACTCTTTTCCATTTAGGGTTTTTAACCAATCTTGTGCATCAAATAAGTGATTTTACGTCATTGGTTGAACATTTACGTCATTTTCGTCCTCCATAGGATTATTCTCATCCAATTAGGGTTTTTAACCAATCTTGTGCATCCAACAAGTGATTTTGTGTCATTGGTTGAACATTTACGTCATTTTCGACCTCGCTAGGATTATTCTCATCCAATTAGGGTTTTTAACCAATTTTCTGCATCCAATAACTGATTTTGTGTCATTGGATGAACATTTAGGTCATTTTCGTCCTCCATAGGCTTATTCTAATCCAATTAGGGTTTTTAACCAATCTTGTGCATCCAATAAGTGATTTTGTAACATTGGTTGAACAATTAGGTCATTTTTGTCCTCCCTAAGATTATTCTCATCCAATTAGGTTTTTAACCAATCTTGTGCATCCAATAAGTGATTTTGTGTCATTGGATGAACATTTAGGTCATTTTCGTCATCCCTAGGCTTATTCTAATCCAATTAGGGTTTTTAACCAATCTTTTGCATCCAATAAAAAATTTGGTGTAATTGGTTGAATATTTAGGTCATTTTCGTCCTCCTTAGGCTTATTCTCATCCAATTAGGGTTTTTTAACCAATCTTCAGCATCCAATAAGTGGTTTTGTGTCATTGGTTGAACATTTGGGTCATCATTGTCCTCCCTAGGCTTATTCTAATCCAATTAGGGTTTTTAACCAATCTTGTGCATCCAATCAGTGATTTTGTGTCATTGGTTGAATATTTAGGTCATTTTCGTCCTCCCTAAGCTTATTCTCATCCAATTAGGGTTTTTAACCAATCTTGTGCATCCAATAAGTGATTTTGTGTCATTGGTTGAACATTTACGTCATTTTCGTCCTCCCTAGGCTCATTCTCATCCGATTAGGGTTTTTAACCAATCTTTTGCATCCAATAAGTACGTTTGTGTCATTTGTTGAACATTTAGGTCATTTTCGTCCTCCCTAGGATTATTCTCTTCCATTTAGGGTTTTTAACCAATCTTGTGCTTCCAATAAGTGATTTTGTGTCATTGGTTGAACATTTACGTCATTTTCGTCCTCCATCGGATTATTCTCATCCAATTAGGGTTTTTAACCAATCTTGTGCATCCAATAAGTGATTTTGGGTCATTGGATGAACATTTAGGTCATTTTCGTCCTCCCTAGGCTTATTCTAATCCAATTAGGGTTTTTAACCAATCTTTTGCATCCAATAAGTGATTTTGTGTCATTGGTTGAACATTTACGTCATTTTCGTCCTCCCTAGGCTCATTCTCATCCGATTAGGGTTTTTAACCAATCTTTTGCATCCAATAAGTACGTTTGTGTCATTTGTTGAACATTTAGGTCATTTTCGTCCTCCCTAGGCTTATTCTCTTCCATTTAGGGTTTTTAACCAATCTTGTGCTTCCAATAAGTGATTTTGTGTCATTGGATGAACATTTAGGTCATTTTCGTCCTCCATAGGCTTATTCTAATCCAATTAGGGTTTTTAACCAATCTTGTGCATCCTATAAGTGATTTTATGTCATTGGTTGAACAATTAGGTCATTTTTGTCCTCCCTAGGCTTATTCTAATCCAATTAGGGTTTTTAACCAATCTTGTGCATCCAGTAAGTGATTTTGTGTCATTGGTTGAATATTTAGGTCATTTTCGTCCTCCCTAAGATTATTCTCATCCAATTAGGGTTTTTAACCAATCTTGTGCATCCAATAAGTGATTTTGTGTCATTGGATGAACATTTAGGTCATTTTCGTCATCCCTAGGCTTATTCTTATCCAATTAGGGTTTTTAACCAATCTTTTGCATCCAATAAAAAATTTTGTGTAATTGGTTGAATATTTAGGTCATTTTCGTCCTCCTTAGGCTTATTCTCATCCAATTAGGGTTTTTTAACCAATCTTGAGCATCCAATAAGTGGTTTTGTGTCATTGGTTGAACATTTAGGTCATCATTGTCCTCCCTAGGCTTATTCTAATCCAATTAGGGTTTTTAACCAATCTTGTGCATCCAATCAGTGATTTTGTGTCATTGGTTGAATATTTAGGTCATTTTCGTCCTCCCTAAGCTTATTCTCATCCAATTAGGGTTTTTAACCAATCTTGTGCATCCAATAAGTGATTTTGTGTCATTGGTTGAACATTTACGTCATTTTCGTCCTCCCTAGGCTCATTCTCATCTGATTAGGGTTTTTAACCAATCTTTTGCATCCAATAAGTACGTTTGTGTCATTTGTTGAACATTTAGGTCATTTTCGTCCTCCCTAGGATTATTCTCTTCCATTTAGGGTTTTTAACCAATCTTGTGCTTCCAATAAGTGATTTTGTGTCATTGGTTGAACATTTACGTCATTTTCGTCCTCCATAGGATTATTCTCATCCAATTAGGGTTTTTAACCAATCTTGTGCATCCAATAAGCGATTTTGTGTCATTGGTTTAACATTTAGGTCATTTTCGTCTTCCCTAGGCTTATTCTCATCCGATTAGGGTTTTTAACCTATCTTTTGCATCCAAGAAGTCATTTTGTTTCATTGGTTGAACATTTAGGTAATTTTTCGTCCTCCGTAGGCTTATTCTAATCCAATTAGGGTTTTTAACCAATTTTCTGCATCCAATAAGTGATTTTGTGTCATTGGATGAACATTTAGGTCATTTTCGTCCTCCATAGGCTTATTCTAATCCAATTAGGGTTTTTAACCAATCTTGTGCATCCAATAAGTGATTTTGTGTCATTGGTTCAACAATTAGGTCATTTTTGTCCTCCCTAGGCTCATTCTCATCCGATTAGGGTTTTTAACCAATCTTGTGCATCCAGTAAGTGATTTTGTGTCATTGGTTGAATATTTAGGTCATTTTCGTCCTCCCTAAGATTATTCTCATCCAATTAGGGTTTTTAACCAATCTTGTGCATCCAGTAAGTGATTTTGTGTCATTGGTTGAATATTTAGGTCATTTTCGTCCTCCCTAAGATTATTCTAATCCAATTAGGGTTTTTAACCAATCTTGTGCATCCAATAAGTGATTTTGTGTCATTGGTTGAACATTTAGGTCATTTTCATCCTCCCTAGGACTATTCTCATCCAATTAGGGTTTTTAACCAATCTTGTGCATCCAATAAGTGATTTTGTGTCATTGGTTGAACATTTAGGTCATTTTCGTCTTCCCTAGGCTTATTCTCATCCGATTAGGGTTTTCAACCAATCTTGTGCATCCAATAAGTGATTTTGGGTCATTGGATGAACATTTAGGTCATTTTCGTCCTCCCTAGGCTTATTCTAATCCAATTAGGGTTTTTTACCAATCTTTTGCATCCAATATGTGATTTTGTGTCATTGGTTGAACATTTAGGTCATTTTCGTCCTCCTTAGGCTTATTCTCATCCAATTAGGGTTTTTTAACCAATCTTGTGCATCCAATAAGTGATTTTGTGTCATTGGTTGAACATTTAGGTAATTTTCGTCCTCCCTAGGCTTATTCTAATCCAATTAGGGTTTTTAACCAATTTTGTGCATCCAATAAGCGATTTTGTGTCATTGGTTGAACATTTAGGTCATTTTCGTCTTCCCTAGGCTTATTCTCATCCGATTAGGGTTTTTAACCTATCTTTTGCATCCAAGAAGTCATTTTGTGTCATTGGTTAAACATTTAGGTCATTTTCGTCCTCCCTAGGCTTATTCTAATCCAATTAGGGTTTTTAACCAATCTTTTGCATCCAATAAGTGATTTTGTGTCATTGGTTGAACATTTATGTCATTTTCGTCCTCCTTAGGCTTATTCTCATCCAATTAGGGTTTTTAACCAATCTTGTGCATCCAATAAGTGATTTTGTGTCATTGGTTGAACATTTAGGTAATTTTCGTCCTCCCTAGGCTTATTCTAATCCAATTAGGGTTTTTAACCAATTTTGTGCATCCAATAAGCGATTTTGTGTCATTGGTTGAACATTTAGGTCATTTTCGTCTTCCCTAGGCTTATTCTCATCCGATTAGGGTTTTTAACCTATCTTTTGCATCCAAGAAGTCATTTTGTTTCATTGGTTGAACATTTAGGTCATTTTTCGTCCTCCCTAGGCTTATTCTAATCCAATTAGGGTTTTTAACCAATCTTTTGCATCCAATAAGTGATTTTGTGTCATTGGTTGAACATTTATGTCATTTTCGTCCTCCTTAGGCTTATTCTCATCCAATTAGGGTTTTTAACCAATCTTGTGCATCCAATAAGTGATTTTGTGTCATTGGTTGAACATTTAGGTCATTTTCGTCTTCCCTAGGCTTATGCTCATCCGATTAGGGTTTTCAACCAATCTTGTGCATCCAATAAGTACGTTTGTGTCATTGGTTGAACATTTAGGTCATTTTCGTCCTCCCTAGGCTTACTCTCTTCCATTTAGGGTTTTTAACCAATCTTGTGCATCAAATAAGTGATTTTACGTCATTGGTTGAACATTTACGTCATTTTCGTCCTCCATAGGATTATTCTCATCCAATTAGGGTTTTTAACCAATCTTGTGCATCCAATAAGTGATTTTGTGTCGTTGGATGAACATTTAGGACATTTTCGTCCTCCCTAGGCTTATTCTAATCCAATTAGGGTTTTTAACTAATGTTTTGCATCCAATAAGTGATTTTGTGTCATTGGTTGAACATTTAGGTGATTTCCGTCCTCCTTAGGCTTATTCTCATCCAATTAGGGTTTTATAACCAATCTTGTGCATCCAATAAGTGATTTTGTGTCATTGGTTGAACATTTAGGTCATTTTTGTCCTCCCTAGGCTTATTCTAATCCAATTAGGGTTTTTAACCAATCTTGTGCATCCAATAAGTGATTTTGTGTCATTGGTTGAATATTTAGCTCATTTTCGTCCTCCCAAGACTTATTCTCATCCAATTAGGGTTTTTAACCAATCTTGTGCACCCAATAAGTGATTTTGTGTCATTGGTTGAACATTTACGTCATTTTCGTCCTCCCTAGGCTCATTCTCATCCAATTAGCGTGTTGAACCAATCTTGTGCATCCAATAAGTGATTTTGTGTCATTGGTTGAACATTTACGTCTTTTTCGTCCTCGCTAGGATTATTCTCATCCAATTAGGGTTTTTAACCAATTTTGTGCATCCAATAAGTGATTTTGTGTCATTGGATGAACATTTAGGTCATATCGTCCTCCCTAGGCTTATTCTAATCCAATTAGGGTTTTTAACCAATCATGTGCATCCAATAAGTGATTTTGTGTCATTGGTTGAACATTTTGGTAATTTTTGTCCTCCCTAGGCTTATTCTGATCCAATTAGGGTTTTTAACCAATCTTGTGCATCCAATAGGTGATTTTGTGTCATTGGTTGAATATTTAGGTCATTTTCGTCCTCCCTAGGCTTATTCTCATCCAATTAGGGTTTTTAACCAATCTTGGGCATCCTATTAGTACGTTTGTGTCATTGTTTGAACATTTAGGTCATTTCCGTTCTCCCTAGGCTTATTCTAATCCAATTAGGGTTTTTAACCAATCTTTTGCATCCAATAAGTGATTTTGTGTCATTGAATGAACATTTAGGTCATTTTCGTCCTCCTTAGGCTTATTCTCATCCAGTTAGGGTTTTTTAACCAATCTTGTGCATCCAATAAGTGATTTTGTGTCATTGGTTGAACATTTACGTCATTTTCGTCCTCGCTAGGATTATTCTCATCCAATTAGAGTTTTTAACCAATTTTGTGCATCCAATAAGTGATTTTGTGTCATTGGATGAACATTTAGATCATTTTCGTCCTCCCTAGGCTTATTCTAATCCAATTAGGGTTTTTAACCAATCTTTTGCATCCAATAAGTAATTTTGTGTAATTGGTTGAACATTTAGGTAATTTCCGTCTTCCCTAGGCATTCTCATCCGATTAGGGTTTTTAACCAATCTTGTGCATCCAATAAGTACGTTTGTGTCATTTGTTGAACATTTAGGTCATTTTCGTCCTCCCTAGGCTTATTCTCTTCCATTTAGGGTTTTTAACGAATCTTGTGCTTCCAATAAGTGATTTTGTGTCATTGGTTGAACATTTACGTCATTTTCGTCCTCCATAGGATTATTCTCATCCAATTAGGGTTTTTAACCAATCTTGTGCATCCAATAAGTGATTTTGTGTCATTGGTTGAACATTTAGGTCATTTTCGTCCTCCCTAGGCTTATTCTAATCCAATTAGGGTTTTTAACCAATCTTTTGCATCCAATAAGTGATTTTGTGTCATTGGTTGAACATTTAGGTCATTTTCGTCCTCCTTAGGCTTATTCTCATCCAATTAGGGTTTTT
>JBBPBP010000209.1:910656-935417 GCA_037974735.1 Cicer chorassanicum
TATTGGATGCAAAAGATTGGTTAAAAACCCTAATTGGATTAGAATAAGCCTAGGGAGGACGAAAATGACCTAAATTTTCATCCAATGACACAAAATCACTTATTGGATGCACAAGATTGGTTAATAACCCCAATTGGATGAGAATAATCCTATGGAGGACGAAAATGACGTAAATGTTCAACCAATGACACAAAATCACTTATTGGATGCACAAAATTGGTTAAAAACCCTAATTGGATGAGAATAATCCTAGCGAGGACGAAAATTACGTAAATGTTCAACCAATGACACAAAATCACTTATTGGATGCACAAGATTGGTTAAAAACCCTGATCGGGTTAGAATAAGCCTAGGGAGGACGAAAATGACCTAAATGTTCATTCAATGACACAAAATCACTTATTGGATGCAAAAGATTGGTTGAAAACCCTAATTGGATGAGAATAATCCTAGGGAGGACGAAAATGATCTAAATGTTCAACCAATGACCCAAAATCACTTATTGGATGCACAAGATTGGTTAAAAACCCTAATTGGAAGAGAATAAGCCTAGGGAGGACGAAAATGACCTAAATATTCAACCAATGACACAAAATCACTTATTGGATGCACAAGATTGATTAAAACCCCTAATTTGATTAGAATAAGCCTAGGGAGGACAAAAACTACCTAAATGATCAACCAATGGCACAAAATCACTTATTGGATGCACAAGATTGCTTAAAAAACCCTAATTGGATGAGAATAAGCCTAAGGAGGACGAAAATGACCTAAATGTTCAACCAATGACACAAAATCACTTATTGGATGCAAAAGATTGGTTAAGAACCCTAATTGGATTAGAATAAGGCTAGGGAGGACGAAAATGACCTAAATGTTCATCCAATGACACAAAATCACTTATTGGATGCACAAGATTGGTAAAAAAAACCCTAGTTGGATGAGAATAATCCTATGGAGGACGAAAATGACGTAAAGGTTCAACCAATGACACAAAATCACTTATTGGATGCACAAGATTTGTTAAAAACCCTAAATGGAAGAGAATAAGCCTAGGGAGGACGAAAATGACCTAAATGTTCAACAAATGACACAAACGTACTTATTGGATGCACAAGATTGGTTAAAAACCCTAATCGGATGAGAATAAGCCTAGGGAGGACGAAAATGACCTAAATGTTCAACCAATGACACAAAATCACTTATTGGATGCACAAGATTGGTTAAAAACCCTAATTGGATTAGAATAAGCCTAGGGAGGACGAAAATGACCTAAATGTTTATCCAATGACACAAAATCACTTATTGGATGCACAAAATTGGTTAAAAACCCTAATTGGATGAGAATAATCCTAGCGAGGACGAAAATGACGTAAATGTTCAACCAATGACACAAAATCACTTATTGGATGCACATGATGGTTAAAAACCCTAATTGGAAGAGAATAAGCCTAGGGAGGGAAAAAATGACCTAAATCTTCAACCAATGACACAAACGTACTTATTGGATGCACAAGATAGGTTAAACACGCTAATTAAATGAGAATGAGCCTAGGGAGGACGAAAATGACGTAAATGTTCAACCAATGACACAAAATCACTTATTGGATGCACAAGATTGGTTAAAAATCCTAATTGGTTGAGAATAAGCCTAGGGAGGATGAAAATGACCTAAATATTCAACCAATAGCACAAAATCACTTATTGGATGCACAAGATTGGTTAAAAACCGTAATTGGATTAGAATAAGCCTAGGGAGGACGAAAATCACCTAAATGTTCATTCAATGACACAAAATCACTTATTGGATGCAAAAGATAAGTTAAAAACCCTACTTGGATGAGAATAATCCTAAGGAGGACTAAAATGACGTAAATGTTCAAACAATGACACAAAATCACTTATTGGATGCACAATATTTGTTAAAAACCCTAATTGGATTAGAATAAGCCTAGGGAGGACAAAAATTACCTAAATGTTCAACCAATGACACAAGATCACTTATTGGATGCACATGATTGGTTAAAAAACCCTAATTGGATGAGAATAAGCCTAAGGAGGACGAAAATGACCTAAATGTTCAACCAATGACACAAAATCACTTATTGGATGCAAAAGATTGGTTAAAAACCCTAATTGGATTAGAATAAGCCTAGGGAGGACGAAAATGACCTAAATTTTCATCCAATGACACAAAATCACTTATTGGATGCACAAGATTGGTTAATAACCCTAATTGGATGAGAATAATCCTATGGAGGAAGAAAATGACGTAAATGTTCAACCAATGACACAAAATCACTTATTGGATGCACAAGATTTGTTAAAAACCCTAATTGGATTAGAATAAGCCTAGGGAGGACAAAAATTACCTAAATGTTCAACCAATGACACAAAATCACTTATTGGATGCACATGATTGGTTAAAAAACCCTAATTGGATGAGAATAAGCCTAAGGAGGACGAAAATGACCTAAATGTTCAACCAATGACACAAAATCACTTATTGGATGCAAAAGATTGGTTAAAAACCCTAATTGGATTAATATAAGCCTAAGGAGGACGAAAATGACCTAAATGTTCATCCAATGACACAAAATCACTTGTTGGATGCAAAAGATTGGTTAAAAATCCTAATTGGATGAGAATAATCCTAGGGAGGACGAAAATGACTTAAATGTTCAACCAATGACACAAAATCACTTATTGGATGCACAAGAATTGATAAAAACATTAATTGGAAGAGAATAAGCCTAGGGAGGACGAAAATGACCTAAATGTTCAACCAATGACACAAACGTACTTATTGGATGCACAAGATTGGTTAAAAACCCTAATTGGATGAGAATAAGCCTAGGGAGGACGAAAATGACGTAAATGTTCAACCAATGACACAAAATCACTTATTGGATGCACAAGATTGGTTAAAAACCCTAATTGGATGAGAATAAGCCTAGGGAGGACGAAAATGACCTAAATGTTCAACCAATTACACAAAATCACTTATTGGATGCACAAGATTGGTTAAAAACCCTAATTGGATGAGAATAAGCCTAGGGAGGACGAAAATGACCTAAATGTTCAACCAATGACACAAAATCACTTATTGGATGCACAAGATTGGTTAAAAACCCTAATTGGATTTGAATAAGCCAAGGGAGGACGAAAAAGACTTTAATGTTAATCCAATGACACAAAATCACTTATTGGATGCAAAAGATTGGTTAAAAACCCTAATTGGATGAGATTAATCATAGGGAGGACGAAAATGACATAAATGTTCAATCAATGACACAAAATCACTTATTGGATGCACAAGATTGGTTAAAAACCCTAATTGGAAGAGAATAAGCCTAGGGAGGACAAAAATGACCTAAATGTTCAACCAATGACACAAACGTACTATTTGGATGCACAAGATTGGTTAAAAACCCTAATTGGATGAGAATAAGCCTAGGTTGGACTAAAATGACCTAAATGTTCAACCAATGACCCAATATCACTTATTGGATGGAAAAGATTGGTTAAAAACCCTAATTGAATTAGAATAAGCCTAGGGAGGACAAAAATGACCTAAATGTTCATCCAATGACACAAAATCACTTATTGGATGCAAAAGATTGGTTAAAAACCCTACTTGGATGAGAATAATCCTAAGGAGGACTAAAATGACGTAAATGTTCAACCAATGACCCAAAATCACTTATTGGATGCACAAGATTGTTTAAAAACCCTGATTGGATTAGAATAAGCCTAGGGAGGATGAAAATGACCTAAATGTTCATTCAATGACACAAAATCACTTATTGAATGCACAAGATTGGTTAATAACATTAATTGGATGAGAATAATCCTATGGAGGACGAAAATGACATAAATGTTCAACCAATGACACAAAATCACTTATTGGATGCACAAAATTGGTTAAAAACCCTAATTGGAAAAGAATAATCCTAGCGAGGACGAAAATGACGTAAATGTTCAACCAATGATACAAAATCACTTATTGGATGCATAGGATTGGTTAAAAACCCTAATTGGATTAGAATAAGCCTAGGGAGGACGAAAACGACCTTAATCTTCAACCAATGACACAAACGTACTTATTGGATGCACAAGATAGGTTAAACACGCTAATTGGATGAAAATGAGCCTAGGGAGGACGAAAATAACCTAAATGTTCAACCAATGACACAAAATCACTTATTGGATGAACAAGATTGGTTAAAAATCCTAATTGGAAGAGAATAAGCCAAGGGAGGACGAAAATGACCTAAATGTTCATCCAATGACACAAAATCACTTGTTGGATGCAAAAGATTGGTTAAAAATCCTAATTGGATGAGAATAATCCTAGGGAGGACGAAAATGACGTAAATGTTCAACCAATGACACAAAATCACTTATTGGATGCACAAGAATTGTTAAAAACATTAATTGGAAGAGAATAAGCCTAGGGAGGACGAAAATGACCTAAATGTTCAACCAATGACACAAACGTACTTATTGGATGCACAAGATTGGTTAAAAACCCTAATTGGATTAGAATAAGCCTAGGGAGGACGAAAATGACCTAAATGTTCAACCAATGACACAAAATCACTTATTGGATGTACAATATTGGTTAAAAACCCTAATTGGATGAGAATAATCCTAGGGAGGACGAAAATGACGTAAATGTTCAACCAATGACACAAAATCACTTATTGGATGCACAAGATTGGTTAAAAACCCTAATTGGATTAGAATAAGCCTAGGGAGGACGAAAACGACCTTAATCTTCAACCAATGACACAAACGTACTTATTGGATGCACAAGATAGGTTAACTACGCTAATTGGATGAAAATGAGCCTAGGGAGGACGAAAATGACCTAAATGTTCAACCAATGACACAAAATCACTTATTGGATGAACAAGATTGGTTAAAAACCCTAATTGGAAGAGAATAAGCCAAGGGAGGACGAAAATGACCTAAATGTTCATCCAATGACACAAAATCACTTGTTGGATGCAAAAGATTGGTTAAAAATCCTAATTGGATGAGAATAATCCTAGGGAGGACGAAAATGACGTAAATGTTCAACCAATGACAAAAAAATCACTTATTGGATGCACAAGAATTGTTAAAAACATTAATTGGAAGAGAATAAGCCTAGGGAGGACGAAAATGACCTAAATGTTCAACCAATGACACAAACGTACTTATTGGATGCACAAGATTGGTTAAAAACCCTAATTGGATGAGAATAAGCCTAGGGAGGACGAAAATGACCTAAATGTTCAACCAATGACACAAAATCACTTATTGGATGCACAAGATTGGTTAAAAACCCTAATTGGATTTGAATAAGCAAGGGGCGGACGAAAATGACCTAAATGTTAATCCAATGACACAAAATCACTTATTGGATGCAAAAGATTGGTTAAAAACCCTAATTGGATGAGAATAAGCCTAGGGAGAACGAAAATGACGTAAATGTTCAACCAATGACACAAAATCACTTATTGGATGCACAAGATCGGTTAAAATCCTAATTGGATCAGAATAAGCCTAGGGAGGACGAAAATGACCTAAATATTCAACCAATAGCACAAAATCACTTATTGGATGCACAAGATTGGTTAAAAACCGAAATTGGATTAGAATAAGCCTAGGGAGGACGAAAATCACCTAAATTTTTATTCAATGACACAAAATCACTTATTGGATGCAAAAGATAGGTTAAAAACCCTACTTGGATGAGAATAATCCTAAGGAAGACTAAAATGACGTAAATGTTCAACCAATGACACAAAATCACTTATTGGATGCACAAGATTGGTTAAAAAACCCTAATTGGATTTGAATAAGCCAAGGGAGGACGAAAATGACCTAAATGTTAATCCAATGACACAAAATCACTTATTGGATGCAAAAGATTGGTTAAAAACCCTAATTGGATGAGAATAATCATAGGGAGGACGAAAATGACCTAAATTTTCATCCAATGACACAAAATCACTTATTGGATGCACAAGATTGGTTAAAAACCCTAATTGGAAGAGAATAAGCCTAGGGAGGACAAAAATGACCTAAATGTTCAACCAATGACACAAAATCACTTATTGGATGCACAAGATTGGTTAAAAATCCTAATTGGATTAGAATAAGCCTAGGGAGGACGTAAATCACCTAAATGTTCATTCAATGACACAAAATCACTTATTGGATGCAAAAGATAGGTTAAAAACCCTACTTGGATGAGAATAATCCTAAGGAGGACTAAAATGACGTAAATGTTCAACCAATGACACAAAATCACTTATTGGATGCACAAGATTTGTTAAAAACCCTAATTGGATTAGAATAAGCCTAGGGAGGACAAAAATTACCTAAATGTTCAACCAATGACACAAAATCACTTATTGGATGCACATGATTGGTTAAAAAACCCTAATTGGATGAGAATAAGCCTAAGGAGGACGAAAATGACCTAAATGTTCAACCAATGACACAAAATCACTTATTGGATGCAAAAGATTGGTTAAAAACCCTAATTGGATTAGAATAAGCCTAGGGAGGACGAAAATGACCTAAATTTTCATCCAATGACACAAAATCACTTATTGGATGCACAAAATTTGTTAAAAACCCTAATTGGATGAGAATAATCCTACCGAGGACGAAAATTACGTAAATGTTCAACCAATGACACAAAATCACTTATTGGATGTACAGGATTGGTTAAAAACCCTAATTGGATTAGAATAAGCCTAGGGAGGACGAAAACGACCTTAATCTTCAACCAATGACACAAACGTACTTATTGGATGCACAAGATAGGTTAAACACGCTAATTGGATGAAAATGAGCCTAGGGTGGACGAAAATGACCTAAATGTTCAACCAATGACACAAAATCACTTATTGGATGAACAAGATTGGTTAAAAACCCTAATTGGAAGAGATTAAGCCAAGGGAGGAGGAAAATGACCTAAATGTTCATCCAATGACACAAAATCACTTGTTGGATGCAAAAGATTGGTCAAAAATCCTAATTGGATGAGAATAATCCTAGGGAGGACGAAAATGACATAAATGTTTAACCAATGACACAAAATCACTTATTGGATGCACAAGAATTGTTAAAAACATTAATTGGAAGTGAATAAGCCTAGGGAGGACGAAAATGACCTAAATGTTCAACCAATGACACAAACGTACTTATTGGATGCACAAGATTGGTTAAAAACCCTAATTGGATGAGAATAAGCCTAGGGAGGACGAAAATGACCTAAATGTTCAACCAATGACACAAAATCACTTATTGGATGCACAAGATTGGTTAAAAACCCTAATTGGATTTGAATAAGCCAAGGGAGGACGAAAAAGACTTTAATGTTAATCCAATGACACAAAATCACTTATTGGATGCAAAAGATTGGTTAAAAACCCTAATTGGATGAGATTAATCATAGGGAGGACGAAAATGACATAAATGTTCAATCAATGACACAAAATCACTTATTGGATGCACAAGATTGGTTAAAAACCCTAATTGGAAGAGAATAAGCCTAGGGAGGACAAAAATGACCTAAATGTTCAACCAATGACACAAACGTACTGATTGGATGCACAAGATTGGTTAAAAACCCTAATTGGATGAGAATAAGCCTAGGTTGGACTAAAATGACCTAAATGTTCAACCAATGACCCAATATCACTTATTGGATGCACAAGATTGGTTAAAAACCCTAATTGGATTTGAATAAGCCAAGGGAGGACGAAAATGACCTAAATGTTAATCCAATGACACAAAATCACTTATTGGATGCAAAAGATTGGTTAAAAACCCTAATTGGATGAGAATAATCATAGGGAGGACGAAAATGACATAAATGTTCAATCAATGACACAAAATCACTTATTGGATGCACAAGATTGGTTAAAAACCCTAATTGGAAGAGAATAAGCCTAGGGAGGACAAAAATGACCTAAATGTTCAACCAATGACCCAAAATCACTTATTGGATGCACAAGATTGGTTAAAAACCCTGTTCGGATTAGAATAAGCCTAGGGAGGACGAAAATGACCTAAATGTTCATTCAATGACACAAAATCACTTATTGGATGCAAAAGATTGGTTGAAAACCCTAATTGGATGAGAATAATCCTAGGGAGGACGAAAATGATCTAAATGTTCAACCAATGACACAAAATCACTTATTGGATGCACAAGATTGGTTAAAAACCCTAATTGGATTAGAATAAGCCTAGGGAGGACGAAAATGACCTAAATGTTCATCCAATGACACAAAATCACTTATTGGATGCACAAAATTGGTTAAAAACCCTAATTGGATGAGAATAATCCTAGCGAGGACGAAAATGACGTAAATGTTCAACCAATGACACAAAATCACTTATTGGATGCACAGGATGGTTAAAAACCCTAATTGGAAGAGAATAAGCCTAGGGAGGAAAAAAATGACATAAATCTTCAACCAATGACACAAACGTACTTATTGGATGCACAAGATAGGTTAAACACGCTAATTAAATGAGAATGAGCCTAGGGAGGACGAAAATGACGTAAATGTTCAACCAATGACACAAAATCACTTATTGGATGCACAAGATTGGTTAAAAATCCTAATTGGTTGAGAATAAGCCTAGGGAGGATGAAAATGACCTAAATATTCAACCAATAGCACAAAATCACTTATTGGATGCACAAGATTGGTTAAAAACCGTAATTGGATTAGAATAAGCCTAGGGAGGACGAAAATCACCTAAATGTTCATTCAATGACACAAAATCACTTATTGGATGCAAAAGATAGGTTAAAAACCCTACTTGGATGAGAATAATCCTAAGGAGGACTAAAATGACGTAAATGTTCAACCAATGACACAAAATCACTTATTGGATGCACAAGATTTGTTAAAAACCCTAATTGGATTAGAATAAGCCTAGGGAGGACAAAAATTACCTAAATGTTCAACTAATGACACAAAATCACTTATTGGATGCACAAGATTGGTTAAAAACCCTAATTGGATTAGAATAAGCCTAGGGAGGACGAAAACGACCTTAATCTTCAACCAATGACACAAACGTACTTATTGGATGCACAAGATAGGTTAACTACGCTAATTGGATGAAAATGAGCCTAGGGAGGACGAAAATGACCTAAATGTTCAACCAATGACACAAAATCACTTATTGGATGAACAAGATTGGTTAAAAACCCTAATTGGAAGAGAATAAGCCAAGGGAGGACGAAAATGACCTAAATGTTCATCCAATGACACAAAATCACTTGTTGGATGCAAAAGATTGGTTAAAAATCCTAATTGGATGAGAATAATCCTAGGGAGGACGAAAATGACGTAAATGTTCAACCAATGACACAAAATCACTTATTGGATGCACAAGAATTGTTAAAAACATTAATTGGAAGAGAATAAGCCTAGCGAGGACGAAAATGACCTAAATGTTCAACCAATGACACAAACGTACTTATTGGATGCACAAGAGTGGTTAAAAACCCTAATTGGATGAGAATAAGCCTAGGGAGGACGAAAATGACCTAAATGTTCAACCAATGACACAAAATCACTTATTGGATGCACAAGATTGGTTAAAAACCCTAATTGGATTTGAATAAGCCAAGGGAGGACGAAAATGACCTAAATGTTAATCCAATGACACAAAATCACTTATTGGATGCAAAAGATTGGTTAAAAACCCTAATTGGATGAGAATAATCATAGGAAGGACGAAAATGACATAAATGTTCAACCAATGACACAAAATCACTTATTGGATGCAAAAGATTGGTTAAAAACCCTAGTTGGAAGAGAATAAGCCTAGGGAGGACAAAAATGACCTAAATGTTCAACCAATGACACAAACCTACTGATTGGATGCACAAGATTGGTTAAAAACCCTAATTGGATGAGAATAAGCCTAGGTTGGACTAAAATGACCTAAATGTTCAACCAATGACCCAATATCACTTATTGGATGCACAAGATTGGTTAAAAACCCTAATTGGATTAGAATAAGCCTAGGGAGGACGAAAATGACCTAAATGTTCATCCAATGACACAAAATCACTTATTGGATGCAAAAGATTGGTTAAAAACCCTAATTGGATGAGAATAATCCTAGGGAGGACGAAAATGACGTAAATGTTCAACCAATGACACAAAATCACTTATTGGATGCACAAGATTGGTTAAAAACCCTAATTGGATTTGAATAAGCCAAGGGAGGACGAAAATGACCTAAATGTTAATCCAATGACACAAAATCACTTATTGGATGCAAAAGATTGGTTAAAAACCCTAATTGGATGAGAATAATCATAGGGAGGACGAAAATGACATAAATGTTCAATCAATGACACAAAATCACTTATTGGATGCACAAGATTGGTTAAAAACCGTAATTGGATTAGAATAAGCCTAGGGAGGATGAAAATCACCTAAATGTTCATTCAATGACACAAAATCACTTATTGGATGCAAAAGATAGGTTAAAAACCCTACTTGGATGAGAATAATCCTAAGGAGGACTAAAATGACGTAAATGTTCAACCAATGACACAAAATCACTTATTGGATGCACAAGATTTGTTAAAAACCCTAATTGGATTAGAATAAGCCTAGGGAGGACAAAAATTACCTAAATGTTCAACCAATGACACAAAATCACTTATTGGATGCACATGATTGGTTAAAAAACCCTAATTGGATGAGAATAAGCCTAAGGAGGACGAAAATGACCTAAATGTTCAACCAATCACACAAAATCACTTATTGGATGCAAAAGATTGGTTAAAACCCTAATTGGATTAGAATAAGCCTAGGGAGGACGAAAATGACCTAAATTTTCATCCAATGACACAAAATCACTTATTGGATGCACAAGATTGGTTAATAACCCTAATTGGATGAGAATAATCCTATGGAGGAAGAAAATGACGTAAATGTTCAACCAATGACACAAAATCACTTATTGGATGCACAAGATTTGTTAAAAACCCTAATTGGATTAGAATAAGCCTAGGGAGGACAAAAATTACCTAAATGTTCAACCAATGACACAAAATCACTTATTGGATGCACATGATTGGTTAAAAAACCCTAATTGGATGAGAATAAGCCTAAGGAGGACGAAAATGACCTAAATGTTCAACCAATGACACAAAATCACTTATTGGATGCAAAAGATTGGTTAAAAACCCTAATTGGATTAGAATAAGCCTAGGGAGGACGAAAATGACCTAAATTTTCATCCAATGACACAAAATCACTTATTGGATGCACAAGATTGGTTAATAACCCCAATTGGATGAGAATAATCCTATGGAGGACGAAAATGGCGTAAATGTTCAACCAATGACACAAAATCACTTATTGGATGCACAAAATTGGTTAAAAACCCTAATTGGATGAGAATAATCCTAGCGAGGACGAAAATTACGTAAATGTTCAACCAATGACACAAAATCACTTATTGGATGCACAAGATTGGTTAAAAACCCTGATCGGGTTAGAATAAGCCTAGGGAGGACGAAAATGACCTAAATGTTCATTCAATGACACAAAATCACTTATTGGATGCAAAAGATTGGTTGAAAACCCTAATTGGATGAGAATAAGCCTAGGGAAGACGAAAATGACCTAAATGTTCAACCAATGACACAAAATCACTTATTGGATGCAAAAGATTGGTTAAGAACCCTAATTGGATTAGAATAAGGCTAGGGAGGACGAAAATGACCTAAATGTTCATCCAATGACACAAAATCACTTATTGGATGCACAAGATTGGTAAAAAAAACCCTAGTTGGATGAGAATAATCCTATGGAGGACGAAAATGACGTAAAGGTTCAACCAATGACACAAAATCACTTATTGGATGCACAAGATTTGTTAAAAACCCTAAATGGAAGAGAATAAGCCTAGGGAGGACGAAAATGACCTAAATGTTCAACAAATGACACAAACGTACTTATTGGATGCACAAGATTGGTTAAAAACCCTAATCGGATGAGAATAAGCCTAGGGAAGACGAAAATGACCTAAATGTTCAACCAATGACACAAAATCACTTATTGGATGCACAAGATTGGTTAAAAACCCTAATTGGATTTAAATAAGCCAAGGGAGGACGAAAATGACCTAAATGTTAATCCAATGACACAAAATCACTTATTGGAAGCAAAAGATTGGTTAAAAACAATAATCGGATGAGAATAATCATAGGGAGGACGAAAATGACATAAATGTTCAATCAATGATACAAAATCACTTATTGGATGCACAAGATTGGTTAAAAACCCTAATTGGAAGAGAATAAGCCTAGGGAGGACAAAAATGACCTAAATGTTCAACCAATGACACAAACGTACTGATTGGATGCACCAGATTGGTTAAAAACCCTAATTGGATGAGAATAAGCCTAGGTTGGACTAAAATGACCTAAATGTTCAACCAATGACCCAATATCACTTATTGGATGCACAAGATTGGTTAAAAACCCTAATTGGATTAGAATAAGCCTAGGGAGGACGAAAATGACCTAAATGTTCATCCAATGACACAAAATCACTTATTGGATGCACAAGATTGGTTAAAAACCCTAATTGGATGAGAATAATCCTATGGAGGACGAAAATGACGTAAATGTTCAACCAATGACGTAAAATAACTTAATGGATGCACAAGATTGGTTAAAAACCCTAAATGGAAGAGAATAAGCCTAGGGAGGACGAAAATGACCTAAATGTTCAACCAATGACACAAACGTACTTATTGGATGCACAAGATTGGTTAAAAACCCTAATCGGATGAGAATAAGCCTAGGGAAGACGAAAATGACCTAAATGTTCAACCAATGACACAAAATCACTTATTGGATGCACAAGATTGGTTAAAAACCCTAATTGGATTAGAATAAGCCAAGGGAGGACGAAAATGACCTGAATGTTCATCCAATGACACAAAATCACTTATTGGATGCAAAAGATTGGTTAAAAACCCTAATTGGAAGAGAATAAGCCTAGGGAGGACGAAAATGACCTAAATGTTCAACCAATGACACAAACGTACTTATTGGATGCACAACATTGGTTACAAACCCTAATTGGATGAGAATAAGCCTAGGGAGGATGGAAATGACCTAAATGTTCAACCAATGACACAAAATCACTTATTGGATCCACAAGATTGGTTAAAAACTCTAATTGGATTAGAATAAACCTAGGGAGGACGAAAAATGACCTAAATGTTCATCAAATGACACAAAATCACTTATTGGATGCAAAAGATTGGTTAAAAAACCTAATTGGATGAGAATAATCCTAAGGAGGACGAAAATGACGTAAATGTTCAACCAATGACACAAAATCACTTATTGCATGCACAAGATTGGTTAAAAACCCTAATTGGATTAAAATAAGCCTAGGGAGGACGAAAATGACCTAAATGTTCATTCAATGACACAAAATCACTTATTGGATGCAAAAGATTGGTTAAAAACCCTAATTGGATGAGAATAATCCTAGGGAGGACGAAAATGACGTAAATGTTCAACCAATGACACAAAATCACTTATTGGATGCACAAGATTGGTTAAAAACCCTAATTGGATGAGAATAATCCTAGGGAGGACGAAAATGACGTAAATATTCAACCAATGACACAAAATCACTTATTGGATGCACAAGATTGGTTAAAAACCCTAATCGGAAGAGAATAAGCCTAAGGAGGACGAAAATGACCTAAATGTTCAACCAATGACACAAAATCACTTATTGGATGCAAAAGATTGGTTAAAAACCCTAATTGGATTAGAATAAGCCTAGGGAGGACGAAAATGACCTAAATTTCCATCCAATGACACAAAATCACTTATTGGATGCACAATATTGGTTAAAAACCCTAATTGGATGAGAATAATCCTAGGGAGGACGAAAATGACGTAAATGTTCAACCAATGACACAAAATCACTTATTGGATGCCCAAGATTGGTT
Organism: Cicer chorassanicum; assembly: GCA_037974735.1. NCBI lineage: Eukaryota > Viridiplantae > Streptophyta > Magnoliopsida > Fabales > Fabaceae > Cicer > Cicer chorassanicum. The sequence continues at coordinate 924,688 of JBBPBP010000209.1, forward strand.
AAAAACCCTAATTGGAAGAGAATAAGCCTAGGGAGGACGAAAATGACCTAAATGTTCAACCAATGACACACACGTACTTATTGGATGCAAAAGATTGGTTAAAAACCCTAATTGGATGAGAATAATCCTAGGGAGGACGAAAATGACGTAAATGTTTAACCAATGACACAAAATCACTTATTGGATGCCCAAGATTGGTTAAAAACCCTAATTGGATTAGAATAAGCCTAGGGAGGACGAAACTGACCTAAATGTTCAACCAATGACACAAAATCACTTATTGGATGCACAAGATTGGTTAAAAACCCTAATTGGAAGAGAATAAGCCTAGGGGGGACGAAAATGACCTAAATGTTCAATCAATGACAAAAACGTACTTATTGGATGCACAAGATTGGTTAAAAACCCTAATTGGATGAGAATAATCCTAGCGAGGACGAAAATGACGTAAATATTCAACCAACGACACAAAATCACTTATTGGATGCACAAGATTGGCTAAAAACCCTAATCGGAAGAGAATAAGCCTAAGGAGGACGAAAATGACCTAAATGTTCAACCAATGACACAAAATCACTTATTGGATGCAAAAGATTGGTTAAAAACCCTAATTGGATTAGAATAAGCCTAGGGAGGACGAAAATGACCTAAATTTTCATCCAATGACACAAAATCACTTATTGGATGCACAAGATTGGTTAATAACCCCAATTGGATGAGAATAATCCTATGGAGGACGAAAATGACGTAAATGTTCAACCAATGACACAAAATCACTTATTGGATGCACAAGATTTGTTAAAAACCCTAATTGGATTAGAATAAGCCTAGGGAGGACAAAAATTACCTAAATGTTCAACCAATGACACAAAATCACTTATTGGATGCACATGATTGGTTAAAAAACCCTAATTGGATGAGAATAAGCCTAAGGAGGACGAAAATGACCTAAATGTTCAATCAATGACACAAAATCACTTATTGGATGCAAAAGATTGGTTAAAACCCTAATTGGATTAGAATAAGCCTAGGGAGGACGAAAATGACCTAAATTTTCATCCAATGACACAAAATCACTTATTGGATGCACAAGATTGGTTAATAACCCTAATTGGATGAGAATAATCCTATGGAGGACGAAAATGACGTAAATGTTCAACCAATGACACAAAATCACTTATTGGATGCACAAAATTGGTTAAAAACCCTAATTGGATGAGAATAATCCTAGCGAGGACGAAAATGACGTAAATGTTCAACCAATGACACAAAATCACTTATTGGATGCACAAGATTGGTTAAAAACCCTAATTGGATTAGAATAAGCCTAGGGAGGACGAAAACGACCTTAATCTTCAACCAATGACACAAACGTACTTATTGGATGCACAAGATAGGTTAAACACGCTAATTGGATGAAAATGAGCCTAGGGAGGACGAAAATGACCTAAATGTTCAACCAATGACACAAAATCACTTATTGGATGAACAAGATTGGTTAAAAACCCTAATTGGAAGAGAATAAGCCAAGGGAGGACGAAAATGACCTAAATGTTCATCCAATGACACAAAATCACTTGTTGGATGCAAAAGATTGGTTAAAAATCCTAATTGGATGAGAATAAGCCTAGGGAGGACGAAAATGACGTAAATGTTCAACCAATGACACAAAATCACTTATTGGATGCACAAGATTGGTTAAAAACCCTAATTGGATTTGAATAAGCCAAGGGAGGACGAAAATGACCTAAATGTTAATCCAATGACACAAAATCACTTATTGGATGCAAAAGATTGGTTAAAAACCCTAATTGGATGAGAATAATCATAGGGAGGACGAAAATGACATAAATGTTCAATCAATGACACAAAATCACTTATTGGATGCACAAGATTGGTTAAAAACCCTAATTGGAAGAGAATAAGCCTAGGGAGGACAAAAATGACCTAAATGTTCAACCAATGACCCAAAATCACTTATTGGATGCACAAGATTGGTTAAAAACCCTGTTCGGATTAGAATAAGCCTAGGGAGGACGAAAATGACCTAAATGTTCATTCAATGACACAAAATCACTTATTGGATGCAAAAGATTGGTTGAAAACCCTAATTGGATGAGAATAATCCTAGGGAGGACGAAAATGATCTAAATGTTCAACCAATGACACAAAATCACTTATTGGATGCACAAGATTGGTTAAAAACCCTAATTGGATTAGAATAAGCCTAGGGAGGACGAAAATGACCTAAATGTTCATCCAATGACACAAAATCACTTATTGGATGCACAAGATTGGCTAAAAACCCTAATTGGATAAGAATAATCGTAGGGAGGACGAAAATGACCTAAATGTTCAACCAATGACACAAAATCACTTATTGGATGCACAAGATTGGTTAAAAACCCTAATTGGATTAGAATAAGCCTAGGGAGGACGAAAATGACCTAAATGTTTATCCAATGACACAAAATCACTTATTGGATGCACAAAATTGGTTAAAAACCCTAATTGGATGAGAATAATCCTAGCGAGGACGAAAATGACGTAAATGTTCAACCAATGACACAAAATCACTTATTGGATGCACAGGATGGTTAAAAACCCTAATTGGAAGAGAATAAGCCTAGGGAGGAAAAAAATGACCTAAATCTTCAACCAATGACACAAACGTACTTATTGGATGCACAAGATAGGTTAAACACGCTAATTAAATGAGAATGAGCCTAGGGAGGACGAAAATGACGTAAATGTTCAACCAATGACACAAAATCACTTATTGGATGCACAAGATTGGTTAAAAACCCTAATTGGATGAGAATAAGCCTAGGGAGGACGAAAATGACCTAAATATTCAACCAATGACACAAAATCACTTATTGGATGCACAAGATTGGTTAAAAATCCTAATTGGATTAGAATAAGCCTAGGGAGGACGAAAATGACCTAAATGTTCAACCAATGACACAAAATCACTTATTGGATGCACAAGATTGGTTTAAAACCCTAATTGGATGAGAATAAGCCTAAGAAGGACGAAAATGACCTAAATGTTCAACCAATGACACAAAATCACTTATTGGATGCAAAAGATTGGTTAAAAACCCTAATTGGATTAGAATAAGCCTAGGGAGGACGAAAATGACCTAAATTTTCATCCAATGACACAAAATCACTTATTGGATGCACAAGATTGGTTAATAACCCCAATTGGATGAGAATAATCCTATGGAGGACGAAAATGACGTAAATGTTCAACCAATGACACAAAATCACTTATTGGATGCACAAAATTGGTTAAAAACCCTAATTGGATGAGAATAATCCTAGCGAGGACGAAAATTACGTAAATGTTCAACCAATGACACAAAATCACTTATTGGATGCACAAGATTGGTTAAAAACCCTGATCGGGTTAGAATAAGCCTAGGGAGGACGAAAATGACCTAAATGTTCATTCAATGACACAAAATCACTTATTGGATGCAAAAGATTGGTTGAAAACCCTAATTGGATGAGAATAAGCCTAGGGAAGACGAAAATGACCTAAATGTTCAACCAATGACACAAAATCACTTATTGGATGCAAAAGATTGGTTAAGAACCCTAATTGGATTAGAATAAGGCTAGGGAGGACGAAAATGACCTAAATGTTCATCCAATGACACAAAATCACTTATTGGATGCACATGATGGTTAAAAACCCTAATTGGAAGAGAATAAGCCTAGGGAGGAAAAAAATGACCTAAATCTTCAACCAATGACACAAACGTACTTATTGGATGCACATGATAGGTTAAACACGCTAATTAAATGAGAATGAGCCTAGGGAGGACGAAAATGACGTAAATGTTCAACCAATGACACAAAATCACTTATTGGATGCACAAGATTGGTTAAAAATCCTAATTGGTTGAGAATAAGCCTAGGGAGGATGAAAATGACCTAAATATTCAACCAATAGCACAAAATCACTTATTGGATGCACAAGATTGGTTAAAAACCGTAATTGGATTAGAATAAGCCTAGGGAGGACGAAAATCACCTAAATGTTCATTCAATGACACAAAATCACTTATTGGATGCAAAAGATAGGTTAAAAACCCTACTTGGATGAGAATAATCCTAAGGAGGACTAAAATGACGTAAATGTTCAACCAATGACACAAAATCACTTATTGGATGCACAAGATTTGTTAAAAACCCTAATTGGATTAGAATAAGCCTAGGGAGGACAAAAATTACCTAAATGTTCAACCAATGACACAAAATCACTTATTGGATGCACATGATTGGTTAAAAAACCCTAATTGGATGAGAATAAGCCTAAGGAGGACGAAAATCACCTAAATGTTCAACCAATGACACAAAATCACTTATTGGATGCAAAAGATTGGTTAAAACCCTAATTGGATTAGAATAAGCCTAGGGAGGACGAAAATGACCTAAATTTTCATCCAATGACACAAAATCACTTATTGGATGCACAAGATTGGTTAATAACCCTAATTGGATGAGAATAATCCTATGGAGGACGAAAATGACGTAAATGTTCAACCAATGACACAAAATCACTTATTGGATGCACAAGATTGGTTAAAAATCCTAATTGGATGAGAATAAGCCTAGGGAGGATGAAAATGACCTAAATATTCAACCAATAGCACAAAATCACTTATTGGACGCACAAGATTGGTTAAAAACCGTAATTGGATTAGAATAAGCCTAGGTAGGACGAAAATGACCTAAATGTTCATTCAATGACACAAAATCACTTATATGATGCAAAAGATAGGTTAAAAACCCTACTTGGATAAGAATAATCCTAAGGAGGACTAAAATGACGTAAATGTTCAACCAATGACACAAAATCACTTATTGGATGCACAAGATTTGTTAAAAACCCTAATTGGATTAGAATAAGCCTAGGGAAGACAAAAATTACCTAAATGTTCAACCAATGACACAAAATCACTTATTGGATGCACATGATTGGTTAAAAAACCCTAATTGGATGAGAATAAGCTTAAGGAGGACGAAAATGACCTAAATGTTCAACCAATGACACAAAATCACTTATTGGATGCAAAAGATTGGTTAAAACCCTAATTGGATTAGAATAAGCCTAGGGAGGACGAAAATGACCTAAATTTTCATCCAATGACACAAAATCACTTATTGGATGCACAAGATTGGTTAATAACCCTAATTGGATGAGAATAATCCTATGGAGGACGAAAATGACGTAAATGTTCAACCAATGACACAAAATCACTTATTGGATGCACAGGATTGGTTAAAAACCCTAGATGGAAGAGAATAAGCATAGGGAGGACGAAAATGACCTAAATCTTCAACCAATGACACAAACGTACTTATTGGATGCACAAGATAGGTTAAACACGCTAATTGGATGAAAATGAGCCTAGGGAGGACGAAAATGACCTAAATGTTCAACCAATGACACAAAATCACTTGTTGGATGCAAAAGATTGGTTAAAAACCCTAATTGGATGAGAATAATCCTAGCGAGGACGAAAATGACGTAAATGTTCAACCAATGACACAAAAACACTTATTGGATGCACAGGATTGGTTAAAAACCCTAGATGGAAGAGAATAAGCCTAGGGAGGACGAAAATGACCTAAATCTTCAACCAATGACACAAACGTACTTATTGGATGCACAAGATAGGTTAAACACGCTAATTAAATGAGAATGAGCCTAGGGAGGACGAAAATGACGTAAATGTTCAACCAATGACACAAAATCACTTATTGGATGCACAAGATTGGTTAAAAATCCTAATTGGTTGAGAATAAGCCTAGGGAGGATGAAAATGACCTAAATATTCAACCAATAGCACAAAATCACTTATTGGATGCACAAGATTGGTTAAAAACCGTAATTGGATTAGAATAAGCCTAGGGAGGACGAAAATCACCTAAATGTTCATTCAATGACACAAAATCACTTATTGGATGCAAAAGATAGCTTAAAAACCCTACTTGGATGAGAATAATCCTAAGGAGGACTAAAATGACGTAAATGTTCAACCAATGACACAAAATCACTTATTGGATGCACAAGATTTGTTAAAAACCCTAATTGGATTAGAATAAGCCTAGGGAGGACAAAAATTACCTAAATGTTCAACCAATGACACAAAATCACTTATTGGATGCACATGATTGGTTAAAAACCCTATTTGGATTAGAATAAGCCTAGGGAGGACGAAAATGACCTAAATGTTCATCCAATGACACAAAATCACTTATTGGATGCAAAAGATTGGTTAAAAACCCTACTTGGATGAGAATAATCCTAAGGAGGACTAAAATGACGTAAATGTTCAACCAATGACACAAAATCACTTATTGGATGCACAAGATTGGTTAAAAACCTTGATTGGATTAGAATAAGCCTAGGGAGGAAGAAAATGACCTAAATGTTCATTCAATGACACAAAATCACTTATTGGATGCAAAAGATTGGTTGAAAACCCTAATTGGATTAGAATAATCCTAGGGAGGACGAAAATGACCTAAATATTCAACCAATGACACAAATCTACTTATTGGATGCACAAGATTGGTTAAAAACCCTGATTGGATTAGAATAAGCCAAGGGAGGACGAAAATGACCTAAATGTTCATCCAATGACACAAAAACACTTGTTGGATGCAAAAGATTGGTTAAAAATCCTAATTGGATGAGAATAATTCTAGGGAGGACGAAAATGACGTAAATGTTCAACCAATGACACAAAATCACTTATTGGATGCACAAGAATTGTTAAAAACATTAATTAGAAGAGAATAAGCCTAGGGAGGACGAAAATGACCTAAATGTTCAACCAATGACACAAACGTACTTATTGGATGCACAAGATTGGTTAAAAACCCTAATTGGATGAGAATAAGCCTAGGGAGGACGAAAATGACCTAAATGTTCAACCAATGACACAAAATCACTTATTGGATGCACAAGATTGGTTAAAAACCCTAATTGGATTTGAATAAGCAAGGGGCGGACGAAAATGACCTAAATGTTAATCCAATGACACAAAATCACTTATTGGATGCAAAAGATTGGTTAAAAACCCTAATTGGATGAGAATAAGCCTAGGGAGAACGAAAATGACGTAAATGTTCAACCAATGACACAAAATCACTTATTGGATGCACAAGATCGGTTAAAATCCTAATTGGATCAGAATAAGCCTAGGGAGGACGAAAATGACCTAAATATTCAACCAATAGCACAAAATCACTTATTGGATGCACAAGATTGGTTAAAAACCGAAATTGGATTAGAATAAGCCTAGGGAGGACGAAAATCACCTAAATTTTTATTCAATGACACAAAATCACTTATTGGATGCAAAAGATAGGTTAAAAACCCTACTTGGATGAGAATAATCCTAAGGAAGACTAAAATGACGTAAATGTTCAACCAATGACACAAAATCACTTATTGGATGCACAAGATTGGTTAAAAAACCCTAATTGGATTTGAATAAGCCAAGGGAGGACGAAAATGACCTAAATGTTAATCCAATGACACAAAATCACTTATTGGATGCAAAAGATTGGTTAAAAACCCTAATTGGATGAGAATAATCATAGGGAGGACGAAAATGACCTAAATTTTCATCCAATGACACAAAATCACTTATTGGATGCACAAGATTGGTTAAAAACCCTAATTGGAAGAGAATAAGCCTAGGGAGGACAAAAATGACCTAAATGTTCAACCAATGACACAAAATCACTTATTGGATGCACAAGATTGGTTAAAAATCCTAATTGGATTAGAATAAGCCTAGGGAGGACGTAAATCACCTAAATGTTCATTCAATGACACAAAATCACTTATTGGATGCAAAAGATAGGTTAAAAACCCTACTTGGATGAGAATAATCCTAAGGAGGACTAAAATGACGTAAATGTTCAACCAATGACACAAAATCACTTATTGGATGCACAAGATTTGTTAAAAACCCTAATTGGATTAGAATAAGCCTAGGGAGGACAAAAATTACCTAAATGTTCAACCAATGACACAAAATCACTTATTGGATGCACATGATTGGTTAAAAAACCCTAATTGGATGAGAATAAGCCTAAGGAGGACGAAAATGACCTAAATGTTCAACCAATGACACAAAATCACTTATTGGATGCAAAAGATTGGTTAAAAACCCTAATTGGATTAATATAAGCCTAAGGAGGACGAAAATGACCTAAATGTTCATCCAATGACACAAAATCACTTGTTGGATGCAAAAGATTGGTTAAAAATCCTAATTGGATGAGAATAATCCTAGGGAGGACGAAAATGACTTAAATGTTCAACCAATGACACAAAATCACTTATTGGATGCACAAGAATTGATAAAAACATTAATTGGAAGAGAATAAGCCTAGGGAGGACGAAAATGACCTAAATGTTCAACCAATGACACAAACGTACTTATTGGATGCACAAGATTGGTTAAAAACCCTAATTGGATGAGAATAAGCCTAGGGAGGACGAAAATGACCTAAATGTTCAACCAATGACACAAAATCACTTATTCGATGCACAAGATTGGTTAAAAACCCTAATTGGAAGAGAATAAGCCTAGGGAGGACGAAAATGACCTAAATGTTCAATCAATGACACAAACGTACTTATTGGATGCACAAGATTAGTTAAAAACCCTAATTGGATGAGAATAATCCTAGGGAGGACGAAAATAACGTAAATATTCAACCAATGACACAAAATCACTTATTGGATGCACATGATTGGTTAAAAACCCTAATCGGAAGAGAATAAGCCTAGGGAGGACGAAAATGACCTAAATGTTCAACCAATGACACAAACGTACTTATTGGATGCACAAGATTGGTTAAAAACCCTAATTGGATGAGAATAAGCCTAGGGAGGACGAAAATGACCTAAATGTTCAACCAATGACACAAACGTACTTATTGGATGCACAAGATTGGTTAAAAACCCTAATTGGATGAGAATAAGCCTAGGGAGGACGAAAATGACCTAAATATTCAACCAATGACACAAAATCACTTATTGGATGCACAAGATTGGTTAAAAACCCTAATTGGATTAGAATAAGCCTATGGAGGACGAAAATGACCTAAATGTTCAACCAATGACACAAAATCACTTATTGGATGCACAAGATTGGTTAAAAACCCTAATTGGATGAGAATAATCCTAGGGAGGACAAAAATGACGTAAATGATCAACCAATGACACAAACGTACTTATTAGATGCACAAGATTGGTTAAAAACCCTAATTGGATTAGAATAAGCCTAGGGAGGACGAAAATGACCTAGATGTTTATTCAATGACACAAAATAACTTATTGGATGCAAAAGATTGGTTAAAAACCCTAATTGGATGAGAATAATCCTAGGGAGGACGAAAATGAGTTAAATGTTCAACCAATGACACAAAATCACTTATTGGATGCACAAGATTGGTTAAAAACCCTAATTGGAAGAGAATAAGCCTAGGGAGGACGAAAATGACCTAAATGTTCAACCAATGACACAAACGTACTTATTGGATGCACAAGATTGGTTAAAAACCCTAATTGGATGAGAATAAGCCTAGGGAAGACGAAAATGACCTAAATGTTCAACCAATGACACAAAATCACTTATTGGATGCACAAGATTGGTTAAAAACCCTAATTGGATTAGAATAAGCCTAGGGAGGACGAAAACGACCTTAATCTTCAACCAATGACACAAACGTACTTATTGGATGCACAAGATAGGTTAACTACGCTAATTGGATGAAAATGAGCCTAGGGAGGACGAAAATGACCTAAATGTTCAACCAATGACACAAAATCACTTATTGGATGAACAAGATTGGTTAAAAACCCTAATTGGAAGAGAATAAGCCAAGGGAGGACGAAAATGACCTAAATGTTCATCCAATGACACAAAATCACTTGTTGGATGCAAAAGATTGGTTAAAAATCCTAATTGGATGAGAATAATCCTAGGGAGGACGAAAATGACGTAAATGTTCAACCAATGACACAAAATCACTTATTGGATGCACAAGATTGGTTAAAAACCCTAATTGGATTTGAATAAGCCAAGGGAGGACGAAAATGACCTAAATGTTAATCCAATGACACAAAATCACTTATTGGATGCAAAAGATTGGTTAAAAACCCTAATCGGATGTGAATAATCATAGGGAGGACGAAAATGACATAAATGTTCAATCAATGACACAAAATCACTTATTGGATGCACAAGATTGGTTAAAAACCCTAATTGGAAGAGAATAAGCCTAGGGAGGACAAAAATGACCTAAATGTTCAACCAATGACACCAACGTACTGATTGGATGCACAAAATTGGTTAAAAACCCTAATCGGATGAGAATAAGCCTAGGTTGGACTAAAATGACCTACATGTTCAACCAATGACCCAATATCACTTATTGGATGCACAAGATTGGTTAAAAACCCTAATTGGAAGAGAATAAGCCTAGGGAGGACGAAAATGACCTAAATGTTCATTCAATGACACAAAATCACTTATTAGATGCACAAGATTGGTTAAAAACCATAATTGGAAGAGAATAAGCCTAGGGAGGACGAAAATGACCTAAATGTTCAACCAAAGACACAAACGTACTTATTGGATGCACAAGATTGGTTAAAAACCCTAATTGGATGAGAATAAGCCTAC
>JBBPBP010000209.1:935586-950121 GCA_037974735.1 Cicer chorassanicum
GAATAATCCTAGGGAGGACGAAAACGACGTAAATGTTCAACCAATGACACAAAATCACTTATTGGATGCACAAGATTGGTTAAAAACCCTAATTGGATGAGAATAATCCTAGGGAGGACGAAAATGATCTAAATGTTCAACCAATGACACAAAATCACTTATTGGATGCACAAGATTGGTGAAAAACCCTAATTGGAAGAGAATAAGCCTAGGGAGGAAAAAAATGACCTAAATCTTCAACCAATGACACAAACGTACTTATTGGATGCACAAGATAGGTTAAACACGCTAATTAAATGAGAATGAGCCTAGGGAGGACGAAAATGACGTAAATGTTCAACCAATGACACAAAATCACTTATTGGATGCACAAGATTGGTTAAAAATCCTAATTGGTTGAGAATAAGCCTAGGGAGGATGAAAATGACCTAAATATTCAACCAATAGCACAAAATCACTTATTGGATGCACAAGATTGGTTAAAAACCGTAATTGGATTAGAATAAGCCTAGGGAGGACGAAAATCACCTAAATGTTCATTCAATGACACAAAATCACTTATTGGATGCAAAAGATAGGTTAAAAACCCTACTTGGATGAGAATAATCCTAAGGAGGACTAAAATGACGTAAATGTTCAACCAATGACACAAAATCACTTATTGGATGCACAAGATTTGTTAAAAACCCTAATTGGATTAGAATAAGCCTAGGGAGGACAAAAATTACCTAAATGTTCAACCAATGACACAAAATCACTTATTGGATGCACATGATTGGTTAAAAAACCCTAATTGGATGAGAATAAGCCTAAGGAGGACGAAAATCACCTAAATGTTCAACCAATGACACAAAATCACTTATTGGATGCAAAAGATTGGTTAAAACCCTAATTGGATTAGAATAAGCCTAGGGAGGACGAAAATGACCTAAATTTTCATCCAATGACACAAAATCACTTATTGGATGCACAAGATTGGTTAATAACCCTAATTGGATGAGAATAATCCTATGGAGGAAGAAAATGACGTAAATGTTCAACCAATGACACAAAATCACTTATTGGATGCACAAGATTTGTTAAAAACCCTAATTGGATTAGAATAAGCCTAGGGAGGACAAAAATTACCTAAATGTTCAACCAATGACACAAAATCACTTATTGGATGCACATGATTGGTTAAAAAACCCTAATTGGATGAGAATAAGCCTAAGGAGGACGAAAATGACCTAAATGTTCAACCAATGACACAAAATCACTTATTGGATGCAAAAGATTGGTTAAAAACCCTAATTGGATTAATATAAGCCTAAGGAGGACGAAAATGACCTAAATGTTCATCCAATGACACAAAATCACTTGTTGGATGCAAAAGATTGGTTAAAAATCCTAATTGGATGAGAATAATCCTAGGGAGGACGAAAATGACTTAAATGTTCAACCAATGACACAAAATCACTTATTGGATGCACAAGAATTGATAAAAACATTAATTGGAAGAGAATAAGCCTAGGGAGGACGAAAATGACCTAAATGTTCAACCAATGACACAAACGTACTTATTGGATGCACAAGATTGGTTAAAAACCCTAATTGGATGAGAATAAGCCTAGGGAGGACGAAAATGAACTAAATGTTCAACCAATGACACAAAATCACTTATTGGATGCACAAGATTGGTTAAAAACCCTAATTGGATGAGAATAAGCCTAGGGAGGACGAAAATGACCTAAATGTTCAACCAATGACACAAAATCACTTATTGGATGAACAAGATTGGTTAAAAACCCTAATTGGAAGAGAATAAGCCAAGGGAGGACGAAAATGACCTAAATGTTCATCCAATGACACAAAATCACTTGTTGGATGCAAAAGATTGGTTAAAAATCCTAATTGGATGAGAATAATCCTAGGGAGGACGAAAATGACGTAAATGTTCAACCAATGACACAAAATCACTTATTGGATGCACAAGATTGGTTAAAAACCCTAATTGGATTTGAATAAGCCAAGGGAGGACGAAAATGACCTAAATGTTAATCCAATGACACAAAATCACTTATTGGATGCAAAAGATTGGTTAAAAACCCTAATCGGATGTGAATAATCATAGGGAGGACGAAAATGACATAAATGTTCAATCAATGACACAAAATCACTTATTGGATGCACAAGATTGGTTAAAAACCCTAATTGGAAGAGAATAAGCCTAGGGAGGACAAAAATGACCTAAATGTTCAACCAATGACACAAACGTACTGATTGGATGCACAAGATTGGTTAAAAACCCTAATTGGATGAGAATAAGCCTAGGTTGGACTCAAATGACCTAAATGTTCAACCAATGACCCAATATCACTTATTGGATGCACAAGATTGGTTAAAAACCCTAATTGGATTAGAATAAGCCTAGGGAGGACGAAAATGACCTAAATGTTCATCCAATGACACAAAATCACTTATTGGATGCAAAAGATTGGTTAAAAACCCTACTTGGATGAGAATAATCCTAAGGAGGACTAAAATGACGTAAATGTTCAACCAATGACACAAAATCACTTATTGGATGCACAAGATTGGTTAAAAACCCTGATTGGATTAGAATAAGCCTAGGGAGGAAGAAAATGACCTAAATGTTCATTCAATGACACAAAATCACTTATTGGATGCAAAAGATTGGTTGAAAACCCTAATTGGATTAGAATAATCCTAGGGAGGACGAAAATGACCTAAATATTCAACCAATGACACAAATCTACTTATTGGATGCACAAGATTGGTTAAAAACCCTGATTGGATTAGAATAAGCCAAGGGAGGACGAAAATGACCTAAATGTTCATCCAATGACACAAAAACACTTGTTGGATGCAAAAGATTGGTTAAAAATCCTAATTGGATGAGAATAATTCTAGGGAGGACGAAAATGACGTAAATGTTCAACCAATGACACAAAATCACTTATTGGATGCACAAGAATTGTTAAAAACATTAATTAGAAGAGAATAAGCCTAGGGAGGACGAAAATGACCTAAATGTTCAACCAATGACACAAACGTACTTATTGGATGCACAAGATTGGTTAAAAACCCTAATTGGATGAGAATAAGCCTAGGGAGGACGAAAATGACCTAAATGTTCAACCAATGACACAAAATCACTTATTGGATGCACAAGATTGGTTAAAAACCCTAATTGGATTTGAATAAGCAAGGGGCGGACGAAAATGACCTAAATGTTAATCCAATGACACAAAATCACTTATTGGATGCAAAAGATTGGTTAAAAACCCTAATTGGATGAGAATAAGCCTAGGGAGAACGAAAATGACGTAAATGTTCAACCAATGACACAAAATCACTTATTGGATGCACAAGATCGGTTAAAATCCTAATTGGATCAGAATAAGCCTAGGGAGGACGAAAATGACCTAAATATTCAACCAATAGCACAAAATCACTTATTGGATGCACAAGATTGGTTAAAAACCGAAATTGGATTAGAATAAGCCTAGGGAGGACGAAAATCACCTAAATTTTTATTCAATGACACAAAATCACTTATTGGATGCAAAAGATAGGTTAAAAACCCTACTTGGATGAGAATAATCCTAAGGAAGACTAAAATGACGTAAATGTTCAACCAATGACACAAAATCACTTATTGGATGCACAAGATTGGTTAAAAAACCCTAATTGGATTTGAATAAGCCAAGGGAGGACGAAAATGACCTAAATGTTAATCCAATGACACAAAATCACTTATTGGATGCAAAAGATTGGTTAAAAACCCTAATTGGATGAGAATAATCATAGGGAGGACGAAAATGACCTAAATTTTCATCCAATGACACAAAATCACTTATTGGATGCACAAGATTGGTTAAAAACCCTAATTGGAAGAGAATAAGCCTAGGGAGGACAAAAATGACCTAAATGTTCAACCAATGACACAAAATCACTTATTGGATGCACAAGATTGGTTAAAAATCCTAATTGGATTAGAATAAGCCTAGGGAGGACGTAAATCACCTAAATGTTCATTCAATGACACAAAATCACTTATTGGATGCAAAAGATAGGTTAAAAACCCTACTTGGATGAGAATAATCCTAAGGAGGACTAAAATGACGTAAATGTTCAACCAATGACACAAAATCACTTATTGGATGCACAAGATTTGTTAAAAACCCTAATTGGATTAGAATAAGCCTAGGGAGGACAAAAATTACCTAAATGTTCAACCAATGACACAAAATCACTTATTGGATGCACATGATTGGTTAAAAAACCCTAATTGGATGAGAATAAGCCTAAGGAGGACGAAAATGACCTAAATGTTCAACCAATGACACAAAATCACTTATTGGATGCAAAAGATTGGTTAAAACCCTATTTGGATTAGAATAAGCCTAGGGAGGACGAAAATGACCTAAATTTTCATCCAATGACACAAAATCACTTATTGGATGCACAAGATTGGTTAATAACCCTAATTGGATGAGAATAATCCTATGGAGGAAGAAAATGACGTAAATGTTCAACCAATGACACAAAATCACTTATTGGATGCACAAGATTTGTTAAAAACCCTAATTGGACTAGAATAAGCCTAGGGAGGACAAAAATTACCTAAATGTTCAACCAATGACACAAAATCACTTATTGGATGCACATGATTGGTTAAAAAACCCTAATTGGATGAGAATAAGCCTAAGGAGGACGAAAATGACCTAAATGTTCAACCAATGACACAAAATCACGTATTGGATGCAAAAGATTGGTTAAAAACCCTAATTGGATTAGAATAAGCCTAGGGAGGACGAAAATGACCTAAATTTTCATCCAATGACACAAAATCACTTATTGGATGCACAAGATTGGTTAATAACCCCAATTGGATGAGAATAATCCTATGGAGGACGAAAATGACGTAAATGTTCAACCAATGACACAAAATCACTTATTGGATGCACAAAATTGGTTAAAAACCCTAATTGGATGAGAATAATCCTAGCGAGGACGAAAATTACGTAAATGTTCAACCAATGACACAAAATCACTTATTGGATGCACAAGATTGGTTAAAAACCCTGATCGGGTTAGAATAAGCCTAGGGAGGACGAAAATGACCTAAATGTTCATTCAATGACACAAAATCACTTATTGGATGCAAAAGATTGGTTGAAAACCCTAATTGGATGAGAATAAGCCTAGGGAAGACGAAAATGACCTAAATGTTCAACCAATGACACAAAATCAATTATTGGATGCAAAAGATTGGTTAAGAACCCTAATTGGATTAGAATAAGGCTAGGGAGGACGAAAATGACCTAAATGTTCATCCAATGACACAAAATCACTTATTGGATGCACAAGATTGGTAAAAAAAACCCTAGTTGGATGAGAATAATCCTATGGAGGACGAAAATGACGTAAAGGTTCAACCAATGACACAAAATCACTTATTGGATGCACAAGATTTGTTAAAAACCCTAAATGGAAGAGAATAAGCCTAGGGAGGACGAAAATGACCTAAATGTTCAACAAATGACACAAACGTACTTATTGGATGCACAAGATTGGTTAAAAACCCTAATCGGATGAGAATAAGCCTAGGGAAGACGAAAATGACCTAAATGTTCAACCAATGACACAAAATCACTTATTGGATGCAAAAGATTGGTTAAGAACCCTAATTGGATTAGAATAAGGCTAGGGAGGACGAAAATGACCTAAATGTTCATCCAATGACACAAAATCACTTATTGGATGCACAAGATTGGTTAAAAAACCCTAGTTGGATGAGAATAATCCTATGGAGGACGAAAATGACGTAAAGGTTCAACCAATGACACAAAATCACTTATTGGATGCACAAGATTGGTTAAAAACCCTAAATGGAAGAGAATAAGCCTAGGGAGGACGAAAATGACCTAAATGTTAATCCAATGACACAAACGTACTTATTGGATGCACAAGATTGGTTAAAAACCCTAATCGGATGAGAATAAGCCTAGGGAAGACGAAAATGACCTAAATGTTCAACCAATGACACAAAATCACTTATTGGATGCACAAGATTGGTTAAAAACCCTAATTGGATTAGAATAAGCCTAGGGAGGACGAAAATGACCTAAATGTTTATCCAATGACACAAAATCACTTATTGGATGCACAAAATTGGTTAAAAACCCTAATTGGATGAGAATAATCCTAGCGAGGACGAAAATGACGTAAATGTTCAACCAATGACACAAAATCACTTATTGGATGCACATGATGGTTAAAAACCCTAATTGGAAGAGAATAAGCCTAGGGAGGAAAAAAATGACCTAAATCTTCAACCAATGACACAAACGTACTTATTGGATGCACAAGATAGGTTAAACACGCTAATTAAATGAGAATGAGCCTAGGGAGGACGAAAATGACGTAAATGTTCAACCAATGACACAAAATCACTTATTGGATGCACAAGATTGGTTAAAAATCCTAATTGGTTGAGAATAAGCCTAGGGAGGATGAAAATGACCTAAATATTCAACCAATAGCACAAAATCACTTATTGGATGCACAAGATTGGTTAAAAACCGTAATTGGATTAGAATAAGCCTAGGGAGGACGAAAATCACCTAAATGTTCATTCAATGACACAAAATCACTTATTGGATGCAAAAGATAGGTTAAAAACCCTACTTGGATGAGAATAATCCTAAGGAGGACTAAAATGACGTAAATGTTCAACCAATGACACAAAATCACTTATTGGATGCACAAGATTGGTTAAAAACCCTAATTGGATTAGAATAAGCCTAGGGAGGACGAAAATGACCTAAATGTTCATTCAATGACACAAAATCACTTATTGGATGCAAAAGATTGGTTGAAAACCCTAATTGGATAAGAATAATCCTAGGGAGGACGAAAATGATGTAAATGTTCAACCAATGACACAAAATCAGTTATTGGATGCACAACATTTGTTAAAAACCCTAATTGGAAGAGAATAAGCCTATGGACGACGAAAATGACCTAAATGTTCGACCAATGACACAAACATACTAATAGGATGCACAAGATTGGTTAAAAGCCCTAATTGGATGAGAATAAGCCTAGGGAGGACGAAAATGACCTAAATATTCAACCAATGACACCAAATCACTTATTGGATGCACAAGATTGGTTAAAAACCATAATTGGATTAGAATAAGCCTAGGGAGGACAAAAATTACCTAAATGTTCAACCAATGACACAAAATCACTTATTGGATGCACATGATTGGTTAAAAAACCCTAATTGGATGAGAATAAGCCTAAGGAGGACGAAAATGACCTAAATGTTCAACCAATGACACAAAATCACTTATTGGATGCAAAAGATTGGTTAAAAACCCTAATTGGATTAGAATAAGCCTAGGGAGGACGAAAATGACCTAAATGTTCAACCAATGACACAAAATCACTTATTGGATGCACAAGATTGGTTAAAAACCCTAATTGGATGAGAATAATCCTATGGAGGACGAAAATGACGTAAATGTTCAACCAATGACGTAAAATAACTTAATGGATGCACAAGATTGGTTAAAAACCCTAAATGGAAGAGAATAAGCCTAGGGAGGACGAAAATGACCTAAATGTTCAACCAATGACACAAACGTACTTATTGGATGCACAAGATTGGTTAAAAACCCTAATCGGATGAGAATAAGCCTAGGGAAGACGAAAATGACCTAAATGTTCAACCAATGACACAAAATCACTTATTGGATGCACAAGATTGGTTAAAAACCCTAATTGGATTAGAATAAGCCTAGGGAGGACGAAAATGACCTAAATGTTTATCCAATGACACAAAATCACTTATTGGATGCACAAGATTGGTAAAAAAAACCCTAGTTGGATGAGAATAATCCTATGGAGGACGAAAATGACGTAAAGGTTCAACCAATGACACAAAATCACTTATTGGATGCACAAGATTTGTTAAAAACCCTAAATGGAAGAGAATAAGCCTAGGGAGGACGAAAATGACCTAAATGTTCAACAAATGACACAAACGTACTTATTGGATGCACAAGATTGGTTAAAAACCCTAATCGGATGAGAATAAGCCTAGGGAGGACGAAAATGACCTAAATGTTCAACCAATGACACAAAATCACTTATTGGATGCACAAGATTGGTTAAAAACCCTAATTGGATTAGAATAAGCCTAGGGAGGACGAAAATGACCTAAATGTTTATCCAATGACACAAAATCACTTATTGGATGCACAAAATTGGTTAAAAACCCTAATTGGATGAGAATAATCCTAGCGAGGACGAAAATGACGTAAATGTTCAACCAATGACACAAAATCACTTATTGGATGCACAAGATTGGTTAAAAACCCTAATTGGAAGAGAATAAGCCTAGGGAGGACGAAAATGACCTAAATCTTCAACCAATGACACAAACGTACTTATTGGATGCACAAGATAGGTTAAACACGCTAATTGGATGAGAATGAGCCTAGGGAGGACGAAAATGACGTAAATGTTCAACCAATGACACAAAATCACTTATTGGGTGCACAAGATTGGTTAAAAACCCTAATTGGATTAGAATAAGCCTAGGGAGGACAAAAATTACCTAAATGTTCAACCAATGACACAAAATCACTTATTGGATGCACATGATTGGTTAAAAAACCCTAATTGGATGAGAATAAGCCTAAGGAGGACGAAAATGACCTAAATGTTCAACCAATGACACAAAATCACTTATTGGATGCAAAAGATTGGTTAAAAACCCTAATTGGATTAATATAAGCCTAAGGAGGACGAAAATGACCTAAATGTTCATCCAATGACACAAAATCACTTGTTGGATGCAAAAGATTGGTTAAAAATCCTAATTGGATGAGAATAATCCTAGGGAGGACGAAAATGACTTAAATGTTCAACCAATGACACAAAATCACTTATTGGATGCACAAGAATTGATAAAAACATTAATTGGAAGAGAATAAGCCTAGGGAGGACGAAAATGACCTAAATGTTCAACCAATGACACAAACGTACTTATTGGATGCACAAGATTGGTTAAAAACCCTAATTGGATGAGAATAAGCCTAGGGAGGACGAAAATGACCTAAATGTTCAACCAATGACACAAAAGTACTTATTGGATGCACAAGATTGGTTAAAAACCCTAATTGGATGAGAATAAGCCTAGGGAGGACGAAAATGACCTAAATGTTCAACCAATGACACAAAATCACTTATTGGATGCACAAGATTGGTTAAAAACCCTAATTGGATTTGAATAAGCCAAGGGAGGACGAAAATGACTTTAATGTTAATCCAATGACACAAAATCACTTATTGGATGCAAAAGATTGGTTAAAAACCCTAATTGGATGAGATTAATCATAGGGAGGACGAAAATGACATAAATGTTCAATCAATGACACAAAATCACTTATTGGATGCACAAGATTGGTTAAAAACCCTAATTGGAAGAGAATAAGCCTAGGGAGGACAAAAATGACCTAAATGTTCAACCAATGACACAAACGTACTGATTGGATGCACAAGATTGGTTAAAAACCCTAATTGGATGAGAATAAGCCTAGGTTGGACTAAAATGACATAAATGTTCAACCAATGACCCAATATCACTTATCGGATGCACAAGATTGGTTAAAAACCCTAATTGGATTAGAATAAGCCTAGGGAGGACGAAAATGACCTAAATGTTCATCCAATGACACAAATCCACTTATTGGATGCAAAAGATTGGTTAAAAACCATACTTGGATGAGAATAGTCCTAAGGAGGACTAAAATGACGTAAATGTTCAACCAATGACACAAAATCACTTATTGGATGCACAAGATTGGTTAAAAACCCTGATCGGATTAGAATAAGCCTAGGGAGGACGAAAATGACCTAAATGTTCATTCAATGACACAAAATCACTTATTGGATGCAAAAGATTGGTTGAAAACCCTAATTGGATGAGAATAATCCTAGGGAGGACGAAAATGATCTAAATGTTCAACCAATGACACAAAATCACTTATTGGATGCACAAGATTGGTTAAAAACCCTAATTGGAAGAGAATAAGCCTAGGGAGGACGAAAATGACCTAAATGTTCAACCAATGACACAAATGTACTTATTGGATGCACAAGATTGGTTAAAAACCCTAATTGGACGAGAATAAGCCTTCGGAGGACGAAAATGACCTAAATGTTCAACCAATGACACAAATGTACTTATTGGATGCACAAGATTGGTTAAAAACCCTAATTGGACGAGAATAAGCCTATGGAGGACGAAAATGACCTAAATGTTCAACCAACGACACAAAATCAATTATTGGATGCAAAAGATTGGTTAAAAACCCTAATTGGACGAGAATAAGCCTTGGGAGGACGAAAATGACCTAAATGTTCAACCAATGACACAAATGTACTTATTGGATGCACAAGATTGGTTAAAAACCCTAATTGGACGAGAATAAGCCTTGGGAGGACGAAAATGACCTAAATGTTCAACCAATGACACAAATGTACTTATTGGATGCACAAGATTGGTTAAAAACCCTAATTGGACGAGAATAAGCCTTGGGAGGACGAAAATGACTTAAATGTTCAACTAACGACACAAAATCACTTATTGGATGCACAAGATTGGTTTAAAACCCTAATTGGACGAGAATAAGCCTTGGGAGGACGAAAATGACCTAAATGTTCAACCAATGACACAAATGTACTTATTGGATGCACAAGATTGGTTAAAAACCCTAATTGGACGAGAATAAGCCTTGGGAGGACGAAAATGACCTAAATGTTCAACCAATGACACAAATGTACTTATTGGATGCACAAGATTGGTTAAACGCCCTAATTGGACGAGAATAAGCCTTGGGAGGACGAAAATGACCTAAATGTTCAACCAATGACACAAATGTACTTATTGGATGCACAAGATTGGTTAAAAACCCTAATTGGACGAGAATAAGCCTTGGGAGGACGGAAATGACCTAAATGTTCAACCAACGTCACAAAATCACTTATTGGATGCACAAGATTGGTTAAAAACCCTAATTGGACGAGAATAAGCCTTGGGAGGACGAAAATGACCTAAATGTTCAACCAATGACACAAATGTACTTATTGGATGCACAAGATTGGTTAAAAACCCTAATTGGACGAGAATAAGCCTTGGGAGGACGAAAATGACCTAAATGTTCAACCAATGACACAAATGTAATTATTGGATGCACAAGATTGGTTAAAAACCCTAATTGGACGAGAGTAAGCCTTGGGAGGACGAAAATGACCTAAATGTTCAACCAATGACAAAAATGTACTTATTGGATGCACAAGATTGGTTAAAAACCCTAATTGGACGAGAAAAAGCCTTGGGAGGACGAAAATGACCTAAATGTCCAACCAATGACACAAATGTACTTATTGGATGCACAAGATTGGTTAAAAACCCTAATTGGACGAGAATAAGCCTTGGGAGGACGAAAATGACCTAAATGTTCAACCAATGACACAAATGTACTTATTGGATGCACAAGATTGGTTAAAAACCCTAATTGGACGAGAATAAGCCTTGGGAGGACGAAAATGACCTAAATGTTCAACCAATGACACAACTGTACTTATTGGATGCACAAGATTGGTTAAAAACACTAATTGGACGAGAACAAGCCTTGGGAGGACGAAAATGACCAAAATGTTCAACCAATGACACAAATGTACTTATTGGATGCACAAGATTGGTTAAAAACCATAATTGGACGAGAATAAGCCTTGGGAAATCGAAAATGACCTAAATGTTCAACCAAGGACACAAAATCACTAATTGGATGCACAAGATTGGTTAAAAACCCTAATTGGACGAGAATAAGCCTTGGGAGGACGAAAATGACCTAAATGTTCAACCAATGACACAAATGTACTTATTGGATGCACAAGATTGGTTAAAAACCCTAATTCGACGAGAATAAGCCTAGGGAGGAGGAAAATGACCTAAATGTTCAACCAATGACACAAAATCACTTATTGGATGCACAAGATTGGTTTAAAACCCTAATCGGACGAGAATAAGTCTTGGGAGGACGAAAATGACCTAAATGTTCAACCAATGACACAAATGTATTTATTGGATGTACAAGATTGGTTAAAAACCCTAATTGGACGAGAATAAGCCTGGGGAGGACGAAAATGACCTAAATGTTCAACCAATGACACAAAATCACTTATTGGATGCACAAGATTGGTTAAAAACCCTAATTGGACGAGAATAAGCATTGGGAGGACGAAAATGACCTAAATGTTCAACCAATGACACAAATGTACTTATTGGATGCACAAGATTGGTTAAAAACCCTAAATGGAAGAGAATAAGCCTAGGGAGGACGAAAATGACCTAAATGTTCAACCAATGACACAAAATCACTTATTGGATGCACAACATTGGTTAAAAACCCTAATAGGATGAGAATAATCCTAGCGAGGACGAAAATGACGTAAATGATCAACCAATGACACAAAATCACTTATTGGATGAACAAGATTGGTTAAAAACCCTAATTGAAAGAGAATAAGCTAAGGAAGGACGAAAATGACCTAAATGTTCAACCAATGACACAAAATCAATTATTGGATGCACAAGATTGGTTAAAAACCCTAATTGGATGAGAATAAGCCTAGGGAATACGAAAATGACCTAAATGTTCAACCAATGACACAAAATCACTTATTGGATGCACAAGATTGGTTAAAAACCCTAATTGGATTAGAATAAGCCTAGGGAGAACGAAAACGACCTTAATCTTCAACCAATGACACAAACGTACTTATTGGATGCACAAGATAGGTTAAACACGCTAATTGGATGAAAATGAGCCTAGGGAGGACGAAAATGACCTAAATGTTCAACCAATGACACAAAATCACTTATTGGATGAACAAGATTGGTTAAAAACCCTAATTGGAAGAGAATAAGCCAAGTGAGGACGAAAATGACCTAAATGTTCATCCAATGACACAAAATCACTTGTTGGATGCGAAAGATTGGTTAAAAATCCTAATTGGATGAGAATAATCCTAGGGAGGACGAAAATGACGTAAATGTTCAACCAATGACACAAAATCACTTATTGGATGCACAAGAATTGTTAAAAACATTAATTGGAAGAGAATAAGCCTAGGGAGGACGAAAATGACCTAAATGTTCAACCAATGACACAAACGTACTTATTGGATGCACAAGATTGGTTAAAAACCCTAATTGGATGAGAATAAGCCTAGGTTGGACTAAAATGACCTAAATGTTCAACCAATGACCCAATATCACTTATTGGATGCACAAGATTGGTTAAAAACCCTAATTGGATTTGAATAAGCCAAGGGAGGACGAAAATGACCTAAATGTTAATCCAATGACACAAAATCACTTATTGGATGCAAAAGATTGGTTAAAAACCCTAATTGGATGAGAATAATCATAGGGAGGACGAAAATGACATAAATGTTCAATCAATGACACAAAATCACTTATTGGATGCACAAGATTGGTTAAAAACCGTAATTGGATTAGAATAAGCCTAGGGAGGATGAAAATCACCTAAATGTTCATTCAATGACACAAAATCACTTATTGGATGCAAAAGATAGGTTAAAAACCCTACTTGGATGAGAATAATCCTAAGGAGGACTAAAATGACGTAAATGTTCAACCAATGACACAAAATCACTTATTGGATGCACAAGATTTGTTAAAAACCCTAATTGGATTAGAATAAGCCTAGGGAGGACAAAAATTACCTAAATGTTCAACCAATGACACAAAATCACTTATTGGATGCACATGATTGGTTAAAAAACCCTAATTGGATGAGAATAAGCCTAAGGAGGACGAAAATGACCTAAATGTTCA
Organism: Cicer chorassanicum; assembly: GCA_037974735.1. Taxonomy (NCBI): domain Eukaryota; kingdom Viridiplantae; phylum Streptophyta; class Magnoliopsida; order Fabales; family Fabaceae; genus Cicer; species Cicer chorassanicum. Next base: position 949,535 of record JBBPBP010000209.1, read on the forward strand.
ATCAATGACACAAAATCACTTATTGGATGCAAAAGATTGGTTAAAACCCTAATTGGATTAGAATAAGCCTAGGGAGGACGAAAATGACCTAAATTTTCATCCAATGACACAAAATCACTTATTGGATGCACAAGATTGGTTAATAACCCTAATTGGATGAGAATAATCCTATGGAGGAAGAAAATGACGTAAATGTTCAACCAATGACACAAAATCACTTATTGGATGCACAAGATTTGTTAAAATCACTAATTGGATTAGAATAAGCCTAGGGAGGACAAAAATTACCTAAATGTTCAACCAATGACACAAAATCACTTATTGGATGCACATGATTGGTTAAAAAACCCTAATTGGATGAGAATAAGCCTAAGGAGGACGAAAATGACCTAAATGTTCAACCAATGACACAAAATCACTTATTGGATGCAAAAGATTGGTTAAAAACCCTAATTGGATTAGAATAAGCCTAGGGAGGACGAAAATGACCTAAATTTTCATCCAATGACACAAAATCACTTATTGGATGCACAAGATTGGTTAATAACCCCAATTGGATGAGAATAATCCTATGGAGGACGAAAATG
>JBBPBP010000209.1:960523-973811 GCA_037974735.1 Cicer chorassanicum
GGAGGACGAAAATGACGTAAATGTTCAACAAATGACACAAAATCACTTATTGGATGCACAGGATTGGTTAAAAACCCTAATTGGAAGAGAATAAGCCTAGGGAGGACGAAAATGACCTAAATCTTCAACCAATGACACAAACGTACTTATTGGATGCACAAGATAGGTTAAACACGCTAATTAAATGAGAATGAGCCTAGGGAGGACGAAAATGACGTAAATGTTCAACCAATGACACAAAATCACTTATTGGATGCACATGATTGGTTAAAAAACCCTAATTGGATGAGAATAAGCCTAAGGAGGACGAAAATGACCTAAATGTTCAACCAATGACACAAAATCATTTATTGGATGCAAAAGATTGGTTAAAAACCCTAATTGGATTAGAATAAGCATAGGGAGGACGAAAATGACCTAAATTTTCATCCAATGACACAAAATCACTTATTGGATGCACAAGATTGGTTAATAACCCTAATTGGATGAGAATAATCCTATGGAGGACGAAAATGACGTAAATGTTCAACCAATGACACAAAATCACTTATTGGATGCACAAGATTGGTTAAAAACCCTAAATGGAAGAGAATAAGCCTAGCGAGGACGAAAATGACTTAAATGTTCAACAAATGACACAAACGTACTTATTGGATGCACAAGATTGGTTAAAAACCCTAATCGGATGAGAATAAGCCTAGGGAAGACGAAAATGACCTAAATGTTCAACCAATGACACAAAATCACTTATTGGATGCACAAGATTGGTTAAAAACCCTAATCGGACGAGAATAAGCATTGGGAGGACGAAAATGACCTAAATGTTCAACCAATGACACAAATGTACTTATTGGATGCAAAAGATTGGTTAAAAACCCTAATTGGACGAGAATAAGCCTTGAGAGGACGAAAATGACCTAAATGTTCAACCAATGACACAAAATCACTTATTGGATGCACAAGATTGGTTAAAAACCCTAATTGGACGAGAATAAGCATTGGGAGGACAAAAATGACCTAAATGTTCAACCAATGACACAAATGTACTTATTGGATGCACAAGATTCGTTAAAAACCGTAATTGGACGAGAATAAGCCTTCGGAGTACGAAAATGATCTAAATGTTCAATCAATGACACAAAATCACTTATTGGATGCACAAGATTGGTTAAAAACCCTAATTGGACGAGAATAAGCCTAGGGGAACGAAAATGACCTAAATGTTCAACCAACGACACAAATGTACTTATTGGATGCACAAGATTGGTTAAAACCCCTAATTGGACGAGAATAAGCCTTGGGAGGACGAAAATGATCTAAATGTTCAACCAATGACACAAAATCACTTATTGGATGCACCAGATTGGTTAAAAACCCTAATTGGACGAGAATAACCGTTGGGAGGACGAAAATGACCTAAATGTTCAACCAATGACACAAATGTACTTATTGGATGCACAAGATTCGTTAAAAACCGTAATTGGACGAGAATAAGCCTTCGGAGTACGAAAATGATCTAAATGTTCAATCAATGACACAAAATCACTTATTGGATGCACAACATTCATTAAAAACCCTAATTGGACGAGAATAAGCCTTGGGAGGAAGAAAATGACCTAAATGTTCAACCAATGACACAAAATCACTTATTGGATGCACAAGATTGGTTAAAAACCCTAATTGGACGAGAATAAGCCTTGGGAGAACGAAAATGACCTAAATGTTCAACCAATGACCCAAAATCACTTATTAGATGCACAAGATTGGTTAAAAACCCTAATTGGACGAGAATAAGCTTTGGCAGGACGAAAATGACCTAAATGTTCAACCAATGACACAAATGTACTTATTGGATGCAAAGGATTGGTTAAAAACCCTAATTGGACGAGAATAAGCCTTGGGAGGACGAAAATGACCTAAATGTTCAACCAATGACACAAATGTACTTATTGGATGCACAAGATTGGTTAAAAACCCTAATTGGACGAGAATAAGCCTAGGGAGGACGAAAATGACCTAAATGTTCAATTAGTGACACAAATGTACTTATTGGATGCACAAGATTGGTTAAAAACCCTAATTGGACGAGAATAAGCCTTGGGAGGACGAAAATGACCTAAATGTTCAACCAATGACACAAATGTACTTATTGGATGCACAAGATTGGTTAAAAACCCTAATTGGACGAGAATAAGCCTTGGGAGAACGAAAATGACCTAAATGTTCAACCAACGACACAAAATCACTTCTTGGATGCACAAGATTGCTTAAAAACCCTAATTGGACGAGAATAAGCCATGGGAGGACGAAAATGACCTAAATGTTCAACCAATGACACAAATGTACTTATTGGATGCACAAGATTGGTTAAAAACCCTAATTGGACGAGAATAAGCCTTGGGAGGACGAAAATGACCTAAATGTTTAACCAATGACACAAAATCACTTATTGGATGCACAATATTGGTTAAAAACCCTAATTGGACGAGAATAAGCATTGGGAGGACGAAAATGACCTAAATGTTCAACCAATGACACAAATGTACTTATTGGATGCACAAGATTGGTTAAAAACCCTAATTGGACGAGAATAAGCCTTGGGAAGACGAAAATGACCTAAATGTTCAACCAATGACACAAATGCACTTATTGGATGCACAAGATTGGTTAAAAACCCTAATTGGACGAGAATAAGCCTTGGGAGGACGAAAATGACCTAAATGTTCAACCAATGACACTAAATCACTTATTGGATGCACAAGATTGGTTAAAAACCCTAATTGGACGAAAATAAGCCTTGGGAGGACGAAAATGACCTAAATGTTCAACCAATGACACAAAATCACTTATTGGATGCACAAGATTGGTTAAAAACCCTAATTGGATGAGAATAAGCCTAGGGAAGACGAAAATGATCTAAATGTTCAACCAATGACACAAAATCACTTATTGGATGCACAAGATTGGTTAAAAACCCTAATTGGATTAGAATAAGCCTAGGGAGGACGAAAATGACCTAAATGTTCATCCAATGACACAAAATCACTTATTGGATGCACAAAATTGGTTAAAAACCCTAATTGGATGAGAATAATCCTAGCGAGGACGAAAAAGACGTAAATGTTCAACCAATGACACAAAATCACTTATTGGATGCACAAGATTGGTTAAAAACCCTAATTGGAAGAGAATAAGCCTAGGGAGGACGAAAATGACCTAAATCTTCAACCAATGACACAAACGTACTTATTGGATGCACAAGATAGGTTAAACACGCTAATTGGATGAGAATGAGCCTAGGGAGGACGAAAATGACGTAAATGTTCAACCAATGACACAAAATCACTTATTGGGTGCACAAGATTGGTTAAAAACCCTAATTGGATGAGAATAAGCCTTGGAAGGACGAAAATGAGCTAAATATTCAATCAATGACACAAAATCACTTATTGGATGCACAAGATTGGTTAAAAACCCTAATTGGATTAGAATAAGCCTAGGGAGGACAAAAATGACCTAAATGTTCAACCAATGACACAAAATCACTTATTGGATGCACAAGATTGGTTATAAAACCCTAATTGGATGAGAATAAGCCTAAGGAGGACGGAAATCACCTAAATGTTTAACCAATGACACAAAATCACTTATTGGATGCAAAAGATTGGTTAAAAACCTTAATTGGATTAGAATAAGCCTAGGGAGGACGAAAATGTCCTAAATGTTCATCCAATGACACAAAATCACTTATTGGATGCACAAGATTGGTTAAAAACCCTAATTGGATGAGAATAATCCTATGGAGGACGAAAATGACGTAAATGTTCAACCAATGACATAAAATGACTTATTGGATGCACAAGATTGGTTAAAAACCCTAATCGGATGAGAATAAGCCTAGGGAAGACGAAAAAGACCTAAATGTTCAACCAATGACACAAAGTCACTTATTGGATGCACAAGATTAGTTAAAAACCCTAATTGGATGAGAATAAGTCTAGGGAGAACGAAAATGACCTAAATATTCAACCAATAGCACAAAATCACTTATTGGATGCACAAGATTGGTTAGAAATCCTAATTGGAAGAGAATAAGCCTAGGGAGGACGAAAATGACCTAAATCTTCAACCAATGACACAAACGTACTTATTGGATGCACAAGATAGGTTAAACACGCTAATTGGATTAGAATGAGCCTAGGGAGGACGAAAATGACGTAAATGTTCAACCAATGACACAAAATCACTTATTGGATGCACAAGATTGGTTAAAAACCCTAATTTGATGAGAATAATCCTAGGGAGGACGAAAATGACCTAAATATTCAACCAATGGCACAAAATCACTTATTGGATGCACAAGATTGGTTAAAACCCCTAATTGGATTAGAATAAGCCTAGGGAGGACGAAAATGACCTAAATGTTCATTCAATGACACAAAATCACTTACTGGATGCAAAAGATTGGTTAAAAACCCTACTTGGATGAGAATAATCCTAAGGAGGACTAAAATGACGTAAATGTTCAACCAATGACACAAAATCACTTATTGGATGCACAAGATTGGTTAAAAACCCTAATTGGATTAGAATAAGCCTGGAGAGGACGAAAATTACCTAAATGTTCATTCAATGACACAAAATCACTTATTGGATGCAAAAGATTGGTTGAAAACCCTAATTGGATAAGAATAATCCTAGGGAGGACGAAAATGATGTAAATGTTCAACCAATGACACAAAATCAGTTATTGGATGCACAAGATTTGTTAAAAACCCTAATTGGAAGAGAATAAGCCTATGGACGACGAAAATGACCTAAATGTTCGACCAATGACACAAACATACTAATAGGATGCACAAGATTGGTTAAAAGCCCTAATTGGATGAGAATAAGCCTAGGGAGGACGAAAATGACCTAAATATTCAACCAATGACACCAAATCACTTATTGGATGCACAAGATTGGTTAAAAACCATAATTGGATTAGAATAAGCCTAGGGAGGACAAAAATTACCTAAATGTTCAACCAATGACACAAAATCACTTATTGGATGCACATGATTGGTTAAAAAACCCTAATTGGATGAGAATAAGCCTAAGGAGGACGAAAATGACCTAAATGTTCAACCAATGACACAAAATCACTTATTGGATGCAAAAGATTGGTTAAAAACCCTAATTGGATTAGAATAAGCCTAGGGAGGACGAAAATGACCTAAATTTTCATCCAATGACACAAAATCACTTATTGGATGCACAATATTGGTTAAAAACCCTAATTGGATGAGAATAATCCTAGGGAGGACGAAAATGACATAAATGTTCAACCAATGACACAAAATCACTTATTGGATGCACAAGATTGGTTAAAAACCCTAATTGGAAGAGAATAAGCCTAGGGAGGACGAAAATGACCTAAATGTTCAACCAATGACACAAACGTACTTATTGGATGCCCAAGATTGGTTAAAAACCCTAATTGGATGAGAATAAGCCTAGGGAGGACGAAAATGACCTAAATGTTCAACCAATGACACAAAATCACTTATTGGATGCACAAGATTGGTTAAAAACCCTAATTGGACGAGAATAAGCCTTGCGAGGACGAAAATGACCTAAATGTTCAACCAATGACACAAAATCACTTATTGGATGCACATGATTGGTTAAAAACCCTAATTAGACGAGAATAAGCCTTGGGAGGATGAAATTGACCTAAATGTTCAACCAATGACACAAAATCATTTATTGGATGCACAAGATTGGTTAAAAACCCTAATCGGACCAGAATAAGCCTTGGGAGGACGAAAATGACCTAAATGTTCAACCAATGACACAAAATCACTTATTGGATGCACAAGATTGGTTAAAAACCCTAATTGGACGAGAATAAGCCTTGGGAGGACGAAAATGACCTAAATGTTCAACCAATGACACAAATGTTGTTATTGGATGCACAAGATTGCTTAAAAACCCTAATTGGACGAGAATAAGCATTGGGAGGACGAAAATGACCTAAATGTTCAACCAATGACACAAATGTACTTATTGGATGCACAAGATTGGTTAAAAACCCTAATTGGACGAGAATAAGCCTTGGGAGGACGAAAATGACTTAAATGTTCAACTAACGACACAAAATCACTTATTGGATGCACAAGATTGGTTAAAAACCCTAATTGGACGAGAATAAGCCTTGGGAGGACGAAAATGACCTAAATGTTCAACCAATGACACAAATGTACTTATTGGATGCACAAGATTGATTAAAAACCCTAATTGGACGAGAATAAGCTTTGGGAGGACGAAAATGACTTAAATGTTCAACCAATGACACAAATGTACTTATTGGATGCACAAGATTGGTTAAAAACCCTAATTGGACGAGAATAAGCATTGGGAGGACGAAAATGACCTAAATGTTCAACCAATGACACAAATGTACTTATTGGATGCACAAGATTGGTTAAAAACCCTAATTGGACGAGAATAAGCCTAGGGAGGACGAAAATGCCCTAAATGTTCAACCAATGACACAAAATCACTTATTGGATGCACAAGATTGGTTAAAAACCCTAATTGGACGAGAATAAGCATTGGGAGGACGAAAATGACCTAAATGTTCAACCAATGACACAAATGTACTTATTGGATGCACAAGATTGGTTAAAAACCCTAATTGGACGAGAATAAGCCTTGGTAGGACGAAAATGACCTAAATGTTCAACCAATGACATAAAATCACTTATTGGATGCACAAGATTGGTTAAAAACCCTAATTGTACGAGAATAAACCTTGGGAGGACGAAAATGACCTAAATGTCCAACCAATGACACAAATGTACTTATTGGATGCACAAGATTGGTTAAAAACCCTAATTGGACGAGAATAAGCCTTGGGAGGACGAAAATGACCTAAATGTTCAACCAATGACACAAATGTACTTATTGGATGCACAAGATTGGTTAAAAACCCTAATACGATGAGAATAAGCCTTGGGAGGACGAAAATGACCTAAATGTTCAACCAACGACACAAAATCACTTATTGGATGCACAAGATTGGTTAAAAACCCTAATTGGACGAGAATAAGCCTTGGGAGGACGAAAATGACCTAAATGTTCAACCAACGACACAAAATCACTTATTGGATGCACAAGATTGGTTAAAAAGCCTAATTGGACGAGAATAAGCCTTTGGAGGATGAAAGTAACCTAAATGTTCAACCAACGACACAAAATCACTTATTGGATGCACAAGATTGGTTAAAAACCCTAATTGGACGAGAATAAGCATTGGGAGGACGAAAATGACCTAAATGTTCAACCAATGACACAAATGTACTTATTGGATGCACAAGATTGGTTAAAAACCCTAATTGGACGAGAATAAGCCTTGGGAGGATGAAAATGATCTAAATGTTCAACCAATGACACAAAATCACTTATTGGATGCACAAGATTGGTTAAAAACCCTAATTGGACGAGAATAAGCATTGGGAGGATGACTATGACCTAAATGTTCAACCAATGACACAAATGTACTTATTGGATGCACAAGATTGGTTAAAAACCCTAATTGGACGAGAATAAGCATTGGGAGGACGAAAATGACCTAAATGTTCAACCAATGACACAAATGTACTTATTGGATGCACAAGATTGGTTAAAAACCCTAATTGGACGAGAATAAGGCTATGGAGGATGAAAATGACCTAAATGTTCAACCAATGACACAAAATCACTTATTGGATGCACAAGATTGGTTAAAACCCCTAATTGGACGAGAATAAGCCTTGGGAGGACGAAAATGACCTAAATGTTCAACCAATGACACAAAATCACTTATTGGATGCACAAGATTGGTTAAAAACCCTAATTGGACGAGAATAAGCATTGGGAGGACGAAAATGACCTAAATGTTCAACCAATGACACAAATGTACTTATTGAAATCCCAAGATTGGTTAAAAACCCTAATTGGACGAGAATAAGCATTGGGAGGACGAAAATGACCTAAATGTTCAACCAATGACACAAATGTACTTATTGGATGCACAAGATTGGTTAAAAACCCTAATTGGACGAGAATAAGCCTTGGGAGGACGAAAATGACCTAAATGTTCAACCAATGACACAAATGTACTTATTGGATGCACAAGATTGGTTAAAAACCCTAATTGGACGAGAATAAGCCTTGGGAGGACGAAAATGACCTAAATGTTCAACCAATGACACAAATGTAATTATTGGATGCACAAGATTGGTTAAAAACCCTAATTGGACGAGAGTAAGCCTTGGGAGGACGAAAATGACCTAAATGTTCAACCAATGACAAAAATGTACTTATTGGATGCACAAGATTGGTTAAAAACCCTAATTGGACGAGAAAAAGCCTTGGGAGGACGAAAATGACCTAAATGTCCAACCAATGACACAAATGTACTTATTGGATGCACAAGATTGGTTAAAAACCCTAATTGGACGAGAATAAGCCTTGGGAGGACGAAAATGACCTAAATGTTCAACCAATGACACAAATGTACTTATTGGATGCACAAGATTGGTTAAAAACCCTAATTGGACGAGAATAAGCCTTGGGAGTATGAAAATGACCTAAATGTTCAACCAACGACACAAAATCACTTATTGGATGCACAGGATTGGTTAAAAACCCTAATTGGACGAGAATAAGCATTGGGAGGACGAAAATGACCTAAATGTTCAACCAATGACACAAATGTACTTATTGGATGCACAAGATTGGTTAAAAACCCTAATTGGACGAGAATAAGCCTTGGGAGGACGAAAATGACCTAAATGTTCAACCAATGACTCAAAATCACTTATTGGATGCACAAGATTGGTTAAAACCCCTAATTGAACGAGAATAAGCCTTGGGATGACGAAAATGACCAAAATGTTCAACCAATGACACAAAACCACTTATTGGATGCACAAGATTGGTTAAAACCCCTAATTGGACGAGAATAAGCCTTGGGAGGACGAAAATGACCTAAATGTTCAACCAATGACACAAAATCACTTATTGGATGCACAAGATTGGTTAAAAACCCTAATTGGACTAGAATAAGCCTAGGGAGGACGAAAATGACCTAAATGTTCAACCAATGACACAAAATCACTTATTGGATGCACAAGATTGGTTAAAAACCCTAATTGGATTAGAATAAGCCTAGGGAGGACGAAAATCACCTAAATGTTCATTCAATGACACAAAATCACTTATTGGATGCAAAAGATTTTTTAAAAACCCTAGTTGGATTAGAATAAGCCTAGGGAGGACGAAAATGACCTAAATGTTCATCGAATGACACAAAATCACTTATTGGAAGCACAAGATTGGTTAAAAACCCTAATTGTATGAGAATAATCCTATGGAGGACGAAAATGACGTAAATGTTCAACCAATGACACAAAATCATTTATTGGATGCACAAGATTGGTTGAAAACCCTAATTGGAAGAGAATAAGCCAAAGGAGGACGAAAATGACATAAATGTTCAACCAATGACACAAACGTACTTATTGGATGCACAAGATTGGTTAAAAACCCTAATCGGATGAGAATAAGCCTAGGGAAGACGAAAATGACCTAAATGTTCAATCAATGACACAAAATCACTTATTGGATGCACAAGATTGGTTAAAAACCCTAATTGGATTAGAATAAGCCTAGGGAGGACGAAAATGACCTAAATGTTCATCCAATGACACAAAATCACTTATTGGATGCACAAAATTGGTTAAAAACCCTAATTGGATGAGAATAATCCTAGCGAGGACGAAAATGACGTAAATGTTCAACCAATGACACAAAATCACTTATTGGATGCACAGGATGGTTAAAAACCCTAATTGGAAGAGAATAAGCCTAGGGAGGAAAAAAATGACCTAAATCTTCAACCAATGACACAAACGTACTTATTGGATGCACAAGATAGGTTAAACACGCTAATTAAATGAGAATGAGCCTAGGGAGGACGAAAATGACGTAAATGTTCAACCAATGACACAAAATCACTTATTGGATGCACAAGATTGGTTAAAAACCCTAATTGGATTAGAATAAGCCTAGGGAGGACGAAAATGACCTAAATGTTCATCCAATGACACAAAATCACTTATTGGATGCACAAAATTGGTTAAAAACCCTAATTGGATGAGAATAATCCTAGCGAGGACGAAAAAGACGTAAATGTTCAACCAATGACACAAAATCACTTATTGGATGCACAAGATTGGTTAAAAACCCTAATTGGAAGAGAATAAGCCTAGGGAGGACGAAAATGACCTAAATCTTCAACCAATGACACAAACGTACTTATTGGATGCACAAGATAGGTTAAACACGCTAATTGGATGAGAATGAGCCTAGGGAGGACGAAAATGACGTAAATGTTCAACCAATGACACAAAATCACTTATTGGGTGCACAAGATTGGTTAAAAACCCTAATTGGATGAGAATAAGCCTTGGAAGGACGAAAATGAGCTAAATATTCAATCAATGACACAAAATCACTTATTGGATGCACAAGATTGGTTAAAAACCCTAATTGGATTAGAATAAGCCTAGGGAGGACAAAAATGACCTAAATGTTCAACCAATGACACAAAATCACTTATTGGATGCACAAGATTGGTTATAAAACCCTAATTGGATGAGAATAAGCCTAAGGAGGACGGAAATCACCTAAATGTTTAACCAATGACACAAAATCACTTATTGGATGCAAAAGATTGGTTAAAAACCTTAATTGGATTAGAATAAGCCTAGGGAGGACGAAAATGTCCTAAATGTTCATCCAATGACACAAAATCACTTATTGGATGCACAAGATTGGTTAAAAACCCTAATTGGATGAGAATAATCCTATGGAGGACGAAAATGACGTAAATGTTCAACCAATGACATAAAATGACTTATTGGATGCACAAGATTGGTTAAAAACCCTAATCGGATGAGAATAAGCCTAGGGAAGACGAAAAAGACCTAAATGTTCAACCAATGACACAAAGTCACTTATTGGATGCACAAGATTAGTTAAAAACCCTAATTGGATGAGAATAAGTCTAGGGAGAACGAAAATGACCTAAATATTCAACCAATAGCACAAAATCACTTATTGGATGCACAAGATTGGTTAGAAATCCTAATTGGAAGAGAATAAGCCTAGGGAGGACGAAAATGACCTAAATCTTCAACCAATGACACAAACGTACTTATTGGATGCACAAGATAGGTTAAACACGCTAATTGGATTAGAATGAGCCTAGGGAGGACGAAAATGACGTAAATGTTCAACCAATGACACAAAATCACTTATTGGATGCACAAGATTGGTTAAAAACCCTAATTTGATGAGAATAATCCTAAGGAGGACGAAAATGACCTAAATATTCAACCAATGGCACAAAATCACTTATTGGATGCACAAGATTGGTTAAAACCCCTAATTGGATTAGAATAAGCCTAGGGAGGACGAAAATGACCTAAATGTTCATTCAATGACACAAAATCACTTACTGGATGCAAAAGATTGGTTAAAAACCCTACTTGGATGAGAATAATCCTAAGGAGGACTAAAATGACGTAAATGTTCAACCAATGACACAAAATCACTTATTGGATGCACAAGATTGGTTAAAAACCCTAATTGGATTAGAATAAGCCTAGAGAGGACGAAAATTACCTAAATGTTCATTTAATGACACAAAATCACTTATTGGATGCAAAAGATTGGTTGAAAACCCTAATTGGATAAGAATAATCCTAGGGAGGACGAAAATGATGTAAATGTTCAACCAATGACACAAAATCAGTTATTGGATGCACAACATTTGTTAAAAACCCTAATTGGAAGAGAATAAGCCTATGGACGACGAAAATGACCTAAATGTTCGACCAATGACACAAACATACTAATAGGATGCACAAGATTGGTTAAAAGCCCTAATTGGATGAGAATAAGCCTAGGGAGGACGAAAATGACCTAAATATTCAACCAATGACACCAAATCACTTATTGGATGCACAAGATTGGTTAAAAACCATAATTGGATTAGAATAAGCCTAGGGAGGACAAAAATTACCTAAATGTTCAACCAATGACACAAAATCACTTATTGGATGCACATGATTGGTTAAAAAACCCTAATTGGATGAGAATAAGCCTAAGGAGGACGAAAATGACCTAAATGTTCAACCAATGACACAAAATCACTTATTGGATGCAAAAGATTGGTTAAAAACCCTAATTGGATTAGAATAAGCCTAGGGAGGACGAAAATGACCTAAATTTTAATCCAATGACACAAAATCACTTATTGGATGCACAAGATTAGTTAAAAACCCTAATTGGATCAGAATAATCGTAGGGAGGACGAAAATGACCTAAATGTTCAACCAATGACACAAAATCACTTATTGGATGCACAAGATTGGTTAAAAACCCTAATTGAATTAGAATAAGCCTAGGGAGGACGAAAATGACCTAAATGTTCATCCAATGACACAAAATCACTTATTGGATGCAAAAGATTGGTTAAAAACCCTAATTGGATAAGAATAAGCCTAGGGAGGACGAAAATGACCTAAATGTTCATCCAATGACACAAAATCACTTATTGGATGCACAAGATTGGTTAAAAACCCTAATTGGATGAGAATAATCCTATGGAGGACGAAAATGACGTAATTGTTCAACCAATGACGTAAAATCACTTATTGGATGCACTGGATTCGTTAAAAACCCTAATTGGAAGAGAATAAGCCTAGGGAGGACGAAAATGACCTAAATCTTCAACCAATGACCCAAACGTACTTATTGGATGCACAAGATAGGTTAAACACGCTAATTGGATGAGAATGAGCCTAGGGAGGACGAAAATGACGTAAATGTTCAACCAATGACACAAAATCACTTATTGGATGCATAAGATTGGTTAAAAACCATAATTGGATGAGAATAAGCCTAGGGAGGACGAAAATGACCTAAATATTCAACCAATAGCACAAAATCACTTATTGGATGCACAAGATTGGTTAGAAATCCTAATTGGATTAGAATAAGCCTAGGGAGGACGAAAATGACCTAAATTTTAATTTAAAGACACAAAATCACTTATTGGATGCAAAAGATTGGTTAAAAACCCTACTTGGATGAGAATAATCCTAAGGAGGAATAAAATGACGTAAATGTTCAACCAATGACACAAAATCACTTATTGGATGCACAAGATTGGTTAAAAACCCTAATTGGA